>OV049873.1:15750320-16350320 GCA_920104075.1 Melanargia galathea | reverse complement strand
ATTTTGGAACAGAATATGAACGAATCTACCACAACATGGCCGTCACTTTACTCGTCAAATTACTTTGTCTAACTCTTGAAATGTATCGAATAATGACATTTCGCCGATGCCATCGGAATCATAGACATAATAATAATAAATAGAGCTGGCATAATGTCCTATAGAAATTAGTGGATCGGAAAATAGCTCAAGCTTATCAAAATTTTCATAAGTGTGAAAGAGACAACATTACATTTTTGACATAATAATAAAACAGTTTGCGGCAGACTCGTGACTTAAGATGGCCTCCCTAAAATGTATACATGAACACTCACACACGCACAACTTGAGACATCACAATGAACACGCGCCATTTTATGTTACAGGATTGTGCGTGTGTTAGTGTATTTTTGGCACGTTTTTAAGGTAGTTATGCCAACTCTAATCGGAATTGCATGTGTTTGATCTTTCCATGGCTTGCCTTTCGTGTCAGTTTAACCTTAGACTTATTATCCTAATTGAATAATTTTTTGTTCAATTAGCGGCGCTCGCGGCAACGCGTCAGGCTTCAGACTGACGTCGCTCAACAAGCTGGCCGACACCAAGTCCAGCGTCACGCGTAACACCACGCTGCTGCACTACCTCGTTGAGCTGCTGGAGACACAGGTGACTCATTATTTTTTTAACTTGCGCCCTTTACGCGGGTTCGGTTGCGAGTATATTAAGGCTAAATAAACTTATAAAGTTCGTGAACTAAAACCCGACTACACTTAATAATTTTATAATAATTTTGTGTGCAGAAAGCGCGGGCTAAGCAGCTAGTGGCGCCATCTGTTATGTCTATCCGAAACTAATTTAATAATCTAGAAAGTCGTGTGAAGGTCATTTCTTGATTTTTTTTTGTAAATGAAATGTAGCCTATGTCACCTGGAATTGGAACAACGAATCCATAGACACCTCATTCATCAAAATCGGTCCAGTAGTTACGCGCTACGATGGTACACACAGAATTTCTCGTCTCGTCATCTTCTCGTCTAAAATCCCTCAGTGACAGAAAAGTCTTCGATCAGTACGTGTTGCTAATGATGATATACAGCTCCAATATAGTCTATTATCGCTCCACATTGTGGTGGAGTGTGGAGTTGTCCTCCACATAGTGGAGTGATAGTAGGTCATATCGAAGTGGCCCACTCCACACTCCACCACAACTTAACTCTTCTTTATTTCAAATCCAGTTCAAAGATGTCCTCTTACTGGAAGAGGACCTGCCGCACGTGCGCGCGGCCGCCAAGGTGTGCGTGGACCAGCTGGAGAAGGACGTGGGCGCGCTGCGCGCCGGCCTGCGCGAGGTGTCCCGCGAGCTGGACTACCACGCGTCGCTGCCCGCGCCCGCCGCGACCAGCGACGCGTTCGTGCCCGTCATGCGCGAGTTCCACGCGCACGCCGTGTGCTCCTTCACGCAGCTCGAGGATCTGTTCCAGGTGCGTTTGTGCTGCACGCCACGCCACGCCACGCCACGCCATGTTCAACACCACGCCACGCCATGTTCAACACCACGCCACGCCATACTATGCTACGCCATGTTCAACGCCACGCCACGCCATTACACCACACGCCACGCCACGCCATGTGATGTCCAGATTGAAAAAGACGAGGATCTGAGCAGAGGATTTTAATTTTGAGCCTCAATGAGCAATAGAGCAATGGTGGTCGGGCGTGAATCGAAAACCGAAAGGTCGACGGTTCATACTCCACCCCGTTACACTATTGTCGTGTCCACTCCTAACACGAGCTTTTGCTTATTTGAAGGGGAAAGGGGAATATTAGTCATGTTCATCGTGGCTAATATTCGTAAAAAAAATTATTAAAAAATCATTTGCTATGTAAGAAAAGAGGAAACCTGCATGCCTTCTCGAGAGTTCCCCATAATGTTTTTAAAGGGGTGTGAAATCTACGAATCCGTTCTTGGCCTGCGTGGTCGACCATGGCTTAAATCCTTCTCATTCTGAGAGGAGGCCCGTACGTTGTTGGGGGCTGATAATGGATTAATAAATAATAAGTGATATAAATAATTAATATTCAGGATATGAAGAGTCGCCTCGAGGCCTGCGCGCACGCTTTCGGCGAGGAGGCGAGCGCGTCGCCGGAGCAGTTGTTCGGCGCTCTAGACTCGTTCCTCGCGCAGTTGACGGAGGCCCGGGCCGAGTGCGACGCGGCCAGGAGACGACGAGACGAGGAGGAGAGACGGACCAGACACGAGCAAGAGGTGAGCATGTTGAGCAAGATGTGAGCATGTATGTTGAGCAAAAGGTGAGCATGTTGTGCAAGAGGTGAGCATATTAAGCAAGAAGTGTGCATGTATGTTGAGCAAAAGGTGAGCATGTTGAGCAAGAGGTGAGCATGTATGTTGAGCAAGAGGTGAGCATGTATGTTGAGCAAAAGGTGAGCATGTTGAGCAACAGGTGAGCAAGTTGAGCAAGAGGTGAGCATGTTCAGCAAGAGATGAGGTGATCATGTTGAGCAAGAGGTGAGCATGTTGAGCAAGAGGTGAGCATGTTGTGCAAGAGATGAGAATGTTGAGCAAGAAGTGAGCATGTATGTTGAACAAAAGGTAAAGATGTTGAGCAAGAGGTGAGCATGTTGAGCACGAGGTGAGCATGTTGAGCAAGAGTATCCTCGATCACCATCTTATTCTGATCACCTGCAGAAACGCCTTCAAGCTTGTGCTTTTGGTGAAGAGCCAAGCACACTCCTGGAGTAGTTATTTCGTGCTTTTTTTGTTCCTGTAGGAGGAGAAATCCTCATGGATATCCGAAGTAAATAGTGCCAGAGTCTTACCGGCTAAAACCCGTCCTACGTTCGAGCAGTAGTTTTCTTACCATTTAGGGTTAATGATAATTTTAACCGTATTTATTTCTATCGCAGCTGAAAAAGCGAACGATGGAAAGAAAACAAGGCTCGAGTTTGCTGAGTTCCGTGGGCAAATCTCTGGGCAAATCCAACAACGGGGCTTCCGATTGCAACGGACACAGCACGGGGGACAATTCCAGAGATGGCACCTTGACGAACGGCCAGAAAGGGGAATTCGATGACCTCATATCAGCTTTGAGAACAGGAGATGTTTTCGGTGATGACGTGGCAAAGTTCAAAAGGTCGAGGAAAACCACCAAAGGTCACAAGGGAAGGGATTCTCCCCCGCGAGGGGTTTGCAGGGAGGACTCTAGAGAGAGGCAGAAGAATTGAGGTGTTTGGAATTGATTTCAGGTGTTTTGATAGTCGTGATTTATGGAACTTTACGTGTTTGAAGTCAAGTGATATTTACCAGTGTTGGACGTAGATGCCGTTGTAGATATTGTATTGAACGAGTCACAAATGTTATTGTCGATGATAATATTATAATAGTCGAAACTCGATTAGTTTAATAGGAGGAGCAAATGTGCCAAATATGAGGTTTCTTTATAAAAATTAGTCGATGTCCATTTTCTTGTTTTAAAGGCAAATTGATTAAGTATATTTAATTGAGAAACAATTCTTCTTGAGTAAATTATAGATTACGGGTTTTAAAACGTTTGTTTTTCCGTATACTTCGTAACTTTTGATCGTTCTTCCTATTTGCTTTGAATTCTAATATTTTATAAATCAATCGAACTTAATGCTCATAAAGAAATTGAATATTTGGCTAAATAAAATGTGACGTAACCAATAGATAAATAATTGTATTCATATTATATACTTAGTCAACTGTTTTATTTGACAACGATTAAAAATATAATCTGAAAAATTTCCAATTTTTGTATTATAAAATTATTCGGTTGTGTCTAATTTTCTAGTGACTGAATCTTATTCGTGAGATAATTTATATCGTGACTGCAAGGTTTAAGACTGGATATCATATTCCGTTTAATTTTAAATTTGTTCAAAATAATTCTAGGTTTAGAATGATTTGTTCAACGAAAGTGTTTTGTACGGTTATTTCGAAGACTTAGGCGATTTTAGAACTGAAGTTCATATTTTAAAGGCAGAATTTTGATATAGTTTAAGGAGATTTAGATAGATGCCGTGGTGTGGTACCGTCCACATTAGTGCACACTAATGTGGACTGCACCACACTACGGCAAATGGATATCAATAGAGAGCGTTAGTTGGCATTGGCGAGCATTGTATCGACAACCGATTATAATAGATACAATTAGGGCTGCCAACATTTTTTCGGCTGATTATAGTATTTTTCGGAATAAGTTATAAAAATTATAGCATATTTCAGAAATAAAGTATTTCATGACAGCCTTTGCCTTCTATGAAATGCAGCTCAGAAGTGACATGCGACGCACGAGAAAATTATCTCTACACTTTTTCTCGTCGAATACAATAGAATTCGACGAGAAAAAGTGTAGAGATAATTTTCTCGTGTGTCGCATGTTAGCCCTGCAGGCAGATTGGAATATTTGGCATCAGAGACTTGCCCTACACATCCTGCCTACCCGGAATCAGCCTAGGGATTAATCAAAATTGGGAGATCATCGTTAGCAAAATTTGTCGGCTTGCAACAGACCCTAAGTTATATTCGTGATATTCGTTTCAAGATTTTGGAATTGTCTTAAAAACTCGCATCTGACCATAGACTAGGAATTGATCGTATCTATGCCTAAAATTTAAACATGTATCTACGGCGTAAATTTTGGATATTTGTAACTTATACTGACATATTGTAATAACTTAATACACCATATTTGGGAGATTTTCGATAAATTTACATTTTGTAATTTTACATACTTTCGTAGTGTACGTTCGATCTGATTTAGTTGTGATTTTGTATTTATAGAGTAGTTTAAGGACAATGCACACTAATGTGGACCGCGCCACATATCAGAAGACTACTATTACCTATTTAATTATGAATACGGATTCCCGTCAAAACATATATTAAATAAATGAATTTTGTAGCACAACTCGCACTGATTTATTGGACGTGTGTTTGTGACATTACCGTGCGATGCGACCCTCGTGTGTGTGTTGGCCTTAAACATTTTTTTGTAAGAAGTAATTTTATTATTTATGTATCGATTTCGAGTTTTTATATACATAGATGGGCATTTTTCAAAAAAGTTGTCCGTAGCGTAGTAGGAATTCCACATAAATAAAAATTTTGTATTGCCTTAAAATGTAATTATATTGTAAATATATAGTATAAAGTATGTCAAAATAGTAAATTTTACGAAAAATAATTGTAATATTTGAAAATATAATCATTTGTATTTTGATACTACCCAATTGAAGTTCCATTACGTTACTGACTTTGAACTCGATTTTCAGGAAAATAAAACAAGATAATACATTAATTGTTTTTAATATAGAAAAATGAACAAAATCAGCCTTCTAAAAATGATTAAACTTAAACATTATAATATAAAATTCAAAAGAGTTTTTAAAAAATATATCCCTCAACGCTACTTTTGGACATTTTGTACTTATGAATATTGTTATAACATCGACTATTTTCATAAAATTCTTTTAATATTTACTTGTGACAAATAACTAAATATTAAATAACATTTCTAAACATTAAAAACATTTAAATATCTCTGAATTTATAACAATTTCTCTAAAAATAGGTCTTATCAAAAACGGGACAGTGACGTATAGTGGAAAACAAAATCGCGTTTAGGAAACATAAAGTATCGTTCATAATTCGTCAAAAAAGACAACTAAAATAGCATTACAAATCAAATAATTTTACGTAGCTAATCATCATACTAATATTATGAAGAGGGAAGTTTTTTTGAATGTTTGTATGTTTGTTACTACCTGCAGCAAAATCCGCTGAAATAATTGACATCTTTTTATACCAAACCGATAGAAATCTTTACAGGTGAAACTGTGGGGGCTTGATCTAAAAAGTAAATTAAATAATTATTATACATATACATAGTATCTTTTTATAAAATAACATTATAAAACTTAAAAAAATATACAGGGTGGTTCATTTGATTGGGTCAGTAAGAGAAAATTCTAGAACCGCAGTAGCTAAGAGAAAACGAGACCTTCCATTATTTTTGAAATAATTTATTTCTTATTAAATGTTTCATGGTTTTCCGGGTCATTTTAAATTTTTTCTCGGTGCCATTTAGATTTCTGAGCAACTGTTAACGGTATGTTGGAAAGCCTGAAATCAAGGTTTTTTTGTTTTTTTTTTTTTATTATTAAAATAAATAATCTATATAGTGAAGAACGAATGACTAAAAAGCATGAAATAATTTTTTATTCATTTAGCTTGACGATTAAACTACCTAACTCAAATGATATACAATTTTTTGGAGTCGGCGCCAAACCACATTTAAGTGAACCATAATAGTCACTGAGGGTGAGGCTGTCCGGGTAGCGGGGGATACATTCTTGAAGTGAATTTGAAGTCATTTGGCGCCGACTTCAAAAAATTATATATCATTTGAGTTAGGTAGTTTAATCTTCAAGCTAAATTAAAAAAATATTTTAAACTTTTTAGTTCGAATCGTTTGAAGTCGGTTCATTTTTCTTTGAAAAAAAATATTTATGTTGGTTTTGATGACGCATTACATTCAACTCCCTGTGAAAACACCTTTATTGTTCCATTACGTCACTTTTCAATTCTTTTCACGCGACTTTAGCTCACGGTAGCGTAATGGCGGTGACGTATTTAGCCCCTTAAGATTTCAAAATCAAATTACAAATTAATAATCAAAGGTTAGACTGATTTAACTTTATTTTCCAAATAAAGAATAACAAATATCTTTAACAACGTACAAACACAAAAGCGCAATCAAACTTTACCTACAGAAAATCAGTCTCGTTGCCGGAACAAATTTTTTGAACCAAGTCGAGGTGACCACTCCTTTCGCGTTTAGCTGCCGACTGCTTTGTTAAAAAACAATATGGCGATTACCATAGACTAATAATGTTGTCAGTAATCAGAAAATATGTTGCAAATGGTAGAATTTTTATTCGAAGGCCTCAAAAAGCCGGTAGCGTTACCGGAAATTCCACTATACGCAATTTCACGGGACAGCAAATAAATTGTAATTTTTAAATAAAATTGTACTATAACATCATTGTTTTATGGCTTTAATTTGAAATTAGTATCATACTTGACTACCAGTGTTAAATTCTTCATGAAATAATATATTGGACGGTATAATTTTTAGCTCTAAACTTGACAAGGTGTTAGTGGGACATATGTTAAAAGGTACCTCCTCTGACTTATTTTTAGGTATTTTATGTATTTAAAACTCTTAAAAATGAATTAACATATTCAATTATAAAAGATTAAATATTAAACAATATTGGTAAACACAGACAATAGCTTGTTTTAGTCATAAACTTTGATCAAATTAGCATCAAAGTGGCCGGACAACGACTTTTTGCAAGGGACAACTTTTTTGAAAAATGCCCAGATACTACCTATTAGTTCTGTTCTTAGTTTCCTGTAAATATTAATTTTAATTTAATTAATTTAAACTTTAAAATAACGCGTTGCAATCTGTTACCGTGATGAGATGGAATTTTTTAATTAATTTATTTAATAATAACAACCCTGATACCTATAGAAGTTTGTCATATTGTGTAAATTTTATTGTTTTGTTCGGGATTACTTGAGCACATAAATAAAGTATATTATATTATTATATCATACCTTGAATAGAATTATTTAAATAAAAACCTTGAAAATATTAATTTGTTTGATATTTATTTACCTACTCATATTCGGATGAAAGACTCTCATAGCATACCATACTATAAGCACAAGGGATCTTAGTTTGGGAGTCAGGCACTTTGCTATTCTGTACCATGGCTTACTTTAGGGTCGGGGCATACAAACATACGTTCGAAGCGCCAAGTAAAAAATGTTCATGGCATCTTGGCACCTACCTCACAAAGGCTATAAGGCAAAATAGCGCGTAGTCGCTAGTCGCACGCATTCTCGCGCATTCGCTCTTTTTATAGTTTACGCCTTGTTTTGTAGACTTTTTTTTTTTTCGATTTGCTTCGATTCGTTTCGATGCACTTCGACTCTGTGGTAGTGTGCCGCGACCCTTAATATTTCATGGAATGTACAGTAACCATGTACATATAATATTTCAGACAATACAGATATTAGTTTAGATACTTGCTTGCGAAACTGTAGTAACTTAAGCTTCCGTCAACTGTTCTTTCTAACTAAATCTTTCTACTTTCTAAATTAAAATTAAAAAAAAAACTTTCAAAAAAATTAAAATTGTAAAACTCGAAACTCGATACTCGAAGCCGCGGTCGACATGAGTAAACTCGTACTTGAGGTAAGGATACAAAACAATTGGATGAAAAATATTATGACCTTAATAAACAACGTTAATAAAGTATGCAATTATTTTTGGCGTTTCGTTAATTTGTTTCGTTTTACGGTCGGTGTATGTAATGGTATATTCTGCAGACTGCTTCGTTAGGGTCGAGTTACAGCGTTAATGTTTTAAAGCAATTTGATTAAGGGGCTATACACACGGAATGTAGAGACGTGTTTTGACGACCTCCTGTCGGCAGGTGTGGTCTTCTGCGTGAGATCCCGGGTTCGATTCCCGGTAGGGGAATTCATAGTTTCTAAAGTCCATTTTCATCACTGCATCGTGACTTGTCAACAGGTGAGATCGCAGTCGGTAATATTTTCTTTGAGCTATAGTATGTCAACTAAACAGAAATTATGTGACGCAGCGAAACGACCTCAGAATGGGGGCGCTCCCCCTTCCGGTGATCGGGATGCGCCACAGTTCTCGCTCAACATACCAAATTCTGTGATCCCATTGCTATCAAGTGGTACCTACTCCAAACTTTATTCCCCAATAGGTATGTTTCATCAATTTTTGAATTGCCTTCCACTATGGAAGCAAAAAAGACGTAGGTGTTGACGTCAAAAACAAAAACGTACTCGTATCCTGATAGTTGCTAATGAAACAAGTTTTTCACGAGACGATATACAGGGTATCAGGAGTAGAACGCGAAGACAGGTGTTAGTACTGATGACAAAAAAAATGCATTTTTGTGTAATACCAGTTTTGGGGGTTAAATAGAACTGTAATTGCGAAAATATATATATTTCCCGTATTTTTTTAAGTTCGTACCTAATTCAAATAAAATCAGCAGACGCTGGAGGTCAACGAACGTTGTGTGACCTATGTACCTAACGTTAGGTCGCCTACAAACGCTCGCGCGCGCCAAGGTCAATACCTACCCTTTAAGATTGCTTTAAGGTAGGTAGTATAATAATAGCGCTAAGTTTTTGAAAGAGGTCTTCAGTATACCCTGTATTATGAAGGTGAGTACTCGTGGAAGCCGCTCTGCTGCAGTGAGCGCCATCGAGGGTCTTCGTGCTCTGCTTCAGGCCTCGTCCTATAAGAACGCGAAATTACGTGACGAGAACGTTAGAACGTTGGATGGACGTTAAAGGGTGGTTATCGATTTTCGTTTGAAACACCTTGCAAAGGCTAAAATCGCTATGTTTTATCTATTATGGAAAAAATGGTTTTGATTATCTTGTTAAGACACAAACGATGCAAGAAGGCATCCTATTACAAAAGGGCTGAATGCTCAGGATAAAAAGAAAATTAGGAAAATCCTGTGAAAAAGTCATTTATCTCCGTGTGCAAATGCCCATCTATTGAATTACATATTTTTTTACTCAATTCGTGTGCATCAAACGAATTAGTTAATTTGTTTTTCAAATTAAACAATGATATAAGATTAGACTGTTTACCCTTTGTAATTTATAAAGCCATTCTAACCCTGAAATAATCCAACTTTTAATTTTGTCAATCGAAAACGGTCATTACGTTCTCTGGTAATGGAATCGCTACTTCACGACGGGTTCAAACGTGTACAGCAACGATTTACCCTCCTGCGTATCCGGCGTCTCAGTTAGTGCCGCCGCTGTTGTGTTATAGTATGGTGATCTTTCAATTAACACAAAAAAATTGCATTCGCGAGTAGTCAGAAGTATTTTGTCACGCGGTAGAGTTCATTACGTTCCATCGATTTTCAACGTGACTTAATTTTTTTAATTTTTTCTAGATTTAGTATTAGGATTTATGTTTTGTTTCTATTCAGAGTTCTATTTCGGAGATTTTATGCATTCACGTATCTCGAGTATTTTAAATTTAAAATCGATTTGGTCATTTGTTTCCAGTTCATTCATATCCATTCCGTTCCAAAAAAATAAGTGGACATGAGTAAAACAAAGAAAAAACTTACAAAAGAAAAAAGTTAGCTAAAGATAGAGCCAGAAAACGCCAAAATTAAGAGAAATTAAAAAAACAATTCAGGAATTATTAAAATTAAGAAAGAAAAATAGCGAAAAAATTACCTTTTAAGAAAATAACAGAAAAAGATTCGCAGCATCATTGAAATGTCCGCTTGAGCACAACATGAACAGAAAAAAACTCTTTGAAATATAAGAAAAAAAAAGAGGGGGCAAAATAAAGTTAAAGAGATAAGTATTGGTCAACGATACCCCTGAAGTTCCTCAAAAAGAGAATTAAACTGGAAATATTTCACCTGAAATTACAGAAACCAATCAAATTATTGTCAAATAGGTCTCCTCAGACAAGGCGACTACTTAACTCGGTTTAACAAAGATTGAGACGTAAAATTTCTGCAAGACCAGCCTCGTCAAATCTAAAATTTTTAATTCATTTTTTAATTTATTTAAAATGATTATGCTTGTTTACTGTTAATCTAAACTCAAGGTTTAGATTTTATTTCAATTTTATTCGTTTTTTTCATATAATTATTCATTATTTCATAAAATAATCAAAGATGGGCTACTAAAAAGCTTCTGAATTCATTTTTATCCGACGATATTTATCCGATAGGTCATTACACTCCAAGTGATTTTCATTTCTTTCCACTGGTTCATTACACTCCATTAATTTTCCGGAAAACTGCTAGAGTTACGAAGAGGCCTTTTACATGTAATTTTTTCTCATACTGTAATCTATAAGTGTATATACAAAAAATAATAATAAAAAGAAAAAAATTTTTTTTTTTCAAAACTGCGAAATTAAAACGAAAATCGATAATCACCCTAAATCGCATTCTGCTAGGGCGAGGCCCTCAGTTTCCTGTACTTACAACAAATCGGAACGTATAGATATACGCGCGTGTCATGCTGCCGTGCTTTGAGTGTGTCACAGCCTTTACATCATCCGAGGGCAGCGTGAAATGGGTATTTTTCAGGAGGAAACCATTAAAAATATAGGAGTGTAAAAATTTAAAAGTATAAAAAAAGGACTTTTTACAGTTGAAATTTTTGAAATGATTTACATGTATAATACTTAACTTATTTATGCCTGCGTGGATTTAGGTTATTTTCAAAATCCCGTAGGATCTCATTGTTGTTTCCTCGCGATAAATAAGATCATCTATGGATCAATGAGCGTCTCCAGAATGTCAACCTATCTCTGTGTCATATTTCATCGGAATTGGTGCGACGTTAGTTCCGTATAAATAGGTAACAAACAGACGTACAGACATTTCGCGTTTAGAATATTAATACTTCCCAACTTATCGGTTTTGAGTGGAGTTGGTTGTAATCTAGTAATCATCATCCTGGTTGTAATCTAGTAATTTTCGAGCTCATAATGTAACTTTAACAGTTAAGTATAAAATTATTCTTGTCATAGTGTCAAGTACCTATGTAAATTAACCTTCAGGGAAAGGTAGATATTTCGATACTAAATGGCACAATTAATAGTTAAAACTTTAACTTCTGTCTGTGGTACCGTAGCGCTCAAACGGGTGAACCGATTTGAATGTATTTTTTTTGTTTGGAAGGTGAATTAGTCGGGAGTGTTCATAATATATGATTTTCAAACCCAAGATGGATGGAAGGATGTTGAGGGTGTTTAAACTTTTAATTTATACTTACTTGTGTAAGTTTTCAAGTTAAATATTCAACAATTAACCGTGTGTGAATCTATCAACATATAATGAGTGAGTGGGACGGCAATACATCCGTCTCTTTCCCGTCCCATACAAAAAGATAGATTTACGTACAGTTAACGTTAACTTAAAATACTTATACTAGGCCCTCTAGTACAAGGTTTCGAATTTTCATCTATATATAGATGCTACACTTATTTAATCTTTTAGAGTAGAATACCGAGACTAATTGTCTGTACCTACCTCTCGTGTTACCCTTGATATAAACCTTGTAGATAGTAATTACTGAGGGTAAAGTCCGCGAGGTATAAGCTCAGTTTTGCATTTTGTCTAGAGTAGTATACCGACTATTTTACGTTTAATACCCGTTTTGAACTGCTTTTGTACGGTTTTCACGTATAGAAATGCAAAACTGAGCCATGTGTCCAGCGGACTGTAGAAACTTAATTCAATCGGAATTCGGAAATGAAAATTCTAGAAAGTTGAAAAGACAATTTATTCAATAAAACATTTAAAAGCCTTAAAACGTACACAGATTTCACAGACTTACAAAACGTTGTTTTTGTATTTATTTATAGCCTTTAGGCTGAAAGAAACAAAAATCGTACAGTCTGGTCTGGTTCGTGGTCCATGCCGCCAAGCGATTTAGCGTTCCGGTACGATGCCGTGTAGAAACCGATCAGGGGTATGCATACCAGTGTAACCATTTGTGGCAGATTTTTGCCATTTGGCTCCGAAATAACTCTGGCAGAATAAACTGACGATTTAAGAAAGTGGCAGATTGTGGCATATTTCAAGGAAATCTACACAAGTCGGAGCCAAATGGCAGAAATCTGCCACAAATGGTCACACTGATGCATACCTCTTCCAAGATAGCCCGCTTCCATCTTAGACTGCATCATCACTTACCATCAGGTGAGATTGCAGTCAAGGGCTAATTTGTAGTTGAATAAAAAAAATTGCAAGAGAATAGTATCTAACTGCAATTTTACAGTAGTTAACTGGCTTGGCTTTTAACTTAATGATAGCATTCTGATTTTTAAAAGACTTAAATCACAGACAAGACAGTGGCATTGGTTCAAAATAAGTAAGTAAATAGTTGAAATAAATTTATTTACAAAGAAAAATAGCATAAATACGTACAATATATTATATTGTAACATTTATTCAACTTATACATAGGACGACATCGTTTTCAGCTTATATTTTTATACATAAAAAATTCATATTATGTACGAATATTACGTATTAATTAGTCTAACTACAAATTTAAAGCTAGAAATACCTCAACAGCCGAAACATACAAAATAATGTACCTAAGTAATACTTACGTAATTTTGGTGTTAAAACTTTATAATCTAAACTTGCAAAAATACATTTATCTGAATGTTTTTCAAATTAAGAATACTTAGATAATAATGAATTATGAATATAACACTATTATCATTTATTTATTATTTAAGATAATTAATGATAATTTCTAGGTAGGTATGTATGTACCTATAGATTTTTGGGTGGAAGTAAGTAACCCAAATTATAATTCAACAAAATCTTACCTATCTTACCGATATACCATAAAACTCTAGCTTTTTTATTCTTTCTAAATTGTTGCGTTTGAGTGTTGTATGGCCACAGCCTCTTTCGTCCGCTTTCTATATTCTATAGTAGTAGGTATGTCACTGTATGTACTATTATGTCACGCTATCTTTAAACATTTCTGTGGTGGTGTCGTGTGGTGCGGGTTGTTACGTTCCCTCGAATATGGTTGAGCGAAGCAATATCTGGATCATGCGTCATGCTCGTGAACGGGTGCCACCGTCGGAAATGGGGCTACTTTTGTCTGCCCTTCTTCACATGTGTAGAATTGTAAGCACCATTCCGAACCTGTGGTAGATTCATTGGTCGATTCGTAAGCGCTTGTGAAAGTTTTTCTGAATAAAATTGAAGATTACTTATATAAATGATAAAAAGGCGTGGATTTGACTCGTTCTAGCAATGCGCTAGACGGCAATTCAATCATGTACTTAACATAACATTGTTATATTGATATTGTAAATTTGGAAAAGAGCAACCGCCGAGTTTCTTACTGGTTCTTCTCGGTTGGAATGGCATTCCGAACCAGTGGTAGATTCATTTGACTATTCAAAAGTACTTGTAAAAGTTTATTTGAATAAAAAACTTTTCTATTCTATTCTATTCTATCTTAGATAATCCATGGATAAGTTAGTGTTTTGTCTGTTGAAAATTGTAAGTAGGTATGCTGTATGATGTTTTTTGACAAAAATCAACGTCGCTAAGGAATAAACTAGATTTTACAGATAAATTAATTTGTAGAAATAGAAAATGGACGTACCTAAATCGTTGCGACTAGCGTTTAAATTTTAAAGTACCTACATACCTAATTATTATACCTAATATTTGATTCAAATGTGTGCGAAACATAATATACATCGCTGAATAGTTTTTAAGTTCGAAATAGTGTTAAGTCTAAAGTGTAACCGCAGCTTTCGAAAATCGAATAAGTCTTTGACACAGTTTGATTTGATGACCTCCATGGGCGCTGTGATCTTCTTAGTGGCAGGTCCCGCGTTCGATTCCCGACACAATATTGGAATTTGCAATTTTTAAATTGTCTCTGGTCTTGTCTAGGAGGATTCGGTCTTGGCTAGTTCCCACCCTACCGACAAAGACGTGCCGCCAAGCGTTTGACCGTTTGGTACGATGTCGCGTAGAAACCGACCAGGGATATGGGTTTAATAAAAACTGCCATACCTATTTCAGGTTAGCCCGTTTCCATCTTAGTCTGCATCGTCACTTAACATCAGGTGAGATCGCAGTCAAAGACTAACTTGTAGATAAAAAATTGGTTGTCTGTAAATTCGATTTACGGACGATAACGTCATAAGGAAACAAAGAGAGATAGATGTGTCAGAAGCCGAACGCTTAGTTCCGCGCTACGTGCTACGTCCCGCGCTACGTGCTACGTGCTACGCGCTACGTCCCACGGTACGTGACAATGAGTCATGCTTTTTCGTGCACGTAGCCGGGCGGCGTTCATCGATTTATAAGACGTTATCACGTTGTGACGATCACGTCACAGCCGACGTCACCACCAGCCGCGCACCCGCGCCGCGCCGCACCGGCGCGCCACGGCGCGCCAATCAACAAGCGCCGCGTTCACCGCAGAGTGACCGCGTCATCGAGGGGGCGGGCACGAGGCCTATATAAGCGACCGAACCCGTCATTCTCGGACAATCTTTCGGCGCCTACGCTCTCGAAGTCGGTGTGATTACATCGCTGCTCTGACCAGGGACGTGGGAGTCGAGGGATTCCGGTGGAGCTGAACGTACCAAGATATCCCGGCCTGGTGCGCGCAGCCCCGCTGTCCGTCCCCCGCGCGTTCCCTATCTCCTCCGTCGTCCGTATCAATCCCAAGCCGCGTACGCTTGTTAAGTCGGTACCAGCGAAGTAGTGACATGTAAAATCGGCAATCTTACGTGTTAGAATCAGTGGCGAATAATTCTGTCGGGTGTGCATTTGTAAATGCGGTAACTATCGATAAATAAAGACTGTTTGTATTCATGTTTGATCCGTGTTTCTCTTGATCTCTCCAGGACAAGTCAGGTAGGAAACCCTATTTAATGCACGTAGTGAGGAAGTCGGGAGTCTGACCTACCCGCTACGTTACATTTGGCGCCCACCGTAAAAGACCCTCCCGGTTGTCCGTATATTGCCCGCGTCGCGTTAAGAGAATCGCGCCGCGTCCGTTGAAAAAGAAAATTCGGTGATACCCGCTACGTTACATTTGGCGCCCACCGTAAAAAACCCACCCGGTCATCCGTATATTGTCCGCGTCGCGTTAAGAGAATCGCGCCGCGTCCGTTGAAAAAAAAAGAAATTCGGTGGTACTCGCTACGTTACATTTGGCGCCCACCGTAAAAGACCCACCCGGTTATCCGTATATTGTCCGCGTCGCGTTAAGAGAATCGCGCCGCGTCCGTTGAAAAAAATTTGGTGGTACCCGCTACGTTACAGTTAGCGCCCACCGTAAAAAAAAAAAAAAAAACCCACCCGGTTGTCCGTATATTGTCCGCGCCGCGTAAATAGAATCGCGCCGCGTCCGTAGAAAAAAATAAAATTCGGTGATACCCGCTACGTTACAGATAGCGCCCACCGTAAATAACCCAACCGTCCGTCGCAATATACGGAGTATTACCCGCGTCGCGTTAGGAGAATCGCGTCGCGTCCGTGAAAAAAAAACCGGAGGTACCCGCTACACCACAGTGGCCCCATCCGAATAAACTCACCCGCCCGTATTCCGCCGGCGCCGAGTAAGGAAACTCGCGCCGAGTCCGTTGAAAAAAAAAAGGGTTCCGTAAGTACAAGCGACATTACATAGGCACCTTCCGTGCTACAATAGATCGGTGCCCATCGTAAAAACTCGTCTGTCCGTCCGGATAGAATCCGCGCCGCGTAAAGAAACCCGCGCCGCGTCCGTTTAAATATAAATCCGTACCGAAGCAATAGGGAACCTGACACATAAAGTACACCGGTATATTATACGAAATATAACGGATACGAACTCTCAAGTCGGTGTGATTAACCTCGCTGCGCGACTAAGAGAGTGAATATCCGAACCGGGTGTAATTCACACGAACACGGGATCGCATTGAAGAATTAAAACGGATACAAACTCTCAAGTCGGTGTGATTACCCTCGCTGCGCGACAGAGAGAGTGCATATCCGTACCGCGCGTAACTTACACAAACACAAGATCGCATATAAAAATAGACCGGATATTAACTCTCAAGTCGGTGTGATTAACCTCGCTGCACGACTGAGAGGGTAAATATCCGACCCGCGTGTAGTTAAGACAAAAGGAAAACACACCACACTTTGCAAAAGACACAATCGCGGCGTCGAAATCAAAACGGATATAACTTTTTGCGACTACCCGCAGTGTCGACCGCGAGTGTAAGTATCCGACCCGTGTAAAAATAAGAAAACGGAAACAAATAAAACGCGAATAGATATAAATCCGCAGCCCAGCAAGCCACAGGATAATTATCTCATCGTCGAAGCATAATAAAATTCATACCCGAATAAATAATAGGGGAACGCGTAGGAACCTAGTTTGAAAGTAATACGTACCAGACCGACCGATACATAGTTCTGTAGAAATAGATAGATAAGCTTCTACCAGAAATAAAAAACAAACATAAAATAAAGATAGTACCGTACTAACCGTCCAGAATAAGTCATACATCCAAGCATATTTGTAGTATATATTAATCGAATAACAGAAACTAGGAGAATAAAACAGTAAAATCTAGAATCCGGATAAATAATAAAATAAATTAAACCGATTGTCCGCGGAGATAAAACGAAATAGAGCCAACGGCGAGCAATGCCCACGAGTTGGATCTATACACTAAATAAACAAGAACTAAACGAAGAGTTAGAAAAGAGAAACATACAAGTCGCGACCACAAGCACGGTCGACGAGTTACGTAGGCAACTAGCCCAAATAATTAAAGAGGAAGACAAAACAATACAAGGCAAAACGATGTCCAACAAAAACGACGAGTTACGTAAACAACGAGCCCAAATGAGTAAAGAAGAAGACAATACAATACATAGCAAGACAATGTCTTACGAAACCGAAACGAAGGAACTCGACAAAGCCATTTCGCGATGGAAAATACACTTCGATACGACAGGCGATGCCGTGGAATTCCTAGAGCGAATAGAAGAACTCGCCGAAACATTAGAAGTCAACAAAGACAAAATAATACATGTGATACCGAGATGTCTAACCGGTAAAGCCTCATTATGGTATAGAAATAATAGCCAAGGATGGAAAACGTGGGAGGACTTCACAGACAACTTCAAGTTATTCTATTACCCAAGAAATTATGAAAAAAACCTTCTAGAAACAATTATAAATAGGAGACAACAATTCCGTGAAAATTTCATTCAGTACCTAACCGACATGCAAACGTTATTGAGAAGATATGGTAAACTAACTCCGGAGCAACAGTTGGAAAGAATCTACGACAACATGGAACCGAATTACCGATATTATATAAAAAGAAAAGATTTCAATACAACCGCAGAACTAATACAACTAGCAGGGGACTACGAAAAAATTAACTCGGAACGATTTAAGGAGGTAACAAGAAAACCCACATACCAACGGAAAGAAAATCAGTCGGATCCTGTGGAAAAACCGTCCGGAATCCCGAAAACCGAATACAACAAGACAGAAAAGAAACTAATACACCCTAATTATGAGCCACAATCGTGTTGCTGGAAATGCGGCAAGAAGAACCACACAACCCGGGAATGCAAGAACCAACAAGCAATTTTCTGCAGTAAATGTGGATTAATGGGAAAACTAACACGAGACTGTTGTAAGAAAACAGGCCAGACCAAGTTTAGCAAGAAGCCACAAGCATATACGACAAATACCCAAAGAAAAGGGGATAACAGAGTGTTCATCGACGTCAAAATATTCGGAAAAACGTTCAGTGCACTAGTAGACACAGGCTCAACAAACACTTACATAAACAAAGAGATCATGGATCAAATTCAAGAAAATATTAAAGGAACGACAAAAAAGCAAAACACAATAAGATTAGCCGACGGATCCAGGATAAAAACAGACAAAGCCATCAACATAAACATAGAAGCAAATGGGAAGAAGTTAACACATCAAGTCATATATTTACCAGCGACAACGGTAATGATAATGGGAATGGACTTGCTAACAAGGATTGGGTTATCCATAGGATGGAAAGCAAGTACGTGTGAACAAGTAAACACGGAAAAACCAGAAGAAAAACCCAACAGCGCGAAAACCGTAACAACCGAACAAATAAAACCGCAAAAAACCTTTTTCAATAAAGAGCCCGGAAAAGCCGGAAAAAGCCCGAACGAAAAACATACAGAACCCATCAAACATAGATACCATCCAAAGAATACAAAGAGGAAGCCAAAAGTTAAGCAACACGTGGACAGGAAGCGAGTAGACCTACTGTCTGAAAACCCCGTATACACCACAACGAAAGAAGAAAAAGAGTGGTACACAAAGAAATCCGAGAAAATAAGCAAAAATCCGGAAACGGACCCCGAATATTGTATAAAGGACGGAAAACTGTATAAAAAAGTAATTAATCCGAAGTATGGAGGAAAACTCGACCCCACTACGGAGTGGAAATTATGCGTAAAAACCTCGGAAAAAGAAAATATTATCAAACAGAACCACGTTGAACCGGATGCAGGCCACCTAGGAACGGCGAAAACGTTCAACAAGGTAGCACAACGCTATTATTGGCCAGGCATATTTAGAGACGTAGCAAAATACGTTCATAAATGCGAGGTATGTCAAAAACATAAACCGTCACAAGAGAAGAAACCGGGACTCATGCATATTAAAAACGCCGAAGAACCATGGGAGGTAGTAACAACAGACCTCATAGGCCCACTACCCCGATCGTCGAAGGGATACCAGTGGATAATCGTATTTCACGACAAATTCACCAAATGGTGCGAAATAAAACCCTTACGAACGGCAACCGCCAACACGGTCGCGAACGCCCTCAAAGAGTGCATTTTAACAAGATACGGCGGAATAAAGACGCTCCTCAGTGATAACGCGAAAATATTTACCAGCAAAGTCTTTAAAGACACGCTAACAAAGTATAAAATAGAACAGAAATTTACCGCACCGTACACTCCACAGTGTAACCCGACTGAACGAGTGAACAGAACTTTAGAAACAATGATATCCGCATATATAGAAAAAAGTCACAAAAAATGGGATGAGTATATAGGCGAATTCAACTTGGCGTTGAATACATCGATACATGAAACGACTAAATACTCCCCAGCATTCCTACTATTTGGCAGAGAATTGCGAAACTTCCGTGACAACAACCAGTTTCCCACCCCAGCACTCAGGGATAGGGAAAAACTCGAGGAAATTTATAACATAGTACGAAACAATCAAACTTTAGCGTCAACCCAACAGAAAAAGTATTATGATAAATTAAGACGAGACTGGAAACCAAAAATAAATGAACTGGTGCTAAAAAGGGAGTACCCACTGTCAAACGCAAGTAAACAATTTTGTGCGAAACTAGCCCCAAAATACTCCGGCCCGCATAAAATTATCGAACAAAAATCGCCAGTAATATACCTACTGCAAAATGTGAAAGGTAACAAAGTATGCACCGCACACATAAAAGATCTAAAAACATTCCATCACTAACAAAATAGGTAGGTACTACGACGAAACAGCGAACGAAGATAGCTGCGATAACAACCGGATTGCAACATCGAAGTGAAACAACAAGAAACCAAATAGCATCGATATCAATAAACCAAAGATACAACATTGAGCGATACCAAAAAAAAAAAATAACAGGTCCTCGACGGGGTAGGACATGTGAATTAAGATAGAAACAACTTTCAAAAACAGAGAGGATAAGATGGAACGTGGGGTTCCACCGACCGAAAAAATAAAAGGAAATCAAGTCCGATATGGACACCGAAATTAAAGTTTAAACAAACCTCACACAAGGTGAAAAAGATAAGACCCAGGCTTATAGAAGGTAGTACATCGAGCTGGGATACCGTGGAAAAGAAAAAAAAAAAAGGGAAAATTAGATCACCGTTGAACCGAGAGAAAATCCAAGCAACATGTCTAGGTCATCTCAACAAGTAATATATCAACGACCCAGCCGACCAAGAATGCAGACAATTTAACGATCTACCCTCAAGGAAAAAATTGTTCCGAAAGATAAGGCATGAATAGCCGAGGCATAACCGTACCGGCCAAATTATATTGGCATACCTACAAAAAAAAAATTTTTTTTTGTTTTGTTTCCCGTTTCTTTTTCATCCAGTGATTTTTTCCTTACAGGAAAAAATCTTCCGGCGGAGGAGGGGAGTGTGACGATCACGTCACAGCCGACGTCACCACCAGCCGCGCACCCGCGCCGCGCCGCACCGGCGCGCCACGGCGCGCCAATCAACAAGCGCCGCGTTCACCGCAGAGTGACCGCGTCATCGAGGGGGCGGGCACGAGGCCTATATAAGCGACCGAACCCGTCATTCTCGGACAATCTTTCGGCGCCTACGCTCTCGAGGTCGGTGTGATTACATCGCTGCTCTGACCAGGGACGTGGGAGTCGAGGGATTCCGGTGGAGCTGAACGTACCAAGATATCCCGGCCTGGTGCGCGCAGCCCCGCTGTCCGTCCCCCGCGCGTTCCCTATCTCCTCCGTCGTCCGTATCAATCCCAAGCCGCGTACGCTTGTTAAGTCGGTACCAGCGAAGTAGTGACATGTAAAATCGGCAATCTTACGTGTTAGAATCAGTGGCGAATAATTCTGTCGGGTGTGCATTTGTAAATGCGGTAACTATCGATAAATAAAGACTGTTTGTATTCATGTTTGATCCGTGTTTCTCTTGATCTCTCCAGGACAAGTCAGGTAGGAAACCCTATTTAATGCACGTAGTGAGGAAGTCGGGAGTCTGACCTACCCGCTACGTTACAACGTCATTAAAAAAATACTCAGCCATCGTTCGGAGTACTCAAGTATTAAACTACGTACCTATTCAGTAGTTAATCACTGATAGCACTGGTTATTATCTGTACCTATTCATTAATTCCACTTTGATTAACCATTAATGTTAATTTGCAACAGTGCTTATCGGTGTACCTGTTTCAGCCTCTCTAATCTGTCACGGGGAGCATGTAAAGCCCTCTGATACAGCGTTATCAGTCGCCGACGTAATTAACGGCAATCGTTAACGCTTGTTACAAAATTATCCTAATCTTTGGGGCCGTAAATTCACCCTGAGGGGTTTCTGATGGCAATCTATTTAGGTTAGACCTCGTAGTTTGACTAAGTGTGTACTTGGAAATGGAATGTTCCTAAGTAAATCTTTTGGTAATTAATAGGGACATGCAAGGTCGGAGAAGATTTAGATTGGCCGCATTTCGGTTGATTAGATACTTTTGTATGAGCATTCGCATGCATCAGTGTCGTAGTGTGCATCTAATCGGAGTTAATCTTCAAAACGGCTGAACCGATTTTGATGGACTTTTCACAGTGATGTAGGAATGATCTAGACTACTTTTAATATCTGAAAAGAGATGAAGTCGCGGGTATCACTTAGTTTTTAAATCATGACAAACTTAATGAAATTGAAACAGGGAAAATGTGCTATATACCTATACTACGGGAGGTGACCAATTGAAAAAGTCATTTTATACCGACTGGAAATTTTAACAATAATAGTTCAGACCTAACCCATCACAGCTCCGAACGTCAGCTGCCGCACCAGTGAGAGTTAAGAGTGAGAGCATGTGAAAGTGCTTGAAAATCAAAGCGCTCCGAGTGATTTTATCCCGGACAAAAATGGTCTTAAATCATTGTTTCAATCATTTTTGATACAGAAACAATCGTCAGCTGCACCTCCGAGGGTGGGTTATACGTCCGCTACGCGCATGAAGTGCATTAAAATTTTGACAAATAAAGTTATTTTATACCTTATGAAATTTATGCAGCAGAATTTCCACACTTTTAGAATAATAAAGAAAAACGTCAGCTGCACTTCTAGTGGGGGAAAGACCGTCAGTCAGCATTTAGCCTAGTAAATCTAGGAAAAATATCCTATAGTTTTAAAAATTGCCAAAATTTTAATGCACTTCATGGGCGTAGCGGACGTTTAATATTTCTCTATATTGTATTCGTATTTGAATTCGTCGGTAAACTAGAGGGCGGAACCATCTATGTACATACTACATTCAACTCAGTTGGTTAATTAGTTAGTTAATTACTAATCAAAAGTTATTTATGATATGAGGCTGCCTTCAAATTGAAGAGCATTTCTGAAAAATTAACAAACAATTTATTTTTAAAGTACATACCTACTTAAAGCCTGACCTGGAAATAAAAAACCTCGGCATGATGCGGGAAAAAATAGACATAATTTCTAGGTGTGTCTATTTTTAATACCTTTATTAGTAGGTCGCCTGGAAGAGATTGCTTCATAGCGCCACCGCCTATTTTTAACCCCCGACGCAAAAACGACGGGGTGTTATAAGTTTGACGTGTCTCTATGTGTGTGCTTCTGTCTGTTCCACCATACTCAAACGGGTGAACCGATTTGAATGCAGTTTTTTTTTGTTTGAAAGGTGAATTAGTCGGGAGTGTTCTTACGATTACATATTTTTTCACAACTCCCTCAATATGGGTATCAAATGAAAGGGCTTGACTAGTAGAATAGCACTATGCAAATCCAAGATGGCCACCACCACAAAATGGCGAATGTCGGGGGTTTTAAAATTTTTAATTTATACTAGCTTGTATACAATTTTTGTCTGCAGTTTATTCTATCCCGTCTTGTATATTGCGTTTTTAATGGTGTACAATAAAGTATATTTCATTCATTCATTCATTTCTTCTACGTCACTGACAACATTGCTTTAAAACTTCATTAAATGTAATCTGTGAACATCAAGGTCTATTGTAGGTTTTAAATTTTTCTGGATAGGCTTTAAGAAAACTTGGCTATATCTAATTACAACTTAACTATATAAAAATTGACATAATATGATTTTCGATTTAGTTTAGTAGTTAAAAGATGTCATAATAATTTATAAAAAAAAGTTATCGTGAGTACAACAACACCAACAAACAATTATACCCGTAAGTTTTATACAAAATTGACTGGTTAAATTTTTTTGTTTATTCCTCTTAATTAATTTAGGACTAGAATACCTTAACTGATTAATTCTAGAAAATCTTATTATCCAATAAATGTAAATCTTAATTAAATTTAATAATTCGTTTTATTACCAGAAAATAGTTTCGATATATTTTTTTATAGTACTCTTTTCTTGGCACTGATATCTATATCACAGATCTTGACGTTAGCGTTCATTCTTATCATACTATACTATTCTTCGAAAATACAGCACCATCTATTAAGCTAAACGCTCACTATATGGGACTAATTGACAAAAAGCTAATTCTCTGGTTACCCCAACCGAACTCACTAAGGAAGAAGCGTAGGAACAAAATAATATAATTAAAAAGAAAATTACTAACAAAATTACTAATTAGTGATAAGGATGAAAATCAGATTGCCAGTTTGAAAATTGTTGACATACATAAATACTGACATACCTAGATAATAATCTATCTATACGTATAATAAAATCGTAGACTTGCCGTATCTGTACATTGAAAATTTTCGCAAAATAATAACTGGGGGATATTAGGGATAAGTAATAGAACGTAAAAAAGCTATTTTTAAAATTTTTGTCTGTTTGTCTGTTTATCTGTTTGTCTGTATGTTTGTGCGCGCATCACGCAAAAACTACTGAATGGATTGAAACGAAACTTAGTACGATTTAAGTTCATACTACGGAGTAACATATAGGATACCTTTTATCCCGAAATTCAGCACGGTTCCCTAGGGAGAGGGGAAGAAATTCAAAACGTGTATTTAGCTGTAATTCAATAACGCGTGGTTCGATTTAATTTATTCCTTTTTTTTGTTAGAAAGTAGCTATACTTTAAAGATTACCGACTAATCTCTAAAAGGCTGGATCGATTTTGATGGGACTTTCACTGGCAGATGTTTACATTTTGATCTACCTAAACGTCCACCAATGAACTTTTTACAGTTTTTAGCATGATATGAGCTCAAAGGAGCTTAGGAAAAACAAAATGATTCCTACGGGATTTTTAAAAACCAATATATATCCACGCGAACGAAGTCGCGGGTGTCCACTTGTTATTAATATAATAATAAAAGACTAAAGAAATAGCTGTGATTTAGACATAGGAACCATTTCTATGAGCAGGTAAATCTGAAATGTTACAAAGAAGATACAATTAAAATGCAATTCATTGCATGGGAATTAGGTAGGTGCAATCCTAATAGAAAATCTGGAATGTAAATAAATAAAAAGGGACCCTCAAATAAATGAAACAGAAATGGGTGGAATAATCAATAATAAGGATGCCTTGTCCTCACTGTATAGTGAGCAAATACTATTATTATTCCTAAAGCGTCCACTAGACGATAGGTTTTGTTTGTCAGTTTTGCCCAAGAACCTTGTATTTTAGACAAGGATCTTATGCAAGATCTTTGGGTAAAACTTTGCTCAAGGTTTGCCGCAGCCACTGCTATAATTGACCGATAACCTACCATCTAATGCAACGACTGATGTAAAGCATGACATGTATCCGGCTAATTCTTTACTCCATCAGTTTTTCATCACCCATGATTGAGGTCGCAGTATTGCAGCACCTATCGTGTAGTGGACGCTTTAAGCTTTACAATTTTCTTTTATAACTACACAGTCAAATATTAACCTAACTATCTACAAATCATCATCATCGTCATCACTGTAATTTATATCGTTCCTGCACAAGTAACTCTTGACACTGTCATGTCTTTGCTTAGACTCCGATTCGAAAAGTTTGCACACGACACCGTCCTTAGAAAAAATCTTCGACGGACTAAAAGTTTCAAGCTTGGTCTCAATCGAGAACTTTCTCTTCCTACCCTCACTCGAAACACCGCCTAGATCCAGGGAATAGCTTTGTCTTATGGGCCTCTTTGTATTTTTGACTTCAATAAAATCAATAAGGGCTCTATCCCTCTGGATAGAATCTCTATGTTCCTCTAAATTGCTGCCGTATACCCCGACTGGTGTTTCTTTGGCATCACAGTTAGGTCCTCGGCTAAAGAGTAAGCGTTCCGAATCTAACAATGTGACGATGGGAGATGGTTCTGTAATAGTTTTGCACGACTCTCCGAAAACCAGTTCTAGTTTCTTGTTACTTGCACAGCTTTCGTCATCGTACATGGTATCGCCTGATCTTTCCGCATCTGAAACGGTTTTGTTTTCTTGTATAGTGCACAAGTCGCAAGCTTTGCCTTGAGTTCTTCCGACCTCGTTGACCGTCATCGAAATGGAATGGTTGTCGGTATCCTCTTTGTCTTTTCCCTTCGTTGTGCCGGACATCATCGTGTCCGAGTTGAATCGGACCGCGAAGTCGTTGTAGGTGGACTGTTTGTGCGCCGGCGAGAGCATCGTGTTGTTGTAGCACTTGTCGGTCTGCGAGCCGCCCCCTCGTTTCGAGTGTATGCCGAATATTCGTTTTATGGATTGTCTGAACTGAAAATAAGAAGATACATGTAGTGAATTATATCAGAATCGCTAATCTTCTCCATCTAATCGATTGGCCTCGGCGTATTAAATTGATACTTTTCGATTGATGAGATATGTCAATCAATCGAGCACGATCTGTGTTTATATGATGACATCCCCCTGATATCAATTGGTATATTTTATCCACTGTTATCCCACATATTGAAGACACTAATATCTATTAGGATGGTGATTACATAGTTTCAAAGATTGAGGCCGATCGAAGGCACAAAATTAATTTATGACATTTCCAAAAATGCGATCCTTTTCACAATCCTCCCAACGGAAAAGGACTTTACGTACTTTTAGACTTACTTACTTAAGGACTTACTTTTAGACCTTTCAATGTAGTTCAGTTTAAAGATTGTATCTACTACCAAATATAGTCAAGCTAACTAAGAAAAATCATTTGATTTTTCCAGAAACTACTTATTTCGGCACGTGTAAGTTGGTTTATTAATCATTATAAATCCACTCTAAAGTTATCTCTAGAACTTTATATGTACCTACTCAAAAGTTGGACTCCAGCATAATACCTGCCCAGGTTCAGTGAAGCTAGATAATAAGATAAAACTGAACGAACAACCGACGCGTACCGACAACTTTGATGAAACTAATCTGTTGAAATTTGTCTAAGTAACTAGGTACTCAGGGAAGTTTGTAAAAACTAAGTTTTGAGCGGAGTAAGTTTTGAACAAACATTAAATACTTCAGGTTTGAAACGGATATTACCTGCGTTTATTATTCCAATTACCAAACTTAAAAGTGTGTGGGCGAGCAACGCTTCAGGTTCATTTCACTAGTTTCGTGTTCAGAGTTTACTAAAAGTTTCGCATGATTAGTAGGACCCGAGCTAAGCGAGACTTTGCTATGCCGTGTTTTGCGGCCGGCGTAGACACCTTGCGAGTCACAAAAGTCAATAGCAAAGCCAAAGTATGCACTATAAATCTTAGCCTTATGGTGCCTATCCATACAGCGAACAGGCGCGGAGAAGAGCGGAGATGTATGTGCTGCGATCGATCAGATTATTGAGAGATGACGTGCTAAAATAATCACGTTATCAATCGATAACTTGTTTGGCTTACTGAACGTCTCCGCTCCGCCTCAGGTGACACACTGATCCACTTTACATCACTATCTGAATGGTCTGCTACGCTCTACACATCTAGGCTCCGCTCCGTTGCAGTGCACAGATGCCCTTATTGTATGCCCTTACCTGTGTGTTCATGCCAACATATATCAATGGATCGTAGCATATCGAGCTTTTTGCTACGAGAGCCGGTATAACACCTGCACCCGGCGATACCTGGAACAATAGTTTCATTTCATACATCGATTGAGAGTCGAATAAATAAATAAATAAAATAAAATAAAATCATTTTATGCCAGGTCGGTAACCCATATAAAATAAAAATAAAAAATAAAGCTGATCATACTGAGAAGATTACAGTCCACTGCTGGACATAGGTTTATTATTAATATTGGTTATTTATCTTAAAAATTTTGTTAGCTCTTGCAAGAATTGTCAGAATACACGATCTTGAGACGCTTGTATCGACTGCTAGCGACTCGTATGACATCATGTGATAAGTGGGAGGTCTTCTACCGCTGGGTTTACTGGTAAGGGGTCACCATTCAATCGTCTTGGGAACTCAATGTCTAACGAAAAATATACCAAGTTCGTATAGTTTCCCGTACATTTATATGGTAGTTCGTTTAGTTAAGTTCATAAAATAGTTCCCCGTAATTATATCCCTGTTCAGCCAAAGTTAATAGTTAATCGATAGATATAGTTTGTTACGTTAATTAGCAGTTCGTTTGTTGGCTGGTTCGATACTTCATGTGAGAGATGAATAAAATATGTTCGTTTGGTGAGTGTCTGCAGTGTTTCAGCTACTACGAAATACGATGAGCTATGGCAGTATTTTGGCTCCACTATTACCTCAATTCTGACAAGCTCTCCGGATTGTCTAAGGGCTGCGTCAATAATTGCTATTTTAAAAGTGATTATCGTCGCAAAAATGCATTTTTGCCAATAGCAAAAGAATGTCGGTCATTAGAATTCAGAGGTGAATGCGGTCGTCAAACTGTAGCATCCTTTCTCATCGAGAATCTCAAACCTCAAGAGATCACTTCTTAGTGGTAAAGGCCCATTCGCACATATTATTACATATTCAGTGAAGTATCAGTGCCGCAGCTGGCGTAGTTCCAGCACAGTGATAAATATGTCATTCTCTATAAACTGACACTGAAACACTGCGTCGTTACTGATAGAAAAGGTGTGAATGCGTTTATATTTCACTTTGTCGGAACTGTGCCGGCATTGATGCTTCACTGATATGTGTGAATCGGGCTTAAAGCCGCCATTTTTACCTTTTTTTGTTTACTTTTTTAAGTATGTAGTTCTTGGTGTACAATAATGTGTTCATTCATTTTTAACCCCCGACGCAAAAACGACGGGGTGTTATAAGTTTAACGTGTCTGTGTGTGTGTGTGTGTCTGTCTGTTCCCCTGTGGCGCTCAAACGGGTGGACTGATTTGAATGCGGTTTTTTTTTGTTTAAAAGGTGATTTAGTCGAGTGTTGTTAGCTATGTTTGATGAAAATCGGTCCAAGATGGCCGCCGCTACAAAATGGCGGATTACATATTTTTTCACAACTCCCTTAATATGGATATCAAATGAAAGGACTTGACTAGTAGAATAGCACCAAGATGGCCGCCGCCACAAAATGGCGAATGTCGAGGGTTTTTTAAATTTTCAATTTACACTTGTAAAAGAAAATTATCACTGTTTTTATAATGACGAAACTTTAATTAGAAAAATTCATCGTTCAACTCCTAGTTACACAATCGGAGGGAAAGATTCCGCAGGGATATTCCGGCATAGGTATCTTAACTTCCCGCCGAGATATCCTGGGACATCTCATTAAGTAGCTAGTTTCAAAATAAAATGAGGGTACATACAATTTTCTCCGTGGCGAACTGTTCCATCAGGGCGAAGAGCGAGTATGGCGTCCAGGCGACCGTGAACGCGATGATCATGATGAACACCATGGAGGTGGCGCGTGCCTCCGCGCGGCTCACGCGACCCAGCCGCTTCGAGTTCTGCACAAGAGACAAGCTTAGCAGATGTACTGACTGAATTTATCATTATCATCATCATCATTATATAGCTCTAGCTTTTGCCCGCGACTTCGCCCGCGTGAATTTCGGTTTTTCACAAATCCCGAGGGAATCGTGGGTTTCCGGTTCCCGTTCCCGCTCCTTTTTCCAACCTTTATACCTATTTTCAAGGAAGTTCGCTGTAGTAATCTACCTATAGCTGTAGCTGTATATTTGATTTTTCCAGGATAAAAAGTAGCCTATGTTTTAAGTCAGGGTACAATCTATCTCCATTCTAAATTTCAGCCAAATCAAGTTTCAGTAGTTGCGGCGTTAAAGAGTAACAAACACACACACACCCACACACACACACACACACACACACACACACACACACACACACAACTTTCGCCTTTATAATATTAGTGTGATTACAGTGCACGTCTTCTCTCAGAGTGAGAAGGGCCATAGTCCACCACGCTGGCCAAATGCGGATTGGTAGACTTCACACGCCTTTGAAAACATTGTGGAGAACTCTCAGGCATGCAGGTTTCCTCACGATATTTTCCTTCACCTTGACTGACCGACTGAACTCATAATGTCAATCATATTATAATGTCACAGATCGTTCGGACTGAAATTGTTTACATGAAACGTTTTTAAAGATTCCGTACATCATAATGGAATAAAAAATCAGCCAAGTGCGAGTCAGGTCTCGCTATTTTAGGGTTCCGTACAGACAGACTTCACACACCTTTGAGAACGTTATGGAGAACTCTCAGGCATGCAGGTTTCTTTACGATGTTTTCCTTTACCGTTAAAGCAAGTGATATTTAAATACTTAAAACGCACATAACTCCGAAAAGTTAGAGGTGCGTGCCCGGGATCGAACCCACGACCTCCGATTAGAAGTCGGTCGTCCTAACCACTAGGCTATCACAGCTTTTTTTCCAGAACTTATATCTCTATTGAAATATACCAACTAAAGGTACTTACTTGTCACAAAATGTTGTACTGAATAATTAAGAAGGTATTTCATTTCAACTTGTAATTATCTTTTTGATTCCAGCTCTATTTCTAAGTCTTAATAATTATAGGTTTAGTATTTAACCACTGAGGCTTAAAAAGCTGTGATAGCCTAGTGGTTAGGACGACCGACTTCTAATCGGAGGTCGTGGGTTCGATCCCGGGCACGCACCTCTAACTTTTCGGAGTTATGTGCGTTTTAAGTATTTAAATATCACTTGCTTTAACGGTGAAGGAAAACATCGTGAGGAAACCTGCATGCCTGAGAGTTCTCCATAACGTTCTCAAAGGTGTGTGAAGTCTGCCAATCCGCTTGGCCAGCGTGGTAGACTATGGCCAAAACCCTTCTTACTCTGAGAGGAGACCCGTGCTCTGTAGTGAGCCGGTAATGGGTTGATCATGATGATGATGATGAGGCTTAAGACCTCGCTAGGCGTGGCTGCCTAGTCAGTCCACTGTCAGTCAGTGGCCACAAACATCCAGGTCCAGTAGATATTTATAACAGCCCCCACACACTGGGCCACTAGTGGTGACGACTAGTGGCCTGGTCACTCGAGCGCTCAGTACCATATAAAACCATATGAAATGTATGAAAAATCTCTTCCGCGACTTGTGGCGGCTACCAGTCGTCGCCACTTGTGGCCCTGTGTGCGGGCGCTGTTAAAGTAGATAGAGTCGATTGTAGTTATTCATATATTTTATTTTGGCATAACCTAACCATTTCGCACTTGATCGTTGTGGCTAAATGCTTGGTCGGTGCGTCCAATCGAGCGACGCGGTTGCGATATTTCATCCAAATGTTTGCGGCCACTGGCCGAGGTCGTGACCGCGTAGTGCGCGAGCTCCCTTAGTTGTGCACGCCCTTATCTCATTCCAAGTATTTCCAAGCTATGAATTCTTTATTAGGGAGCGCGATGGTTGTTGCATATTTGATGCAGTTTCGTATCACGCCCGTCGTCACGTCCCAACTCTGACTTATAAGAGTTGTTAGTTATGGCATGTTCAGATAGATGTTAAGGTACAAACACATCGGCGTGTTTTGCGCATGCTCACGATTGGGTGAACCCCGGATGTAAATACTCCCCCGAATAGCACCTAAGTCCAGCCGTAAATGACGTAATTATAAACAATAATAAAATCTTATTTCCACGAAGACAGAGACTTCGTCATGCAGGAGATATTATATTGCACAAGTGTGAGCGCAAACACAGGCGCAATCTCTATTCCCTCACTCTGATAGACCGACGACGGGAAGCCGACGCGGCCGGAGAGAGTTCAGGCACAGGACCACAGATAAATAGGACGATTAATACAACTAGGTTATAAACTTAATATTACTACCGGACTTGGTGTTATTGTATACTTATAAACTTACCTTCTATTCTACGTATACTAATGGAGCTACGAGTGTATGTGAACCGACCTTAAGGAACTAATGAAATATTCAAATTTAATAAAGAACAGGATTAGGTACGTTCAGGAAGCTTTTGATGATTTAAAAGGCATTCTTAGATGGATCTGTGTGTTCAACGTAAATATGTACATTACTCATAAGCCGAGCAAATATTAAATTGCTCGCTTTTATACTGCTGATGTAGGAAAATTTCACTTGAAATAAAAATGGTAGGTTATTACGATCCATCCCATTGCAAGCAGGAAGGCCATCAATATAGGAGACGTAATCACACTAAATATTATAAAGGCGAAAGTGTGTGTGTGTGTGTGTGTGTGTGTGTGTGTGTGTATGTTTGTTACTCTTTAACGCTGCAACTACTAAACCGATTTGGCTGAAATTTTGAATGGAGATAGATTATGCCCTGACTTAACACATAGACATAGACATACTATTAGGGCTTCTGTAAAAACTGAAATCCATAGCCACAGCTATAGGTAGATTACTATAGCAAACTTGCTTGAAAGTAGGTATAAAGGTTGGAAAAGGGAGCGGAACGGGAACCGGAAATCCACGATTCCCTCTGGATTTGTGAAAAACCGAAATTCACGCGGGCTAGCCGCGGGCAGAAGCTAGTATAGAAGCTAGTATATAGGAGACGTAAGCCGATGTGGTTTTTCGTCTATTATTAGAACCTTCGCGTGGCCCATATAATTGAGATGTGAGTAGATAAGTTCGTTGTTGCAGAAAAGTTTGTCATTTTCTATGGAGTCGTATTGCGTCGTATGCATTTGTCGTTCACCTAAGACAGCGAGTAATCCGTCAGCGTCGTTGCATCGCGTCGTTCGAGCCGATAATGCGAACAACGTCGTTGTCAATCTTAACACCATAAACATAAGGGTTTTTGGATGGTGCAAGCTGATTCCTCGTCGATGAACGTTTAGCATAAGGCTCATCACAGTCGGCAGTCGTTGGATTCTCTCGCCTCGCCGCTTCGCTCGCCGCGCCGCTGAACTACGTGGGTAGGCTGATGTATGTGAGCATGTTTATCGATTGCTCGCGGTTGTTCACCGAGCGGCTGTATAAGTTACCTAGTGTAGCTTACCCTCTTCATGGTCCTAATGATGTTGACGTAGCTGAAGGTGATGACGGAGAGCGGCACTATCTGCCCCATCGCGAACAGGAACAGGATGTATGTGAGCGTGTTCATCGACTGCTCGCGCTTGTTCACCGAGCAGCTGTATAAGTTACCTAGTGTAGCTTACCCTCTTCATGGTCCTGATGATGTTGACGTAGCTGAAGGTGATGACGGAGAGCGGCACTATCTGCCCCATCGCGAACAGGAACAGGATGTATGTGAGCGTGTTCATCGACTGCTCGCGCTTGTTCACCGAGCAGCTGTATAAGTTACCTAGTGTAGCTTACCCTCTTCATGGTCCTGATGATGTTGACGTAGCTGAAGGTGATGACGGAGAGCGGCACTATCTGCCCCATCGCGAACAGGAACAGGATGTATGTGAGCGTGTTCATCGACTGCTCGCGCTTGTTCACCGAGCGGCTGTATAAGTTACCTAGTGTAGCTTACCCTCTTCATGGTCCTGATGATGTTGACGTAGCTGAAGGTGATGACGGAGAGCGGCACTATCTGCCCCATCGCGAACAGGAACAGGATGTATGTGAGCGTGTTCATCGACTGCTCGCGCTTGTTCACCGAGCAGCTGTATAAGTTACCTAGTGTAGCTTACCCTCTTCATGGTCCTAATGATGTTGACGTAGCTGAAGGTGATGACGGAGAGCGGCACTATCTGCCCCATCGCGAACAGGAACAGGATGTATGTGAGCGTGTTCATCGACTGCTCGCGCTTGTTCACCGAGCAGCTGTATAAGTTACCTAGTGTAGCTTACCCTCTTCATGGTCCTGATGATGTTGACGTAGCTGAAGGTGATGACGGAGAGCGGCACTATCTGCCCCATCGCGAACAGGAACAGGATGTATGTGAGCGTGTTCATCGACTGCTCGCGCTTGTTCACCGAGCGGCTGTATAAGTTACCTAGTGTAGCTTACCCTCTTCATGGTCCTGATGATGTTGACGTAGCTGAAGGTGATGACGGAGAGCGGCACTATCTGCCCCATCGCGAACAGGAACAGGATGTATGTGAGCGTGTTCATCGACTGCTCGTGCCAGTTCACAGAGCAACTGGAACAGATAGGTATAGTGAAATTTCATGAACATCTTTTTTATTGTCATCATCATTATCATCACTACAGGCCACGGGTCTCCTCTCAAAATGAGAAGGGTAAGGCGTTATCCACCACGCTGGCAAAGTGAGGATTTGGAGACACACGTCTTTGAGAATATTACAGAGAACTCTCTGGCGTGGAGGTTTCCTACGATGTTTTCCTTCACCGTTAAAGCGAGTGATATATTAATTGCTTAAAACGCACATAACTCCGAAAAGTGCCGAGGTTCAAAGTCGGTCCACCCGAAAGGCCTCCCTTTTGGGTGGACCGACTAGGGGTTCCAAACCGACGATATCCCACTAGGGGTAATAGTACCTCGCTTTTCTGTGCCTATCATCATCAACATTTTGTTTATTGTGACTTGTACGTATACCTTATTCAACTTCACAAGTCTATATCTTTTCATTATTTGGCTATTATATCTTTGAGATAGCTTTTACTTAAAAAGCTTTCTAAGATTCGAAGGGTGCTTCAAGTACCAGATCACCACGGTTCTTAAAAGGCTCGTAACAAAAACAATCTATTCCTCAAATAAATCTTCAGGCAACGTATTGGAACATATCAATGTCAAAAGTAACCATTATTTCCTACTCCTTGCTGTCATTCGATCCATAAAGAGGGATATACGACAAACAAAGATATAATAGTTATTTTTTGAGAGCCCTTATCATAGTGCGAGTGTCATTCGCAGTTTTAGTTCGTAGTTTATTTCAAATGATAGTGAAAACGAAATCATAAAAGAAGTTTAGAGAAATAATAAATGGCACACAGATAAACGAGGATTGCGACTGTTATACCTATTAGTATAATCAATAATCATGTGTTATATTCTGATAGTTCACCGCACAAATTAATGTTATCATTAATCTGAAACATTTAAATTAGTTACCTAGCGCAGTAAGGACTTTTCAAAACTTGGTAATAAATAATTCGTTTTAGCAAAAACCTTCTCATTAAAGTCTCCTTAAAGCAATATAATCCTCAAAGTCGAGCCTCCACTCTGTCTTTATTAAATTTTGAGCTGAAACTTTTATTGGATACTTTAAAAGATTACATTGTAGATATTTTGTGTGCAGCATATATATACGAAATCGAAACTAAGTAATTATTGTGAAAATACAGAAGTGTGTATTTTAGGGAGCTTTTATTCGCAATTTCGTTCGCGGGCAGTTATTTAAAACTCTGTAGGAATCCTCTACCGCACCGCATAGACCATGTGAAAGTATATGTCCGTCCCCAGGATGTAAGCTTACTCTGAACCAAATTTCATCAAAATCGGTAAAACTGTTGGGCCGTGTAAAGTTAGCAGACAGACAGACAGTAGGACAGAATGACAGACAGAAAGACAGACCTAATGATAGCCGCTTCATTCAACGTAGTTACCCCATCCCACTAGAAATAGAGTAGTTAACGTTATCGCTAGTTCAGAATTCCAGATCACAACTAAGGAAATCCTCCCAAAGAACTTCCTTAAGGTGTTATTAGTGACTTTACTGAAAGTTTATCTTCTTAATACTTGTTAACTGCTTTACTGACATAGTTTCCCCATACCATCAGCGGTGAAGTAGTCAATACTAAGCGAAAATACGGACGATGTAGCTACCTTAGCACCCTAATCTATCTTCTTCTATATCTATATTCTATACATATAATAAAATCGTAGACTTGCCGTATCTGTACATTAAAGATTTTTGCTAAATAATAACTGGGGGAAGTTAGGGTTACGTAATAGAACGTAAAAAAGCTATTTTTGAAACTTTTATCTGTTTGTCTGTATGTTTGTGCGCGCATCATGCAAAAACTACTGAATGGATTGAAATGAAACTTGCCATGTTTTAAGTTCATACTACGGAGTAACATATAGAATACTTTTTATCCCGAAATTCAGCACGGTTCCCTTGCGAGAGGGGATGAAAGTCAAAATGTGTACTTAGCTGTAATTCATGAACGCGTGGTCCGATTTCATTCATTCTTTTTTTGTTAGAAAGGAAATACTTTAAAGATTACCGGCTAATCTCGCTGGATCGATTTTGATGGGACTTTCACTGGCGGATGTTTACATTTTGATCCACCTAAACATCCGCCAGTGAACTTTTAACAGTTTTTAGGAAGGTACATGAGCTCAAAGGAGCTTAGGAAAGACAAAACTGATTCCCACGGGATGTTCAAAAATCAATATCCACGTGAACAAAGTCACGGGTCTCCGCTTGTTAAACCTAAAAGACTGAGAATTCATTATTAGGTTAGGTTAAAAAGTGAAGGCTTACCTTATATTAGCTGCTTCATTGACGTAGTTCCCCCATCCCAACAGTGGCGGGGTAGTTAAAGCTAAGGAGTAAATCCAGATGAAGAACACCGACACCACAGCCCCCTTAGAGCTTAGATGTCTGGAGCTGAGCGGCCTCGTCACCATCAGGTACCGCTCGAAGGAGATCACTGTTAGAGTGGTGATGGAGGTTATACCTGAAACAAAGAAGAGGTTATACCTGAAACAAAGAAGAGGTTATACCTGAAACAAAGAAAAGAGGTTATGCCTGAGCTGGGCTTGTGTTCTGGAAGTTTCTAGACGCGGTTGCTGGCTGCTGGCAAAGGCGGAAATTTGTTGTCCCTATAGCGGTTGGACCGGGATGAAATTTTGTGTTTATATTTCAATGGGTTCCTGGATGGTTTGAAAACACAATTACTTACCGGGTAGGTACAACACGTGCGAATGTGAGGGGCTAGCAAAATTCAACACGTGCGAATGTGAGGGGCTAGCAAAATTCAACACGTGCGAATGTGAGGGGCTAGCAAAATTCAACACGTGCGAATGTGAGGGGCTAGCAAAATTCAACACGTGCGAATGTGAGGGGCTAGCAAAATTCAACACGTGCGAATGTGAGGGGCTAGCAAAATTCAACACGTGTGAATGTGAGGGGCTAGCAAAATTCAACACGTGCGAATGTGAGGGGCTAGCAAAATTCAACACGTGTGAATGTGAGGGGCTAGCAAAATTCAACACGTGTGAATGTGAGGGGCTAGCAAAATTCAACACGTGTGAATGTGAGGGGCTAGCAAAATTCAACACGTGCGAATGTGAGGGGCTAGCAAAATTCAACACGCGTCTCGCGAGCTTAATGCTATTTTAGTTCATACAGCGAAATTTGAATATGAATTTTCTAGTGTATCACTGCACGTAGACGAGTATGGCCTTGTTAACTAGATTGTCATTTCAGCCATCTTAATACATATTATATGTTATGGGTAAGGTTGGAAGGTAGAATAAACTTAGGTTTACCCGGGTTTACTTAGTATTACCCAAGGCTTTTGGGTAATGTCCAATTAATAATGAGAATAAGTTTTAATTCGGGATCTACCCTCTCATTTACTAACTCACCTAGGTGTATCCATTAAGCATTGGATACATGGCGCAGTGGTGAGCGCCATGGTCTTATAAGTGGTATGTCCCGGGTATTTGGGATTTTATAATTTCTATACCATATGGCTAGCGATTAGCTAAGCGATTTAGCGTTCCGGTACGATGTTTCGTAGACACCGATCAGGGGTATGGTTTTATTAAAAACTGCCAGTTTGGAAGATTCCAAGTTAGCCCGTTTCCACCTTAGACTGCATCGTCACTTACCATCAGATGAGATCGCAGTTAAGGGCAAACTTTTAGATGAATAATAAAAAAAAAAAAAACGAGTTTAAGTATTAGAAGTTGAGAAATTATTGAACATATTAAAATGGAGTACTTATCTAAAAAATTCGTTTGACTTTCATGTGCATAATTAGATACTTTGTAAAAATGTCACGTAGAATGGAACCAAAAAAAATGGCTAACGATTCAGACTTGTGCTTAAACGGTAAACGGGTAATCTATTACCCAGCTTGACAGTTTTAATTAGAATATTTTTTTCAAAGCAGTTTTCCTGAATTTTTAATAAAGTAAGTACGTATTTGGTACTTAAATAAAATAAAACGAGGTACATACGCACTCGATATCTGTTTATCTGCTAAGAAAACATTTTTTGGCCTTTTAGAGAAGTCAATGTTTTAGAGTAAGTACATAACTATTTAGTTCCATTGTTGTAATATTTAATGTTTTCTTGTTTTGTTTTGTTTTGCTTTTAGGCTTTTTTCAGTAGGTATTTATTTTATAAATATTATTGGGTTTTAGTGCCCTATAATTAGCAGCACAAGGCAAGTCACAATTATCACGAAGTGATTTTTGGTGATTGTCGCATGCGCTACCACAATAATAAGACAAAAATTAAGTAGGTACCACTTATTAATTACTAGCGGTCCGCTCTGGCTTCGCCCGTGGTACATAATATATAGCCTATAGCACTCAGGGATCACGTACACATCCAATGGTGAAATTTTTTTGAAATCAGTCTAGTAGTTCCTGAGATTAGCGCGTTGAAACAAACAAACTCTTCAGCTTTATAATATTAGTATAGATGTAATTTAGTGTCTGAAACTTTATGAGAGGGGTGAAATCACTTTTATCAGTAGCGACTCGCATATAGCTGGACGATTTCGGATGGGTTGGACAAGTGTCCTCTATCGAATCAATGATTCAATTGGTGTACATACATAAAAACCTATCATCATCATCATCATGATCAATTCATTACCGGCTCACTACAGAGCACGGGTCTCCTCTCAGAGTGAGAAGGGTTTTGGCCATAGTCTACCACGCTGGCCAAGCGGATTGGCAGACTTCACACACCTTTGAAAACGTTATGGAGAACTCTCAGGCATGCAGGTTTCCTCACGATGTTTTCTTTCACCGTTAAAGCAAGTGATATTTAAATACTTAAAATGCACATAACTCCGAAACGTTAGAGGTGCGTGCCCGGGATCGAACCCACGACCTCCGATTAGAAGTCGGTCGTCCTAACCACTAGGCTATCACAGCTTTTAACCTATGCATATAACCAGCTAAAACCTATGCATATAATTAAAAACCTCCTCCTTTTTAGATGACGGCCAAAATCTACTTCAATCAACGTTTTTACTTCCTTTCAGGCAAACAACTCCCCCGCCACTCGTTTAGCTTGTAGATAGTGTCATCAGCAATGTAAATAAATTTACTATGATCCTGTATCAATTTGCGTAATATCCCAAGGGGACCAAAGATTTTGTGTTGCAAAGTTCGCAACTCCGTTCGCTGTCCACGCTGTCTTTTATCGTTTACTACTAAGATATAATACCTCCTCTTCTTCCGTTTACTAGCTAATGTCAGCGGTGATAGTCTGTTCAAAAACCGGCCAAGTGTAGGGTTCCGTAGTCACAATCCTCGAAAAACAGATATAACTCCTTAACCTGTGAACCCTACTTAGCCGTGATAGTTTTCCTTTAAAATTGATTATATATACTACTGCTGTGAATTTTTTCAAGTTCCTATATACTGCCATTTGGCTGATAGAGGGGGGGACACTTGACTCTAATAAAAATTTGCACTTTAAAACATCATATTTTACAAACGGATCTAGAAATCGAAAAATGATGTTCCCACACCTACAGTATTTTTAAAAGACCTATTCAACGATACCCCACACTATGGGGTAGACAAGAAAAAAAAATATTCATCCCCACTTTACATGTAGGGGAGCTACCCTAAAAAAAAATATTTATCAAAATTTTATTTCACCACTTTGTCGACGTGATTAATATTTATACTCATGCCAAATTACAGATTTCTAGCACTAATAGTCTCTGAGATTAACCGAGGACGGACGGACGGACGGACAGACAGACAGACAGACAGACGGACGGACATGGCGAAACTATAAGGGTTCCTTGTTTACTACGGAACCCTAAAAAGAGAATCGGCGTGGGATTTGAGGGCGCTGCTGTGGTTTTGTTTAGCTGTCAATACAAGTATAGGTCGACCAGAATCTCATGAAAAATATGGAAATTAAATTTTGTAGTAAGCAACACTAGGTTAACTCGGCTGCCTTAGTGATAAACAAAGTAATTACATGCAGAACACCTTCCCTGGGATCGTTTCACGAAACGAAAAATCAAGCAACTGCATTTTAAATACAAAAACAAAGTAATCAACATCCAATTACTTTGTTTGTGTGTTGTGCTTGTTGTTTTACTTGTTTTGCATTTTATTCCGGGTTAGTGTGTGCAGTTACTTTGTTTGGGCAATTCAAATTTCAGTAAACGGTTCAAGTTATTTGAAATATTAAACTGTGGTAAAAAACTACTCGACATAAAACTAAAAAAAGTCAATTTCACAAAAAATAACAGTTACTTTGTTTATCGTTAGGGCAGCCGTAGTGTTGCTAACTTTGGAATTTCATTTCCGTATTTTTCATGAGATTCTGGTCGACCTTTACAATACTATACTGTAGGTCACTGTTTGGCCGCGCCGGTTCTCTTTTTGAACAGACTCTATAGTAGCGGTTATAAAATATACTATATTATATACTTACTCGTACTTGTTTCCCCTTTGACTTCAGATTAACCCTCTGTGTTGCCTTAAGAAGCGCCCCACACAAACGAACTTTGATTTTATTTGATTTTATTAACCTTTAAACTGAATAAAATTTGTGGACACGCTCTAGAAACTCTGATCTGTGTCTGTTGTTTGCGTCTGAGTACTTTCAGTATGCGTTCGTTCGTTCGTTTCAACCAATAGACGTCCACTGCTGGACATAGGTCTCCTGCAAGGATCGCCACAGAACACGATCTTGTGCCGCCTGACTCTAGCGGGCTAGGGAGGGTTAGGGAGTGCACCTCCATCTCAGCACTCCAATTGTCAACCTCACCTGCACGTGGTGCCCCCTGCTAATCAACTGACGAGGCTCTGACGACCGACAAATGGCGGTATAACCATTTAATATCGGCTAGACTACAGAAATGGCAAGGGCCGATGTCGGGCAGCAGCGACATCGGCGCAATAGTCTAGCCCTGCGATCGCCAACCCGCCTGCCCAGCGTGGCGATTATGGGCATACCCTTGTATGGATATTCAAATAAAGCCACAGCCCTTTCAGTGTGCATGTTGTATTAATGTCTATCGGCAAGAAACTCTCTGGAATTAACATATTATTTTACTGTTTTAGACGAAATCAAAACATCACTCTGACTCGTAACGATTTCAAGCGTAAGAAAGAAAGAGATTCTATTTTAAAAACTAAAGTTCAGTTGTTCTATTGTGTTACTAAAGTGTGTGTGTTACTAAAGTGGCCAGTTTGATGTAATTGAACTTATATTTTTATACTAGGAACAGATCTATTCACAGATATGGGAATTCACTTGGTATTACTTACGTCACATCAAATCCGTAATGGCGGAAACAAAACAAAAATATGTCAAGAAAAAGAATTCACCAGTCCTTATCCTGAGTAGGTAAAGGAAGTTTCCGCATACAATTTTTCGACCATCTATTAATACGTCTTAAAATAAAACTGTAACAGGTCCAATTAACTAAATTGAAGATATTTTGATAATTTTTTTTGGAAGGCACTCTATTTAATCTATACTGAAGCCAAAACTGTAATTTTTTTCTTTTTGTCTGTCTATCTGTCCGTCTGTCTGTATCTTGGCCGCGCATCATGTCAAAATTACAGAATAGGTTCAAATGAAGTCTAAATGTGTACTTAGCTGTAATTCAATTACGCGTAATCCGATTTCATTAATCCTTGTGTGTGTGGTGTGGTGTGTCCACACATTACCGACTAATCTCGAAAAGGCTGGATCGGTTTTGATGGGACTTTCACTGGCGGATGTTTACATTTTGATCTACCTAAACATCCGCCAGTGAACTTTTAACAGTTTTTAGCATGATATGAGCTCAAAGGAGCTTAGGAAAAACAAAATTATTCCTACGGGATTTTTAAAAACCAATATATATCCACGCGAACGAAGTCGCGGGTGTCCGCTTGTAAATAATAATAAGTTACTTTTATGGCTTCGACCGAGTTATCTCTAATGAAAATGATCTTTTATAAGGAAAAGGACTTCAATATTAATAAAAGCCAACGTGATCCAATTTCCCCAATTACCAGTGTCCCTGGAGTGCCATGGAACCCGCATTGAAGTAAATAATGTATTGGCCATCAAAATTTCATAATGTTATTGGGTAACTTGGCAATAACAGAGCTAGCGCAGACGACGGACGACTCATCTAGGCTGTGTAAAATTAGCAATTCATATTTTGTTGGTAATTGTTTACGTCATTCATCATAAACTACCGGAATACATTTTGGACATGTCTCTCAACAAGTTCAAAGTTTATCTTTAGATACATTCTTATCTATATACATCTATATACATATCTTAGATTGTGTTTTAACACAAACATATTGGAAAATCATTTTACAATGTAAAAGAACATGAGTATGAAAAACGTAGGTAATGATCTATCCAATGATCTGGCTCCAATATAGCTGATAATTCCAATGCTTAGTTTGTGGTATTGTAAGATGGTGATAGTAAAAAGAACACCGGACTGAATTTGTTGCGGGCTTGCCGCAGACCAAGGGCTCGTTTCGAACCCTCGCAGCTTTACTTTGTAGTTGTCGCAAGTAATTAACACGATTTACTCACTTGCATAATGGAAATTTAACTACTTGTAAAATTATTGACATACATACAACAAAAATAAATTAAAAATTTAAAAACCCCTGACATTCGCCATTTTATGGTGCGGCCATCTTGGATTTGCATTCTTCTAGTCAAGCCCTTTCATTTGATACAGATAGTTCAACTCAGTTGTGCGCGCGGCCCTATGTGTGGGTAAAGCGATAAGAACACGTCTTGCTAGGGACGACGACTGCCGCGTCACTGTCACACGAATGAAAGTTGTATATTTACAAGCCCACGCACACATAGGGCCGCGCGCACAACTGAGTTGAATTATCTATACCCATATTGAAGGAGTTGTGAAAAAATATGTAATCCGTCATTTTGCAGTGGCGGCCATCTTGGACCGATTTCCATCAAACATAGCTAAGAACACTCCCGACTAATTCACCTTTCAAACAAAAAACTGCATTTAAATCGATTCTCCCGCTTGAGCGCTACGGGGGACCAGACAGATACACACACACACACACACACACACACACACACACACACACACACACACACACACAAACACACACACACACACACACACACACACACATACATACACACACGTACGCTCGTAATCCACGTCTCCAGGCATCCAGCATTTGGGAGTCACGTCACGATACTGGTGTGTTGTTTGACACCAATTATATTGTTGTGGGACCGTTTTTTGCGACGTCTGCGTTAAGTTTCGGCGAACATTAGAATAGTTATGTTAGCCGAATTCAATCGGATCGATTTGGTTGTCTGCGATGCCTCAAGGCATGTGAGTCACAATGTACCTACGAGTAGAAAATGATTGAAGAAGCGTATTGGAACCAATAAATTATTTATTTGCGGGTTAAATGACCGAAGGTCTGCGGGCTGTTTTACGGTCGTGAAATACTTCAAACGAATAAATCTACTTAGGTATATTACTCCTCATAAAATTAACTGAAACAATACTGAGTTTTAACTGATTTAAATTAAAACTGTGTCAGTTGATCTTTTCTCTTTTTTATTAGAAAAAAATTGGAATATTTAAATTTTCAAAAATATTAGCAAAATTGACCAATTTTACATAAAATGAGTATTATTTAAAAAAATACTTACATTTAAAGTCAAAGCTGATATGGATCTAACTCTGCATATTTAATTGTTAGTTTTGAAACCTATACACCGACATTCATTTCGCACACATCAGAGTGCTTAGTCTCAGTTTTGAGCGCTCCAAAACTTTATAGTATACAATTGATCGAATCACAAATGACTTCAGGGCAAAATGAACCCAAATGCTCTTATTTTAAAGTCGTAATTCCATAGTTCGAATATGTATTTTACAACATTTCTGTTTGGGGTGCTCGCTGTTTTCGAATGCTGAATGTATTGGCGAACCCAAACCTTAATACAAGCCATTTTAGGTCCATTTTACTCTGAAATCGATCAATAGTATACTACAAAGTTTTAGAGTGCTCCAAACTTAGACTAAGCACTGAGTGCTTGAGTGCAAAACGCGCATCGCAGATGCTAAAAGCAGTGCGTGTGCGTTGACCCTTAGTTTCATTTATACTTTATCTCTCATGTATACATGTAAATGTGTATTTATGTGACCGGAAGTATCAAGCCTAGCGGTAAAGGCTCAACCGGAAGCGGTTTTTCGGTACGATGCCATCTGGAAGCCAAATAGGTTATATTTAGTGGAGTTGGGATATTCGTGGATTTGGAATTATGTGGAATTATGGTATATAATTCTATTTTTTTATTTTTTTATTAAAAAAAAAAAAATAAATAAATAAAACAAAATAGAAACAACTCAAAGAGCAATAGAGAGGAGTTATCTCGGAATTAAGATAAAAGATCGAATAAATAACTCAGAAATAAGGCACCGCACCCAAGCAAAGAAGATTATTCTTAAATCCAAGTGGAAATGGGCTGGCCATCTACAAAGACTGAAGGTTGACAGATGGACAAAAATAGCAAAAATAGCAACCACTCGGAAAGAAAAGGAAACGGGGCAGGCCATTCAAAAGATGGGACGATCCTATAGTCAAGATAGCAGGACGAGTCTGGACAACATTAGCCAGAGAACGGGCCAGATGGAAGGATTTGGAGGAGGCTTTTACCGCATAAAGCGGTCCTTATAATAGAAAAATAAGTCAAAATAAATAAGTTATGATATCATACAGAAACAGCAGCAGTGGTGGTAGACGCCTACTTATCTCTCAAGTTAAGAGTGCTCGAAAAAGTGCGAAAAATGTAGAAAAAAAAATATTGTACTTATCTAAAAACAAAAAAATTATTTGTTAAAGTACATGCGAGCCTAGCAATACAAAAAAAAATGGAAAATGTTATTTTAAATATATACCCCTATTTGTCAATGTTTTTGTAAATTATGTAATTTGTATTTATTTTATTTTATTTATTATGGTATATAATTAAGGTAGGCTTTAAATAAATAAATAAAATAAAATCATTTTATTTCAGGTCGGTGTGACCCATATAAAATAAAGTACAGAAAAAGTACAGCTTTGAGGTACACGGCCGACATACGCGACACTTACAGCAGTTGCATATCTCAAAGTCCAATTACGCGTGTGTATAGCTATTTCATTCAACATTTACAGGGGTACATACTCAAGAAGCTATGATAGCCTAGTGGTTAGGACGACCGACTTCTAATCGGAGGTCGTGGGTTCGATCCAGGGCACCTCTAACTTTTCGGAGTTATGTGCGTTTTAAGTATTTAAATATCACTTGCTTTAACGGTGAAGGAAAACATCGTGAGGAAACCTGCACGCCTGAGAGTTCTCCATAACGTTCTCAAAGGTGTGTGAAGTCTGCCAATCCGCTTGCGGCCAGCGTGGTAGAACCCTTCTCACTCTGAGAGGAGACCCGTGCTCTGTATTCGTTTTTGTACCTGTTTCGATGTTATTGCGATATTTTATACAAAAATAATTAATTTTAAAAAGAAAAATTGAAATTATTATTAGTAAGTAAGTAATCAAGTACGCCTCTTCGTTGTTTGTTTCAAAAATTCGTATTTCGTTATATTATTTTCGCACGAAGTTTTCTTGTAATTTGCTCTAAGGAGATGTTTGAACTTTCAAAACAAATATAAGTTTGTTTGCGTTAAAGTAGAGAATATAATGAAGGGATAAATCGATATCTGGCTCTTCAATTAATGTAATTTGTACCCGCATTTAATATTATAAAGTTTCTCGTTGAGAGCTACACGGTGAGCACAGCTGTAAATAAAATTTACGAGTAGGTACTTTGTCGAGAAACTTTTAACTATAAACTTTGTCGGGCAACCGTAATTACTGGTAGGTATCTGCCTATAATGATAAAAGTTTAGGGAAAAGTTTCACAGAGTTTAAATTCCGTTACAAAACTGTCCTCCCATTCCATTAGACCGAATTAAACCAACTATCTGGTATATCCGGCTATTAAGCCGGTTACGCACAATGCGCGACAGAACTGCACGGTAGAGGATACCGTTCTGTCGATAACGGTACTGACCGTTACGTCATACGTGTTGAACGTCACACTATTCAAATAGTGTGACAACATTTCCATTGTAAATCCAAGATGGCCGCCGCCACAAAATGGCGAATGTCAGGGGTTTTTTCAATTTTTAATTTACACTTGTATAAGTACGTGTAACTCTAACGATTTTTGCTGCGCATGACAGAATATTATAGCTCACAGATGGCAGAATTTTTTCCTACTTACTTGACACTTACCTATCGATATATTTTGGGCAATTCACACAATATGAATAAAACTAAATAAAGCATAAATATGATAAATGATGGCCTATGTGTTATTCTGATATATAAGCTATATTATTGCAAAGTTTCATTAAAATCCATTCAGTACTTTTTGCGTGAAAGAATAAAAAACATCCATATATCCATGTTTACAAACAAACTTTCGTTTATAATATTAATAATAAGTAAGGATTTATTGCGACTTCTAGGATCCGCGTAGGACCGTGTTTTGTTGGTTTCTGCCTTTACTTTCCAGACTTCCCAGTTCCAATAAAACCGCGCATTAGACCAGCTATCCGTACAGGTAACCCTAGCTACTATTTGTTGAACTGTCCTCATGCCTACTGGTACCTAAACGAACTTTCCACATCCAACTTTTTTAATTTTACTCGATTACGGTTTTACTGTAGGGTTGTGTGCTTTGCAGTCTATGTTAGTATGTCCACACGAAATTGTGTTTTGCTAAGTAAAAGGTCTTAAATACAAGATGTTTGCGATAGGTAGGTATTTGGTAAGCCAAAACTTTGAAACTATAACGACAGTAACTTTCATATTTAATTATATCTATATACTTTTCGGGGTTTTAATCTAAATTCAGTATGAGCTAGAAAAGAAAATGGAAACAAGTTTCTTTATAAATGTTGTTTCAAACATTGCTCCGAAATTTTGTTTCTTTTTTAGTTGAAATCAATAACGGTAAGTATATGCATCTACCTAATTTTTTATTTGTGTATCTAAGATAAAAATAATTATTTCCGAAATTCAAGATAGTAGGTATCTATCTATAAGGCTTCATAATAATCTGTTGGACCACCTTACTCTCACTATTGCGGTTGGTCTTCGGCGTAGGTCTCTTGTCACGGCTAAAGTGCCTGCAGTTTTAGAACCAAATGGTTTGGCACGTAGCGATAGCAAGAGACCAGATGGTTTGACTTTTGTTCCATGGAAGTAATGGAGGTCGCAGGTCGCTTGTATGGGATGCCACGTGTGTGGATACACTGGCGCTGTCTCACATACAGGTGACCTCTGTGGCGGCCGGTGCGACAGCCACTAAGGTGGAAAGGGCCAAAAATATGAAAATATATAGAAAATAATTTCATATTTGTGCCTTTTGGGCATGGAGATCATGGGTTCGTGGGGCGAGGATGGTAGGTCCTTTTTTAAGGACCTGTCATCCCGTGTCCACGGGTGACCGGAGGGCTGGCAGTTACCTCGGTCAGCATATTAGTCTGGCCATTCAAGGAGGTAACGCAGCCAGCGTTCTGGGCAACTTGCCTCGTTACAGTTTGGATGATTTTTTTGATTTGAAATTTTTATTTTTATGTATTTATAATATTTATCAATTATAATTTATTCGGTACCTACAGAAACATTTTATAATGTAAAAGTTGGTAAAAAGTTTGCCCTGTATGGCTATGTAATATGAATGCTTCGGGCGTTAAAAGACAACTTTAATATCTACAATGACCTCGTATGAAGAATATTTTATGCGAAAAGTTTGAAATGTAATACTGTTGCGTGCTTTCGGTTTGTTGGTAAATATTTAATGAATTGCTCCTAAGTTGGATATTTTCTTGTCTCCTCCTCGGGGAAGGTTATTTCAGGTATGTATGTATGTATGTATGTATGTATGGCATCTATATAATATGTTTGTGGCCGAGTTTTGTATGAGATTCTGTGTGTACCACTGTAGCGCCTAAACCACTGGGCCGATGAGGTGTATATTGATTTGTTGTTATAATCCGGGTGACATAGGCTACATTTTACTTACGAAAATAATTGAGAAGTCACCTTTGCGCGGCTTTCTAGATTTTAGTAAGATAAAGATAAAATGCTTCGAAAAATAGACGGCGTATGCGACCTATGATCACGTAGCGGATTGTGTCCGTTTACCTTTAGAGCGGTTAATCTGTCAGCTGAGCTGTCAATTTAAACAGGCTGCCTTGAAATTAGAAGTCGTGAATAATTTGTATTAATTCGTTTGTGCCTCTAATTTGAAGGCAGCCTAGCAACAAAAGTTGTAATGGTACACGATGGACGCACCTTTACAACAGATTGGTTTTTACTTATAATATAAAGAGGCTTGGCCTGACTGACTGACTGATCATCAACGCACAGTCTAAACCACTGAAGCTAGAAATTTGAAATTTTATTTATTTTTCATAGTAGCTTCATTTTATGACGTAGGCGCACACTAAGAAAGGATTATTGCGAATTCCACCCCTAAGGAGGTTAAATAGGGGATGAAAGTTTGTATAAAAGTCCTTCGATTTTCAAGTTAAGTAGGTATATATGGATATATCCATAAAAATTGGTGTTTAGGTTTTCGGTTAAAAATAAAGAGTTAGGTGTTTAAGGAATTTTGGAAAACTACCCCCAAGTGGGTTAAATGGGGGATGAAAGTTTGTATGAATGTCCGTCATTTTATAGTCATATCAATGAAAATCGGTATTTGTATTGTCGGTTAAAAATAAAGAAATACGTATTTCATAAATTTTGGAAATTCCACCCCCAAGTGGGTTAAACAGAGGATGAGATTTATAAGAATCCAAGCGGCGAAGTCGCTGGCATCAGCTAGTCTATTTATAAAAATATCAGCCAAAATCATTGAGCCAATACTTTCATACCTATTACTATTAGCCCAATGGGCAAAACTCGTAAAGGGACACTCGTTATTAAAGTTCAAAGTAGTAACAAAATTAATATAAAACCCGATGTTTTCGGCGAATTTATATTAGTTTGGTATCAAAAGAAACGTTGTCGAAGCGAACAGGCGACCTTTGAAATATACGTATTTAAAACGTTTCTAATAGAAACTAGAGAATCTACAAATGAATTCACTTGTTAGGGTTCCGTAGTAAAACAATGAACACTGGCATTCAGTCCAACTATCTATCCATTGGTCCGCGCATCCGTCCGTCTGTGTGCTAGGTACCTCAGAAAATAAATTAAAGCTAAAGTTAAGTATTTTTTGCTTTTTACATTCTGGCTTTCATATCTTGTTTTAAATAAACATGGAAAAAAATAACAACTTTATTTGCTGCCCAAAACACGTTATCCATATATATTCTGATGCCAATCCGACAGCAGAATTAGCTTGGTGATACAAACTGTTCCTGTTGCCACGCCACGTCAAAAATATACAATGTGTTTTTGGACAGTAAATTTTGGTGATTTTCTTCCACTTCATTTGAAACAAAGTTTATTTCACGATAAGATTTTTTTTTTACTAGAGCGACTACGGAACCTATCTTACGCATGTTCTGAGACGCACTTGACCAGTTGTTTTTCTTCATAAAATATTTCGCTTTTATTTTTCAGATAAAAAATAAACAGTAAAGGTAGCTTTCCACGATGTTGTTGTATAGCAAACGTTATCAAGAATTTACTCGTTTTTCTAAAATTCAATCACTAAACTTATAAAAACGTTAATGGTTGTAATAAACTTTTAATTAGCACGGCTCTAGGGCCTATACTCTACAGGATACTTTATTTATAATATTAATTAGCGCGGTCGCAAGTTATAGGTAATTACCTGACTTAAAAGCTTTCGATTTGATTTTATTTAACGAAAGTCGAAGTCTTAATATCGGTAAGTTATAGGTACGCATAACTTTTTATGCTTTTGAGTTCAAGGTAGACTAGTTAACGGTGAAATGTCTTCTTTAAAATGTTTTACATTTTTAGTACCTACTATCTATAATCTGAGCGCCTAGTACCTATAACTTTCAAAGTAGTTAACTGTGCGTAAATCGTTAATAATTAACTACCTCATTGGTCTAGTGGTTAGAATATTCGACAGCAGATCACGAGGTCTTGGGTTCGACTCCCGGGTCAGGCAAATAACTATAGGTTTTTCAGTCAAGAAACTTCTCAGTGCCAGTCCGGAGTTGGTAGTTTCACCACCGTGCCTCGGAGAGCACGTTAAGCCGTCGGTCCCGGTTATTATTTCTCTCATGTGTCGAGCCCGCCAACCGGCATTAGAGCAAGCAGCGTGGCGGGTCTAAGCTCTAAATCCCTCTCTCCTATGAGAGAGGAGGCCTGTGCCGTTAAACGTTAAAAGGCTGTAGTGGTGGTGGTAGTGGTAGGCGCGGAGAGAGAGCAGTCCCCGCCCACCGTAGCAAATCGTAGACACCGTGCGAGTTGTAGCGGCTGAGCGGCTAGCGTTTTCGAGTTCGTTTTCGAGTGCTCCGATCTTAGACTAAGCACTCTGGTCTTCGTCGCTGGTAAGATATGTAGTTTAGGTTACTTACTTGTAAGATACATATTTAAGACAATAAATATAATGAGAGAGGAGGCTTGTGCCCTTTGCTTGTGCCGTTAAAAGACGTTAAAAGGCTGTAGTGGTGGTGGAAGTGCGTTGTAAAACTTAGGGTATCTTACCAAGTAGCGCCATGAAGAACCCGTACAGTACGCACATGGTGCGGCCGAAGACCCACCGGTGGAAGAGCGCGGAGATGAGCGTGAGCGGGTTGCCCAGCACCGACACCGAGAAGTCCGAGCACACCAGGTTGAACAGGATGATGTTCAGTGGCGTCCACAGCTGGGAATACAAAGTGGAGCTTATAATAACCAACTCCCTCCGGTGGTGTTTCCACATACATTTGACATGGGGTTATTCAAGAGGCGGATCAACAAATTCCTTAAAGGCCTGAAAAATGTTAGTGGTTCCTCTGGTACTGCAAATGTTCATGGGCGGCGGTAATCACTTAACATCAGGTGACCCGCTTGCTCGCAATTCAGTAAGCTCTTTCAAACATCTTTACTACATATTGCTACATATTATAAAAAAAAACCGCATTCAAATCGGTCCATCCGTTTGTGCGCTACGGGGGAACAAGATACACACACACAGACACGTCAAACTTATAACACTGTCTGTCTATATGTACGCGAAAAACTCAAAAACGACTGAACAGATTTTCATGCGGTTTTCACCAATAGACATAGTGATTCACGAGGAAGGTTTAGATGTATACCTAATTTGTTAAGGTACCTATTGTGTAAACTGATTGAAACATGACGATAATTATTGAACATGTCGAAATAAGTCAAGCCGCCTGGAGTGGGGAGCTTTCATCGAAAACGCTGTTTAAGGCTAAATTAGACGGTTCATTTTTCGAGACTTTTGCTTTCATTTTCGAGACTTCATCGGTGAATCATCGAAAATGAATCGTCTAAACACCGACCGTTCATCGTTCACAGGCACTTTGCCATAGTAAATATCGTATCGTGCACCGCAAAAATGAACGATGAACCATCTAGTTTGGCCTTTATCCCTTTGAGATATAATAAAACAATGGTGGGATAGTAACAGGTGATTAGTATCTACAAGTGCGAAGCACGAAGAAGAAGTTATAATTTAGTCATAAAATAATACGAGTGCCAGACACATTCTGTCTGGTGAAAATGTTCGCTGCAATGTGGCACGGTATAAATAATACTCATTATATTATTTATACCGTGCCACACGGTATAAATAATATAATGAGTATACTGTCATATTATTATGAGCACGAAGTTTACGATTAGTTCTGTTTTGTGAATAGCGTATCAAAACTTATGTAGGTACTTAGTTGAAATGTCAAACGTAACGTAAATTATGCTGTTATAAATCTTATCCTAAGTACGTTTATTTATTTAAAATATTTTATAAATACATAAGTACCTCTATAAAATAATTTAAATTTATAGTCCTGACGGAATTTCCTCAATGCAGACTATATTATAAAGCCTCCTCTTCACAATCGGCAACTATAGACGATTACACGCGTGCACGATCGTGTGGAGGGCATAACGCCTGTAGTCGCCGATCATAGTTATCACAATCGTCAATAATCGTGGCAATCGGTGATTTGTCGGTTTTTGGGCACGCATCAAAAGGAATTCGCGCCGCTAGCCGCTCATTATGATCACGGACGATCGTGTGGATGCACGATGATCGTGACGATTGCCGGCGATGATATCGGTGATAGCATGCGCGATAGCATCAGCGATGGTGAAGAGAAGGCATAAGACTAGACGATAGATATACGTAGTGCACAAGTGTGTGTACTGATACTGGTGTACTCTCTATTCCCTCAATCTCATAGTTTGATGATGCAACCCGAGAGAGATCAGGCGCAGGACCAATGGCTTTACGTGCTCTCAGCTGCTATTGAGAATTTATTTATAGAAAAATTCAATTACTTTTTTATTCCCGACCCGGGACACAAATCCGGAATCTCATGATCCGCATCCGAACAAGCTAGCTACTAGATCAGAAAGTGTGTCTGTTTGTTTATTTGTTAACTTGTTACATCGTTACGCTTTAACTACTCCACCGATGACAACGAAAAGAAATACAGATTAGGTACAACCCAGGCCTTTAATATTATCGGGAAATCAAATAGAAAGAAAGTTCCTGTTACAGACGACTTCGCGGATAAAATCTAGTTACTAGACGAGGAAGTTCAAAAATGAAGTAAATTGAGTGACTTAAAAAATAAGACTTAAAAAATAAGATAAAAAATAAGAATAAATAATAAGAAAAATTTAATATAAATTTTATCTGAATAGAATTTAAAAACAATTTTTTAAGGCGTCTCTTAGTAAGGTGGCCTCTAATTTACAGTTAGCGTCCTCTCAGACGTGCCACAAGTATAACCACGCAACAAAATATTGCAGTAGATATTCACATAATTTTTTCATAACCATGAAATTGCAAGTCATTACCTAGATCTCATTGAGTAGAGTACAAATATATTCTTTAAATACTTTTTGTAGTAAGTTGTCACCAAAACAAATTAACATTTTTTAGAGTCGCAATATGTACGGAAACCTAAGCCTCCTCTTTACGATTGGCGACTCTAGACGATTACATTCGTAAACGATCGTGTGGAGGGCTTGTCGGCTGTAGTCGCCAAATATCGCCGTCACAATCGTCAGCAATCGTGGCGATCGGCGACTTGTCGGTTTTTGGGCACGTATCAAGGGAATCAGCAAGATGATCGTAAAGATTACCGGCGATTTTACCAGCGATGGTGAAGAGCAGGTATAATAAAGCGAGGGCCACAGCCGACTTTGTTGATTTTTGCCGTTGTGGTATTATTGTGATGTGGTCCGTCTGAATGGGGTATTAGCCGAGTCATTCGAGATAGTAATTAAGGCGTCTTTTATCTTTTTCAACGCCTTTCGACTTTAACAGGTGCCTGAATAAGGTGACAAGAACGTTTCATCTTATTCCTAAACCTTTTGAAGATTTATTATAAAAACCGTGGTATATAGCGCATTTCCCTTTGTGTTACAATTCACGAAAATTTAAAAAATACTAGCCTACTAGCGGACTTCGTCCGCGTAGATTCAGATTTTTAAGAGGATCGTGAACCTATAAATTTTCATACAAAAAGCGACAACGTTTTTCTCCCCGTAAATATTGTCCAATTTTTATGATTTTTGGAAATGTTATAGATATGTAGGTATAGTGAAAAACTAGGTCCGTACGTTTTTATTTTAAAGAATTATTGCTTACGATGTAAGTTACTAGCATCGAAATATCTCTTATCTTTGACGTAAAAACTTCCTCCAGCGTTTTTATTTATTTTAATTAAACTACTTAAACCAAATTACTAAAAAATAAAAACGTACAGACCTAGATGAAGATGTACTGAACCAAATGAGATCAAAATGGTCTTATTTCGTAAAGGTTTAGGGTGGTAAAAACGTTATCGCCCGAAACCATATTTCAGTAACGAAATGTAGGGAAATCTCAGGACTTGCAACTCTCTGTATTGCACAATACGGAGAATTTTTGAAAATACCTACTCCTGCCGCATCTCTTCACTACACTACCCTCTTAACAAATTATATTTTAGGACAAATATAATTTGCTAAAAATTACTTCAATTTACCAACAATGTTCGCAATCTCAGCGAAATCGGTGTACCAATCTATACTATACTTCTATACTAATAAATAAAATTGAAGTGTCTGTCTGTAATTTCGAAATAACTACCACATATTAAGATCATATGGTTATTTGAACGATACCATAACCGAATCACACGTTTTTAAAATTTTTGTCTGTCTGTCTGTCTGTTTGAACGGGCTAATCGTCGGAACGGCTGAACTGATTTTGACGGGACTTTCACAGACAAGTAGAGGATTAACCAAGGAGTAACATAGGCTACTTTTTTAACCGACTTTCAAAATAGGAGTTGTGTCGAAATCGGTAAGTACCTATGTTAAAAAACGCCCCGATAGGTATTTTCGCTGCGCGCGACGGCTGACGCTCGCGCTGCACGGAACTCCCCGCGCCGCGCCGCGCGGCCCTGCGCCCGCCATACGTACGCCGCCGCGCGGCGGGCGGGTGCGGTGAAGAGGGTGCATGCTCCGATCTCCATTTCGAAATGAACCGAAATTCACGCGGGCGAAGCCGCGGGCAAAAGCTAGTAATATAATAAAGCGGAAGAGTTTGTTTGTTTGAACGCGCTAATCTCAGGAACTACTGGACCGATTTCAAAAATTCTTTCACCGTTGGATATGTACGTGATCCGTGAGTGCTATAGGCTATATATTATGTACCACGGGCGAAGCCGGGGCGGACCGCTAGTCAAAAATATAAGTGGCATAATATGTGTACATTTATGCGTTACAACTTCGTACATAAGAATGATAACTAGGTGTGTTATATACTAAAACATTTTTGAAAGTGTGTACGATAGTGAAAAAATCATCAAAATCAGTTCATTGATTTATGAAATAATCGCGAACATACATACAGATATTACATACGGTTCGAATACAGAAGCTGAAGTTCGAGCCGTTAAAAGGATAAACACATTTATAAAAAAAAACAAATTTAAATAAGCAAACTTTTCCCAAAATTGCTACCTTACACGTACAAGTATATTTTTTGACTGTAAATTTTACAAGTACATAGAAGTGAGGTAATGGTGATAATTACTTACGAGAACTTAAAACTAAATACACTTACAATGAGAATGAAAATATTATAATTTTGTATGTAGTGTAAGATTGAAAATACATCGATGGAGAAAATAGATAGAAAAAAATAAGAAAAAAGGGGGTTTCGATAACGGGTTGATAGCCTCAATAAAAAGTCGTTATTTGGAAATCAGAGACACAAATATAATTTAATATGCAGGTAGGTACCTAATGTTAAATCGCTCCATTGTATATTTTGAAAAGATTATAACAAACCGTCTTTTCACAGAATTGAAGAGCATTAATTTTCTGATCCGATTTGACAATTCAATAGAGTTCGTAGACTTGCTGGTTTCGAAGATTTCAATTGAATTTCAATTCTGAATTCAGAAGGAGATCCATAATGATAAATAAATAATTAATTAACTATCATAACGAATTTAATATCTTAGGAATTATCTTTAGGGACAATAGACCGTAGAAAGTTTATGCAAGTCAGCTGTGTTGTCTCAGGGTGGGTTGCAAATCACGCGGTTAAAATAAGGTTACGGTTAGAGTTAATTAGACTACGGAAAAAACACTAGCAGTCGATTCCTCGTCATCACCGATCAACTCATTTTAGGCCTACTCCAGGGCACGGGTCTCCTCTCAGAACGAGAAGGGTTTAGGGCCTAAACCCTTTTCGTTTAGGCTGTAATCCACCACACTCACCAAGTGCGGACTGGTATAGATTTCACACACCTTAGAGAACATTATAAAGAAAGTAAAATTTGATTGCTTAAAACGCACATGTTTCCAAAAAGTTGATATGCGTGCCGGGAATCGAACTTGGTCCCCTCGATAGTGACGCCGAAGTCTTAACCACCACGCTATTACCGCTAACTCTCACTAGCGCTCGATTACTCCCGGGTAAAGGTACGCATTGCGTATCAGTTTTTTCTGGATATAATATTTAGATCACGTCGTGTGAATTATTCATTTTCACCAAAGCCGTTGTCACCAGACGCGACAGTTGCCAGAGCAAAAAATAAAAGTCACTTTAATTTAATTCTATACTCTTCCACGTTTGAGCCTGTTAGGTATGTGTATGTATATAATGTATATACGTGAAGCTTTGGAGTAATTCTATCACGTAAACTAACGTGTCATGTGCGTTTGCATAAATCTGTCATACATGAACGGGCGAAATCTCCATATCAATGTAGAGAGCACTAGTAGAGTAGGTACCTACTAAGTACTTATAAGTAAGGGTTTGTTTCAAATTTACATATATGAAGCCTGGGTCAGGTATTTGTACAGCATTTTAAAATGTTCGGGATTAAGAAATAGTAATTTAATCTAAATGTAAAATGTATAAAAGGAAAAGGTGACTGACTAACTGATTTATCAACGCACAGCTCAAACCACTAGACAGATCGAGCTGGGTATACAAATAGCTAAGCATCTACTAAGAAAGGGTTTTTGAATATTTTACCCCTAAGAAGGTGAAATAGGGGATGAAAGTTTGTATGAAAATGCGTAATTTTTCGAGATAGATTAATGAAAATCAGTACTTGGGATTTTGATTATTACAGCGTAAAAACATAATCTCATAGGAAATCAGAAATTGTACGCGGACGATGTCGCGGGCAACCGCTTGTTACCTACCTGTATTTTCTTTATCTACTATACAACGTTAGTTTTACTTTGCGCAAAAACCGAAACACGTGTCAAATATTTTTACATTAAAAATATTTATACAAAATTTCAAAAAAATATAATGAAAAGTAACGAAGTTATTTAAAGCTTGTTATGTTGCGTCGTTGTCCTCGAAAAAAATGGTCACCGCAAGCCGTCGCCGCAGCGACTTGCGATCGACGCGAGTTGAATGACCGCCGCTGTGTGCCGACCGTCAGCTGATGCGCGGTAAATCATTGTGTCTAAGCTTGTAGGATTTCAAAATATTTTTGGACAAAAATATAACACTATATAAAAATGGCTGGATTCGATTTTGTTACTGATTCTGAACAAACTACTTTCAGGTTTTGCGTAAAGTAAAACTAACGTTGTATAAAAATAAGTCGGGTTTTCCTTCCTGACGCTATAACTCCAGAACGCACGAACCGATTTCCACGGTTTTGCATTCGTTGGAAAGTCTCGGGCTCCGTGAGGTTTATAGCAAAGAAAAACACGCGAACGAAGTCGCGGGGTCAGCTAGTTTCTTATGAAAATGTGCGAAATTATTTTGCAAATTATAAGCGCAACAACATGGCGTCCATTTTTTATTTACCTAGTACGCTCGATATAAATCCAGACGGTTATTACATACCGAGAATTTTCATCAAGATTTCCAAGGCAAGTTAGAATTTATTGGAAAACTTTTCTTTTTCTATAGTCCTCATGTTACGTAAGTACCTACTCGAATAATCAAGTCGATCATCTGCATCTCGTATGTTATGTTTTACTTCAGACAATTCTACGTCACATTTATTAGAACGCAGTTTGTGGAAAACATTATTGTTACTTACGAATAATATAGATATTTATTTATACTCTAAAACTCAGAATCAAAAATGTTATAAATTCTCTTTTTATAACTACCTATTCGAATTTTTGAAGTGCAAACTTCTTTAGACGCGTTGAGCACTTTTTGGGTGAACACAAATCATGGAACTCGTGTCATTGTCACCGAACGCTTTTCATGAGCTATATGTATCTATACTGCGTATATATGTGTACTTACTTTTTGGGTGAACAAAAAGCGTGAAACTCACTTCATTGTCACCGAACGCTTTTCATGAGCTATATGTATACTGTGTATACATGCGTACTTTTTGGGTGAACAAAAAGCGTGAAACTCACGTCATTGTCACCGAACGCTTTTCATGAGCTATATGTATCTATACTGTGTATATATGTGTACTTTTTGGGTGAACAAAAAGCGTGAAACTCACTTCATTGTCACCGAACGCTTTTCATGAGCTATATGTATCTATACTGTTATATATGTGTACTTTTTGGGTGAACAAAAAGCGTGAAACTCGCGTCATCGTCACCGCACGCTTCCCATGAGCTACATATATATACTGTTTAAACTTTAATCGTTGATCACTTTTATCGGCTTTAAACCTTAATCCAGTTTTCACTTCTATTGGCGGTCCCCAAAGACTGCCTCGCATTTTTTTTAAGCCGTAACTTGAATCGCAAGAGCGTCGGCCGCCTGCAGGGCCTGCACGGCGCGGCGGTGGCGTGACGTCGACATGGAAAATGGAGGGGGAGAATTTGGTTCAGGCAACCAATATCAGCCGGGCGATTTAGAACACTTCGATTATGGTTCGATTCTACAAGGTAGTAGTAGTCGAAACAGAAACAGTTCTGTTTCGACTACTACTACCTTGTCGATACTAATGAACTTGAAAACTTCAGTATTAATCTACTTTGAAATAGAATACATTTTCTAGGCAAGTTGCGCGCACACAGTGCTGTGGGAGATATTGCATTGTGCCACGATAATCCATACTATAATACTAATTATTATAAATTCGAAAGTGTGTCTGTCGGTCTGTTAGCCTTTCAGGGCCCAACTGTGTAACTGATTTTGATGAAATTTGGTACAGAGGTAGCTTTCATCCCGGGGAAGCACATGGACTACTTTTTATCCCGAGAAATTAAAGATCACTCACAGGATTTTAAGAAACCTAAATCCACACGGACGAAGTCGCGGGCATCATCTAATGTAGAATAATAAAATTGTTTAATAAACCTTTAATAGACTTACTGAATGCCACAAAAGGTCGCGAAAAAATATGATTTTTTTTCTAGAATGTTTTGGTTTTGATGCGTGAAAAAACTTGATACCTACTACTTTTGGTCATTCTCCTTTAAGGTTCGAAGGTTCTAATTTTTTTTACAAAATATAATAAATTACTTCAAGTGTAAGTACTTAGACTTAGTGAAAATTTAATAAATAAAGTTTGAATTTCTAAAACGCTACGAACTTTAATTAACCGCGCACCTAAAAGTTACAAGTACGAGTTTTAATACACCTCGTTCCGCAGAAATGGAAAGTATCGCTCTAAATCCGTACCGCCGTGAACGATATTTAAACCACATGTCGCTTTGTGAATTAGAGGGAGTATTTGCCTCGTTCCATTAATGTCAGAAGTTTCCAAACAAAGAAAGATAAATCCACTTAGAGCTGAAATATCGAAAAATAACATTTACGTCTCTGTCAGAACCCATTATAGTCCTAGAAACAATGAGTGCTTTCGAATTAGTACCTACTGTAGTTAACTAGCTGATGCTAAGTAATATTATTTCTAAACAAGCGGACACCCGCGACTTCGTTCGCGTGGATATATATTGGTTTTTATAAATCCCGTAGGAATCATTTTGTTTTTCCTAAGCTCCTTTGAGCTCATATCATGCAAAAAACTGTTAAAAGTTCACTGGCGGATGTTTAGGTAGATAAAAATGTAAACATCCACCAGTGAAAGTCCCATCAAAATCGATCCAGCCTTTTAGAGGTTAGTCGGTAATTTTTAAAGTATCTATAATACTTTCTAACAAAAAAAGAATGAATGAAATCGAACCACGCGTTATTGAATTACAGCTAAATACACGTTTTGACTTTCATCCCCTCTCCCTAAGGAACCGTGCTGAATTTCGGGATAAAAAGTATCCTATATGTTACTCCGTAGTATGAACTTAAATCGTACCAAGTTTCGTTTCAATCCATTCAGTAGTTTTTGCGTGATGCGCGCACAAACATACAGACAAAGAGATAAACAGACAAACAGACAAAAATTTCAAAATAGCTTTTTTATGTTCTATTACTTATCCCTAAAATCCCCCAGTTATTATTTTGCAAAAATTTCCAATGTACAGAATATACGGCAAGTCTACGATTTTATTATATTACAAGCGGACACCCGCGACTTCGTTCGCGTGGATATTGGTTTTTAAAAATCCCGTGAGTATCATTTTGTTTTTCCTAAGCTCCTTTGAGCTCATACCTTGCTAAAAAAGTTAAAAGTTCGCTGGCGGATGTTTAGGTAGATCAAAATGTAAACATCCGCCAGTAAAAGTCCCATCAAAATCGGTTCAGCCTTTCTGAGATAAGCCAGTAATCTTTAAAGTATTTCCTTTCTAACAAAAAAAGAATGAATGAAATCGGACCACCCGTTAACGAATTACAGCTAAGTACACATTTTGACTTTCATCCCCTCTCCCAAGGGAACCGTGCTGAATTTCGGGATAAAAGGTATCCTATATGTTACTCCATAGTATGAACTTAAATCATGCCGAGTTTCATTTCAATCCATTCAGTAGTTTTTACGTGATGCGCGCACAAACATACAGACAAACAGATAAACAGACAAACAGACAAAAATTTTAAAAATAGCTTTTTTACTTTCTATTACTTATCCCTAACATCCCCCAGTTATTATTTTGCAAAAATCTTCAATGTACAGATACGGCAAGTCTACGATTTTATTATATGTATAGAAGATGTATAGGTAGATAGATGTATTTCTTATGAAAATGTAGGTAAATAATTGTGTCTATGCCCACCATAATTGTCCGCCGCTTTGGCTAATGTAACCACTAGACTAGACCAAAAGATTGTTACACACAATATACAAATAAAGAATATTTTATATTTCTATTTCTATGCCGCAACTTCATCTGCACGGCAAATCCATTTGTTTAGTAATAATCGTTGGAATTCTTTGATTTGCTGAGATAAAAAGTAACTTGATCACTCCCTGTATCTACGTGCCTGCGAAAGTCCCGTCAAAATCGGTTCAGCCGTTTCGAAGATGAGCCCGGACAGACATACAGACACACACACACACAAACACACAAATATGTATTTTGGATATGATAATGATAATCAATAATTATGAGCTTATCAAGAGGCAGTTTGAAATCACAGACAGAAACTTCAATTTTATTCAACCTGCCTTGTACTATTAATGTTTTCTGTGTATTCTTTGTTGTGGTGATATTCATTTATCAATTCATTCATTCATTCACTCATTCATTCACTTCATTATTTTAAAGTGCCTATTCTGTTGCTTGATCAGAATTGTACGCAGGCAAAGCCGTGGTCAACGATATTAAAGGAGAATATTGAATAGAAGCAGGCGTTACTTTGCGGAAATCCATAATATATGATGAAAAGTCAAAATTATTTTGCTATAAATTATTATTATGCTTTGCAGACTCTTTCATGCTTTGCAGTTGTGCATTGTAGAGTCTACATCTCCTGAGGATGCTCCGGTGTCGGAGCGAAACGATCGTCGAGTTTATTTCGGTGGTGGGTTTGTGTGGTGTTACTTGGTGGTGGTGCTTGGGGTCCGCTTGGTTGCTTATTTTTCCTGCTTATTTAACAGCAGGAAGGCTGACAGGGCATAGCACATGCTGCTTGTTGTACCATACAAATTTGACTGTTTTGCGGATCATAGCAAAGTAATTTTGACTTTTCATCATATTAAAGGAGAATTCAGAGAGAAAGGTCTTTATAAAGTACCTAACTACCTAACTTAATTTAAACACAGCTGTGATTGAATACACCGATAAACGTTCAATGTTCTGTTCAGATTCCAATAACAAGGGATATTCGGAAATCGGATCATGTTATCGCGCCAGAGCCAGTATATCTACAATAAACAGCGGGGAACTATGGATTCATAGATGATAGACAGGAGAACTATCTTATTAACGTATAATCCGCGCGCGTTGGATGCTCGTCCAAATGAATTGAAAATGTCGGATCTAGAACGTAATAGATTCCAAAGGAGTTCTAAATAAGTATTAACTATTGTTTTATTTGTACGAATAGTTAGGTACTCACTACTCACATTATTCGTAGGGGTTACGAAAATTGTAAAGGTTTTACGTGCTCTTTTTAACACCACCATCTTTCTAACTCCAAGCCGCTACGGAGAATTTCTTGACGAAAATCGAATCACTTTGGGTTTTTTTGGCCCTACCCGGGACTCGAACCTAGACCTCGTGATCTGCAGCTGAACAAGCTAGCCACTAGATCACTGAGGCAGTTATCCGGGACCTACTGCTTAATGTGCTCTCCGAGGCACTGGAGTGAAACATCGTCAACTACCAACTCCGGACAGGCACTGAGAATTTCTTGACAGTAAAATATAATACCTAACAATTATTTGCCAGATCCGGGAATCGAACCCGGGACCTCGTGATCTGCAGTCGAATATGCTAACCACTGGACCACCGAGGCATAGCTCATTCATAAAATGATAAGCGGATGTTCCAGTCACGTGACCAGCCTGCCTCCGACCCATGGCAGTGACAGGCGCGGCCGGTGCACGGTTCACCGACCGCGTGCCCCTTTTGTTCACTTAATTACGTGTCCATAGTAAACAAGTTGTGAAACAAACGATAATATAATGTACCTAAATAAAATAAATACAGAAGGTAAAATAGTTAAGGTACGTTATCACAACTTCATCATTTATCAACCCATTACTAACAGGGCACGACGCGGCGGGGTGATTACGTACAACTTTGCAGTAGCGACAGCAACGCGACAGCGAACAGTGTGCTTAGTCTAAGATCGGAGCACTCGAAAACGAACTCGAAAACTATTGATCGATTTCAGAGTAAAATAGACCTAAAATGGCTTGCATTAAGGTTTGAGTTCGCCAATACATTCAGCATTCGAACACAACGAGCGCCCCAAGCAGAAATGTTGTAAAATACATATTCGAACTATGGAATTACGACTTTAAAATATGAGTATTTGAGTTCATTTTGCTCTGAATTCACTTGTGATTCGATCAATAGTTTTCGAGTTCGTTTTCGAGTGCTCCGATCTTAGACTAAGCACACAGTACGCGATCGGTCGCAAAATGTCACTAGAATTCGTATTACGCAAGCCGATCGCACGTCGCAGAATGTACTTTTGCCATCGATACTTCAAAGATTAATAAAATTGCTTGTTAAATGTATATGTATGTATTTAAAATAAATAATACTTAGTTAAAAAAAACTAAAAAACACGCTTTTTATAGAAAACCAAACTAAAAAATAGAAAATAAATTTTAATAAATATAAATTAATAATAGTGTGCATATGAAAAAAATGTATTTTATTTAAAAAAAAGGGTGGGGTGCATGGGTGTACCTATAGAGGATTATCATTTCGATAATATCTTAAAAGCACCCCACGACTTTGACTTTGGTCCTATAAATGGAAGATTCCGGGTTAGATTCCCGGCAGGGTTTGGGAATTTATAATACCTATCTAAATTGGCTCAAGTCTGTGTATTGTGGGAGACTTCAGCCATGTGTACCTAGGTACCATCATATCGGCGAAGCCGTGTACCGTCTGGCGATTTAGCGTACCGGTACGATTTTTAGAATCCGATTAGGGGAAAGGGTTTATGCTTCCATTCAAGACTGCATCATTACTTACCACCAAGTGACATCACACAAGGGCTAACTAATTAAACGAATAAAAAAAAATCTATTCTATTTTTTTTCCTACGTATATTTTCACTGAATATAGCTTAATACTCGTGTTGAAATTGTTTGCCAGAGTATTTTTAATTCAATTTACCTAGTTATTCCTGACTTAGCCGAAATGAGGGGACGAGATTTTAAATTTTTCAGAGTAATTTCTGAAAGTTAATTTCATTTACTTCTAAGTTAAGTATACCTACTTGATAAGTTCAAGAAAGTCCGAAAATAAAACAGCGTACCTACCTAAATGTTATTTATAAAATAATGGTAGTTATTCTTCGTTTCCAAGAAAATCTAGTTCCGAGAAAATATAATATAAATCTAATCCTAGATCCAAATTTCGGCGAAAAATTGATGAGTTTCTAAGTAAAATCTCGTTTTCGTAGAAGAAACAATGCTTAGGAACCATAATAATTTATTTTTGCTTAGCCGACTTCAAAGGTTAAAAAACGCAGAAGACTATTCGGAGAAACGCTTAAGCGCCGTGCTTTATCCGAGGTTGTGAGGTCGACATTCGGCGAAGGCATATTTCTAATATATTATGTAGTGTAACTATACTTATTAGAAATAACTATAAAATTAAATCAAAATTTCTTAATACTTTACACATTTCTCGAGCAAATAAAATCAAGGACAGCCAAAGGAAGCCATCTGTACAATTTTACTTTGTGATCGCACTAATGGCTTTTTACATAAAGGGCGGTGTAACTACGATTCAGATTGCTTAGTCTAAGATCGGAGCACTCGAAAACGAACTCGAAATCGAAAACGAACTCGAAATCGATGCTCCGATCTTAGACTAAGCACACTGTGATTATGAGATGTACGGATGTCGGTAGAAACGGATGCACTTTACAAAGTACATAAAAGCGAGCAACGCTGCATTTTTCTCGTGGGTCCGCTAATTATCCTTTGACATTATATCTGTCGAAGTTACCATGGCTTGTTTTTGTAGATTTTCTCTTTTCAAATATAATGAACCTACCTTGAACCTACGTTATACGTAGGTAGGTACTCTAATAATATTTAATTTATAAAATACCTAGAACCATTATTTATTCATTAAATTATGTTACTGCTAGAATATGGGATACGTTAATTTCAGAAGTAGGTATCTAACTTGATAATCTACAATTAACGAGTTAATGTGCAGAATACCGAGCTCGATACGTTAAAGTGCAGATTTTTACATAAACTTACTACATTTATTATTTACCCGATAAGTTGCGGAACTGCTTCCGGGTATATTTATAGTTACGGAAAAGAAATCTAAATAATGCATATGAGTTATAATAGTAATTACTATTACTACTAAATAAACCCGATTTATTCCATAGCCAGGGTCCAAATGTATTTTTTTTAAAAGGGCTACGCGAAAAGACTAACTTGGTCGTTCCTTCACTCATTCATTTAGGACCTCTTTTTGTACCTAACCCCCCTAAGTGTAAGTTAGATAGGTAAGGGTGATCCGATTTTGTTCTTGGCTACATTCGACCTTATTAAGTATCTAGTTAGATACATTGTTTTTGAACCCTTATGAATATTATATAATTATTCCCGTGGCTTCGTCCGCGCGAATTTCGGTTTTTCACAAATCCCGAGGATTCGTGGATTTCCGGTTCCCGTTCCCGCCCCCTTTTCCAACCTTTATACCTACTTTCAAGGAAGTTTCCTATACTAATCTAACTATAGCTGTAGCTATAGATTTCGGTTTTTACCAAGGAACTGTGGATTTTTTCAGGATAAAAAGTAGCCTATGTAGTCAGGGCATAGTCTATCTCCATTCAAAATTTCAGCCAAATTGGTTCAGTAGTTGCGGCATTAAAACTTTCGCCTCATAAGGCTAAGCGTATGCTGAAACGCAGGCGACGCAGGTCCACGCAGCGCAGATTTTGTAAAGCATGAAACGTCATTGAACTACGTACGCTGCGGCGCAGGCACATGCGACGCAGACATGTGTCTGTCCTGCTCTGCGTCTCGTTGTACTGCCGGCACAGAATTCTGCGCTACGCGTGCACGTCGAGACGTATTTATTAACAATATTTTATAATTTTTTTGCAATGACAGAACATTTAATTGAATTAGTTCGTTATGAACCTTGTTTGTATGATACAAATCATCCAGACTATTAAAAAAAAACATTGAAAGAGTTATTATGGGTGAGAACTAGCTAGGATGCGAATGTCAGCTGCGTCGCAGCATACGGAGGGGGCACATGTCTGCGTCAACTGCCCTGCCCTGCACTGTGCTGTACTGTGCTGTGCTGCGTCGCCTGCTTTTCAGCATACGCCTAGCCTAATATTAGTGTGATAGAATCAATTGAATCAGTATCTGTCGTCTAAAGGATCCCCAAGTAGGATTTTTAAGTACACGATTTTTATACCTCTCTAATATTTAAAACAAGTACCTATTTCCAGTCCCCATCGAGATCGTCGAGTACGCAATTACAATACCCGCGATACAATACGCGCTTTCAACGATAATACTGAAAGTATTGACCTACTTGAAACCATCTTGGATCGCAGAGGAGGCTCTTATGTCTAAGTAGCTGTATAAGCCTTTAGTTGCTGTGCGTTATTCTATATATATACCCGAATTACTAATTAAGTGGAATTTTGACAGCTGTCATTGTCATTTACAGATGAGTTATTTACTTATATGGAGAGCAGGGAATACGAAGTACGATTTTACCCCAAACTAATTCCCTGTCATCATAAAAAGCCATATGCCGCGTAATAATATTACTCGTTTCGCCTTAAAATAGAAAACACCAAGAGTGGAAACTAGAAAGTGCACACTAACAGCAATAGAAAACAAAAGAAGCACATTGAAAAAATTTATTCAAAAATGGATGTCGAATGACATTATCACCATGAAATGTCTGTCAGGCATTTGTCATATCTACATGCGGCAGTTGATTTGTATTTGCATAAGTTTTGAATTTTTATCTTTTTTGTGGGAATTGCTTTATCTCTGGTAACATTACGAAACGTCAGAATTCCACGGAATTAGTAATTCGGGTATAGAATCGTGACCTGAGTTTGTTGTGGGCTCTTCTCGAATAAGGGCGCGTTTGGAATTAAAGATTTAAATTATCCTTTATAATTATCACCATTAATAGTTTTTTGTAACTTTAATCGTTTTGGTCCGATGCCACGAAGAAACGGATTATAGAGGTACTTATGGGTTAAATATCTTTCCAATTCACCATCTCAGACTTCATCATCACAAACCAGCAAGTGAGATCGTAGTCAAGGACTAACTTGTCTTGAATTAAAGATTAAAATACCTCAATATAGCACCGTCTCACTATAATATCACTTAAACTAATTATTTTAGAGTAAATCATTCCCAAGTTTTTGTTCATTAAGGTACTTACTCTTTACTTATTCTTTTACTTTGTAATAAGATTTTTTAATAAGTCCTTTGCGTGGGTAAAACTTTAAACTTATTGAGAGTTAAGTTTAGGTACTAAGGAGGGATTATTTGAAATTCCATCAATATAAATGTGAAAGAGATGGTAAAGTTTGCATGAATTTGCATTTTTCGCGTGGACTTTTGCCCTTTTAGGAATGGAATTTCAAAAATCTTTCCCCTCTAGGGTACTCAAGTAATCCTGCTCCTTCCAAATCTTTCCAAATAATTTCCAAAATACCTTCTGATATCTACTATATAAAAATAAGTCGGGTTTTCCTTCCTGACGCTATAACTCCAGAACGCACGAACCGATTTCCACGGTTTTGCATTTGTTGGAAAGGTCTCGGGCTCCGTGAGGTTTATAGCAAAGAAAAACACGCGAACGAAGTCGCGGCGGTCAGCTAGTTTATCATAAAACGTAGTATAAACTAACAAATTACTTGCGAAGCCTAGAAGTGGGCCAATGCAAGTTTTTTTTTATTTCTGATATTCAAATTAAGTATGGTAGTAACTGTTTTTAACCCCCGATGCAAAAACGACGGGGTGTTATAAGTTTGACGTGTCTGTCTGTTCCATCGTAGCGCTCAAACGGGTGAACCGATTTGAATGCAGTTTTTTTTTGTTTGAAAAGTGAATTAGTCGGGAGTGTTCTTAGCTATGTTTGGTGAAAATCGGTTCAAGATGGCCGTCACTACAAAATGGCGAATGTCCGGGGTTTTAAATTTTTTATTTATACTTGTTAATACAAGCCACAACGAAAGGATGATAAATGTATGAGATCTGTATTTCTATGTAACTCAATGTAGTAGCGAAGAAGTGTGGATGTAGATTACCAACCTGCCGATCCTTGAACATGAGTAGGATGACCATGAGGTTCAGGAAGAACCCGAAGAACCCAATGATGAAAAGCACGAAGGCTGACACCACGTAACCCCACCTCGGCATCAGCAGTGGGAACCCCTCGCCATACTCCATTACCACAGTATCATTGAAGCTATCACCATGCGACGTCATTTTCACTTCACTGCAATCCCTCTTCAGTCTTTACAATGACTTCACTGCATTCCTCCTTATGTCTACAATAATTTCACTGCAATCCCTCTTCAGTCTTTACAATGACTTCACTGCAATCCTCCTTATGTCTACAATAATTTCACTGCAATCCCTCTTCAGTCTTTACAATGACTTCACTGCAATCCTCCTTATGTCTACAATAATTTCACTGCAATCCCTCTTCAGTCTTTACAATAACTTTACTGCAATCCATCTAAAGTATTTACAATAACTTCACTGCAATCACCCTTCAGTCTTTACAATAACTTCACTGCAATCCATCTAAAGTATTTACAATAACTTCACTGCAATCCATTTAAATATTTACAATAACTTCACTTTCTCTATAGTCTCTCTATAGTCTTTACAGTTACCTACTGAACTGCAATCCCTCTAAAGTTTTCACAATTTCTTCCCTACGACTTTACACGATAGTTTTAAATTTTTATCAGTTTACTGCAATCGCTATGTTACATTGGCTATTTTTTTCCATCAAAATACCTATGTTATAAGACGCCTATATTGGAATTTAAGACGTAAACTAGGGCGTCCTTTTCATCGCGTACAAACACGTGTATGATTTTTAATGTATGTAGACCGTCACACTGCGGCACGAGATGGTACCGACATGACAGTGTGCTGTTGATGAAGAATGCTGCAAACAGACAGCGTCTGCGTTGCGAGCGTTGTGAGTGTCCCAACCTTTATCTTCAAATTATACGTAGCAGTAAATTCAGACGCCGACCTATTGTATCTATCAGGCATCATACCACGTATCAGAAACGTGGATTTTGAGCCGTCACAATAATTTCACTTGTTACCACTCAACTTCAATCACTTTACACTCTTTACAAACATTTCCCATACTATCAGTTTGCTCGATCTGAGAAATGTCATATAAGTATACGCGAGTAACAGACATTATGGTCATATAGCGTATACACCAGAAAAGTGGATTTTGTGCGCTTACAATCATTTCACTTGTTACCACTTCACTGCAATCACTTCACATTGTTCGGCATCACTCAAAACACTTTCTCGATTGCTCCGTGCCCCTGACGTCAATCTGTGAAAAGAAAATTTTAATTTAGCGTAACCGATAAGAGAGGGATTGTTTACGAAAATTTGTTTTCCATTTGAGAAAGTTTCCGAACTCCGCGATTGAAACGCGATAAAGCAAAAATTGGAATTCCCAATTGGAAAACCGAACTTTGATTTTGATCTTTTCCTGTTCATCCAAGGCTGAAATAATAATGATGTTTTCCTGACCGCATCCCAGCCAGACCGCCCCATCTCTATGGAAAATAACTATGCAGAAGATATTATAGTGCAATATAGTGTCCCAACTACGTAAAAGATATTATAGTGCAGCACGGGTGCACTCTTTCTTATCTCGTGGATAGTCTGATGGCACGGCGATACACCACGTCCACAGAGGAAGATCAAAGAAGTAGTCCGCAAAATCAAAGAGGAATGGGGATTCAAAAACCTAAGTGAACACAAGCGCCACAAGACCATGCCGTGTGGAAATTCCTACAAAAGATTTTTGTCCAGTTGTGGACATCTATCGACTGATAATGAACGATCCTGTTTATAATAGACCCTTCAGTAGATACGTGTAAATTAAAGCATAGTATAAATCTATTACATATAATAAAATCGTAGAATTGCCGTATCTGTACATTGAAGATTTTTGCAAAATAATAACTGGAGGAAGTTAGGGATAAGTAATAGAACGTAAAAAAGCTATTTTTGAAATTTTTGTCTGTTTGTCTGTTAATCTGTTTGTCTGTTTGTCTGTATGTTTGTGCGCGCATCACGTAAAAACTACTGAATGGATTGAAATGAAATTCGGCATGATTCAAGTTCATACTATGGAGTAACATATAGGATACTTTTTATCCCGAAATTCAGCACGGTTCCCTTGGGAGAGGGGATGAAAGTCAAAATGTGTACTTAGCTGTAATTCGTTAACGGGTGGTCCGATTTCATTCATTCTTTTTTTGTTAGAAAGTAGATACTTTAAAGACTACTGGCTAATCTCTGAAAGGCTGGACCGATTTTGATGTGACTTTCACTGGCGGATGTTTACATTTTGATCTACCTAAACATCCGCCAGTGAACTTTTTCAGTTTTTAGCAAGGTATAAGGTCAAAGGAGCTTAGGAAAATTAATATTATCCACGCGAACGAAGTCACGGGTATCCGCTCGTCATAAATAATATCGATTTATTGGGAACTTGTTATCTGTAATTTTTCAATTTTCCCTCTCCGTCGATGATATTTAAAATGTAAAGCATATACAATTATATGTTGAAGAGATTTTAAATAACTGTTCTATAAAATTATCTTTTTATAAGTATTAAATTATTCGAAAATATTCAAGATGAAAAATTCATAGAGAATGTTTTAATAACTCAATTTCGCCGATGTCTGGACGTATCCACCAGTAGAATTTGCATTATTAAATTTTTCACGAAATTCAGCTTTTAAAATCGCAAAAGTTTCATGCACAAAATTTTTTCGATACTTCAATCCGTTAAGCGCGCCAGAATTTTTACTCAACTTACAACGACGATCTCTATATATACATAATATATATAATATATATGTTACAGCCAAAGTAATTAATTAGCTTTTATTCATAATGACTGGCAATTATAAATAATATCTAAATTGTCCAGATATTATTCATAATATCATGTCAAACCGGACATTATTCATAATAGCAGCTGAACGTTGGTCAAAATGATAAATACAGGCCCGACTTGCTTCCCCTCCTGCATTTCATTCCTTTGTGAAATTTCCATTTCATTCCACGCCGCAGCGTGATCACCACGATCTCGTAATCTAAACTACCCTATCCTAACCTAACCTAACCTAGCCTAAAATTTCTCATGTAGACCGTGCCAAAGCTGATGATAGAAACATTATAGGCATAACTGTTGTAATTTCTCCGGAGACACCTCAGGAGATAAGTACCTCACGAAAATAAGTATTATTAATTAACTAGTGGATGCTTGCCACTTCGCCCGCGTGGATTTAGGTTTTTAAAAATCCGCGGGAACTCTATGTTTTTTCTAAACTCCTTTGAGCTCATACTGTTAAAAGTGGCGCATTAAAATGGAACTACAGTAATGAGTATTAATTTTTTAATAGTTCTTTCCCATCCTAACGTTTTCCCAATGAAAGTCCCATCAATCGGTCTCCGAAATCGGTCCAGCATTTCGGAGACAGATAATCACAAATTTAAATGCACCCCAGGTGATAATTCAGACGTTTAAAGGTTCCTATGCAATCCGGGTTCCAAGTTATATAGAATACTGAGGATTGATTCTGAACTACAAAACCGATGACCTTGAAATATTTACGGAATAATAGAATAGAATAGAAAAGTATAGAAAAGTTTTTTATTCAAATAAACTTTTACAAGTACTTTTGAATCGTCAATCGAATCTACCACTGGTTCGGAATGCTGTTCCAGCCGAGAAGAACCAGTAAGAAACTCGGCGGTTGCTCTTTTGGGCGGTATAAACTGTTTATTTAACGTTATATTTTGCAATACCTGGTGATCAGTTAAACATAAGTCCTTGTTTTGTTACTTTATCCAAGTCTTGCAAGATATTATATAAAATAGCTGGATATTATTTATAATAGCTAGATAATTTTAATAATTCTGTGTCAATTATTACTTTATCCAAATTGAGTTGATATTATTTATAATAGCTGGATAGTATACATAATATCCTTATTTATTACTTTGGCTGTAACATATATATTATGTACATAATATAGGTTGGCGGCCCTGCAGTGGCAATTTTTCGTGCATTCATATTTACTCTATATTCCAATTATCTACCTCAATAGGTACTTTTTTATGTTCTACTAAATTGATTTACGATAGTGTGTCTGTCTGTCTGTTTGTTACTTTTTACGGCTCAACCCCTGAAGTGAACACGACGAAAGGCATTGAGATAGCTCGCATCCTTGATATGGATCTGGTACTTTTTATGCCGGAAAAAAGTATTCAAATGAGTAAGTTTTTCAGCCCACCTTAAATTTTAGATGGAGTGTTTAAGTTGAAAAAATAATATAATAAGCTATTTTTTGTGAAAAATTAAACCGACTTCGGTCCAGCAATCTTAGAAAAATCGGTGTACAAAAATATTAGTCACATATGGGTACATTAGGGTATTTGACTAATTTTTGGAAATTGTTTTAAATTATTCTTTATTACTTATTAAAACACACTACATTGATATTTTTCGCAATATCTACAGTATTAAGAATTAAATCAATGATAAAGTTTAAGTTTTGAAAACCACGCCAAAAACGACATTTCTGATCACATGATACGCGTGACGTCACAAATCGCTATGCAAGTCACTTCTCTCGCTCGCTCCTTTTCGGAACTCGGTGCGTGCGACAGAGACGCTACGCAAGGCGACTGCTGTATCGTAATGTTTTAAATTGTTATACCTACTCATTTTAATATCAATCTTATTCTTTCAAGTATAAAGTTTAGTTTCGGTTGACTTGATAAACTTCAATTATAACAACCAAGTTACGTGCAATCAATTGACGTCACAAATAATCCCAGAGCGTTCACGTTCCTGATAAAATTTCAAAAATTATTATGTTTTATTTCGTGCAAAATATCGCGTAAAATTACATAGTTTAGTTTGATTGAGTGAAATATGTCTTTTTTAGGCTATTATCTGATAAGATGACCACAATCAATAGTATATTTTCAATGTTGTCAAATACCCTTTTATGCGTATAACTTCGTATATAAGTATGATAACTAGGTATCATGCTATATATAAAACCTTCCTGAACAGTAGAGGACAACAGTGAAAAAATCATCAAAATTCATTTATTGGTTTTTGAAATAATCAAATCGAACATAAATACGGGTCGAATACAGAACCTCCTTTTTTGAACTCGGTTAAAAACAGCATCAAATCCGGTGCAGTTTTGGACAAAAACTAAGTATGTACATAAAACAATTTCATTAAACGAGACCTCACATGAAACCAATATGTATTCCGAAACTGTCCCAGTGTGAAACACATGTCAATCGAATAGCCATAATGGAAAATTCCACTAAAGTTTCATACAATAAGCGGACTATAAATCATGTGGGCGACCCTTAACTTGACCCGTATATCATACCGCGGTCGTATTTCATACTTATATCTTACGTATTTATTACTAGTTTGATGTCTATGTATCTACGACTACTTATGTAGTACAAGACGTATATAGTAAAGGCACATGAGTAGATATCCGTAGGTACAGAGAGGAAACTTCATACAAGCGGTCCGCGTAGGTAGTCACAAGTACATACACTCATAAGTCACTGAGTCGGACTCGCACACGAAAGGTTCCGTACCATCGAGCAAAAAGAAAAGTTTATTATATTGAGATCTCCTTTAAATATTAACTTCATTTTATTTTCATCATTTTGTGGTTATAGAAACTATAATGCTACTTACTCATTCTCTGAAAATATCAAATATCTAGCTATAACGGTTCAAGAGATACAGCGATTATAAGCAAAAAACGTAGAAAAAATTACGTTTCTTGTATGGGGACCCCCTTTAATTTTAATTTAATTTTTATTATTTATTGATAAGTATATCGGCAACAAAAATATACACTCGGTGAAAATTTCAATTGTACCTATATCTATTACGGTTTATGAAATATAGCCCGTGATAAATATTTACGTGATTTTTTCGGTGTTTGTACCTGTACGTATTTGTAACCTGTATGTATTTTCTGAACTTTCTAGAAGGCTGACGGGGCTGTCAGAGCTACATATTCTCGCGTTTCTATCAAAATAAAAAATAATCTCACAAATAAGAAAGTCTAGGGAGAAAAATTGAAGTCAATTATCCGATCGACGAGCTGTCGATTTCTGATAATTGCTTATTGACGTTCCGCGGTGGTGTGAAATTAGAATATATATTATGCCTTTAATACAAAAGAAGTGACGTAAACAAGCTATATTTTAGAAAAAATTTAACCAACTACGGCCCAGCAATCTCAAAGAAATCGGTGTACCATGCAAAACGATCCCCGAGATCATCCTCCAACCTTTTTTTTATTCAATTACAAATTAGCCCTTGACAGCAATCTCACCTGCAATATCTGATGGTAAGTGATGATGCAGTCTAAGATGGAAGCGGGCTAACTTGGAAGAGGTATGCATACCCCTGATCGGTTTCTACACGGCATCGTACCGGAACGCTAAATCGCTTGGCAGCTTTGCCGGTAGGGTGGTAACCAGCCACGGCTAAAGCCTTCTCCCAGACCAGACCAGAGACAATTTAAAAATTATAAAATCCCAAATTGCCCTTGCCGGGAATCGAACCCGGGACCTCCCACTTATATGACCACAGCGCTCACCACTGCGCCAAGGAGGTCGTCAAAACCTAGTGGAGGGTCTTCTAACGCTGAATTTACCGGTGCGAGGTCGCCTCTCGAACATCTTGGGACCTCAAAACTAAGCGACATTTCTGAGCTATATTGGTAACTCTAGTATGTCGGTAGTAATAAAAGTTAAAGTTACTAAGCGACTTTCGGTGACCTAGATTACACTAAAGACTAATTGAAAACTATCTCTAACTGTGAGTGTTAGCTCTATCTACACCTAAGTGCTAACTGTAAGTAAAATGAATGAACTGTATAGGTTCCATTAATTTGGTCGGATTACACTTTTGTATCACACCAGCCACTATTATACAACGTTAGTTTTACTTTGCGCAAAAACCGAAACATGTGTCAAATATTTTTACATTTGGAATAGTTAAACTAAATTTCGAAAACATATAATGTAAACTTACGAAGTTATAAGCTTCTTGTGTTGCGTCATTGTCCTCAAAAAAAATGGTCACCCCAACTCGCAAGCCATCGTCACCTCGACTCGCGAGTTGAATGACCGCGCGCTGTATGTCGATCGTCAGCTGATGCGCGTTTTGACGACTGTGCCTAAGCTTGCAGGATTTTAAAATATTTTTGGACAAAATTATAACACAATATAAAAATAGTTGGATTCGATTTTGTTAGTAATTCTGAACAAACTACTTTCAGGTTTTGCTTCAAGTACAACTAACGTTGTAGGATAAGATGAGTAGTATAAAACCTGAGAGAAGTGAAAATGAATATTAATCGGGAAAATCCACTTCATTTAAACTTTAAACTATCCAATAGTTACAATTATTTTGATTTAATTTACTGAATTACTAGGTACTCTTCGTTTGTGTGGAGTTGAGTTTTTTAAAACATTCGTGGGAACTCTTTGATTTTCCTTGGATTAAAACTTAAAAGTAGCACGCGTCCGTCTCCGTGATACAAGCTATCTCTGTCCAATATTTCATCGAGATCTGTATGCGGTTGAGCCATGACAAAGTTGAAAGACAAACAGACAGACAAACATACCCACAAACAGAGATACATACAGAACTTTCGCATTTATAGTATTAGTGTGGAAGGCCTTACCAAAGAGGCAATAAACGTCAAAATTATTGCTCCAACGGTCATTAAAGCCAGCCTTTCCACTTGGAACATTAGAATGTAATTTATTGGTGAGTTACCGGCACGTGGTAGCGGCGTGAGCTTCTTTTGGTTAGGTTAACTGCCACTAGTATACCGAACTCGTAATTAAAAAGTGACTTAGAATTGAGAAAGAAAAGAAAAACGTCTACTCAAACGCTATGTTTACACACAACAATACCTGTACTTTTGAGAAATTAAGGTAGATTACCCGACGCTTTCAACTCTTGTGCTGAAAACTAAAAAGCCCCAAGCAATACAAGCGCCGGGATAAAATGCCTGGCATAACCCTAAAAAAGGTCCCAGCTCAGCGTAATGCTTTTTTTTGTCGTGGTGGAAAAGCTTTATGGCTACCCGCGTTCCTTGGGCGAAACGGGGGGGGTGGGACTCCCTCCCGAGTGGGGTATACCCTAACTAAAAACCACCACGGCTGTTCCCTCTTGCTGACTATGCTGGACGCCCGGGGAACCCGTTGTATACGTCCCAGAGCTCAGCGTAATGCTGTATATCTTATCCAAATATAAGAGCATATAGCGCTGATTTTCAGCCGGGAACCTGATCTTCATATTGATTTTAATACGATATCTGAATTAAACATTCTTCCTTCGAACTGTAGTCATGGATTAGTCATGTTTTTCTGGAAGCGAGCGCCAAACGCCCGTTTATTGTGACTCCACTGGTGCAGCTCCCCGCTGGACCACTCGAGCTACCCGAGCTCACTCCAGCTAGAAGATCTCAATCCAGCTAGAAGATCTCAATCCAGCTAGAGGAGCTCAATCCAGGTAGCCGAGCTCACTCCAGCTAGAAGATCTCAATCCAGCTAGAGGAGCTCAATCCAGCTTGCCGAGCTCACACCAGAATCCAAGCAGGCTACCCAGGTCACCTGGTAACCTGGGTAGCCTGGTATAACATCTTATTTTAAGCCCTAATCCCCTTGAGCTTTGCCTTATTATTATTAGGATTAGTGCTTTTCGTTATAATGTTATAATTAAACTGATGTTGAAGTATAGAAACACTGTTTTAACTACTCCGCAAACAATAAAGTGGTGCAATTCATCCATCGAGGCCACTGAAACTTTTAAACTGGGTAGTTTCTGCACAAGTTTTCCTAGAACTACTACAGTATAAGTTAACTAATAAGTAACAACCAAAGTATTTAGAAGTTTATTGCTGGGGCAAGATTATACCGTGTAGTTATTGTTCGAGTTTTAAACTAAGAGTAAATACAAGACAACACAACTGTTAAGAAAAGTTTCAATCTATATACTAATAAATAAAATTGAAGTGTCTGTCTGTAATTTCGAAATAACTACCACATATTAAGCTCATATGGTTATTTGAACGATACCATAACCGAATCACACGTTTTTAAAATTTTTGTCTGTCTGTCTGTCTGTTTGAACGGGCTAATCTTCGAAACGGCTGAACCGATTTTGACGGGACTTTCACAGACAAGTAGAGGATTAACCAAGGAGTACATAGGCTACTTTTTTAACCGACTTTCAAAAAAGGAGTTGTGTTGAAATCGGTAAAAAACGCCCTGATAGGTATTTTCAATGCGCGCGACGGCCGACCGCGACGCTCGCGCTGCACGGAACTCCCCGCGCCGCGCGCCCCTGCGCCCTGCGCCCGTCGTACGCGGTACCGCGGTACGCCGCCGCGCGGCGGGGGGCGGGTGGACCAGAAATCTACTTGTGAAAAACCGAAATTCACGCGGGCGAAGCCGCGGGCAAAAGCTAGTTTTAAAATATTGTCCGTGACTTCGTCCGCGTTGTTTTACATTTATCAGAAAACTCCCATATTTTCCGGGATAAAAATAATCCTGTGTTCTTCTTGACTAAACACTAAATGGTTTAATATGTTGCCCGAACAAATAAATTGAATCATTAATTATTACTTAATAATTTTATTACTTCGTTTATTCGTACATTAATTTTATTAATTTTTCTCACTTCTAGACCACGGCGCTCACCACTGTACCATGGATGTCCGTAAAATGTAACTGCAGCGGCCTAACAATTAATAGTAATAATAATAAATGGTTTAATGTTTTTGACTGAATTTCGGCCACGGCGGCCAATCTCAACCGAGGCGGAGACTACCCAAGTAACCAGCAGATATTATAGTGCACACGTGTGTGCTCATACACAGGTGCACTCTCTATTCCTTCACTCTCATAATCTGATGTGACGTAAATGCGACACGACCGGAGATCAGGAGCAGGACGGGCTTTACATGCTCTCCAAGACACTGGGGTGTATTTAGCACCGCCAAATTCCAACTCCAGGATGGCACTGAGAATTTTTTGACTGATGAACCTCATAATTTTTTAGACCCGATTCGGAAATCGAACCTAGGACTTCCGATTCGCACTCGACTACGCCAAACGCTAAACCCGGGGGCAGTAGGATATCTGGAATAATAATGAGGGGCTTCCAAATAGATACTTCCGCTTTGAATCGACGAATGAAAGAATTCGACTAGGACTCCGGGATTTATGGTAGGGGAGCCGATGATGGTTAATGTGGATTTACTCGAGCGTCGTCGGGACCTATTAGATTTTGTAGATTAGTTGATAGGAAGAATAAAAAGTTATATAATGTTTCCTCTTTCAGTGGTGGGGAAAGCGTCTAGCTGCACGCTCTCATCTTTATAGACGATTTTTATTACTACGGCTTGTGGAAATCGGATATTATATTTTTTTGTTATTTTTGCATCATTTCCTTGAAAATAGAAAAAAATTCAACCGCTCTCGAGATTCAAGAATATCAAGATAACGTTTTTTTTTGCAACTTTATAAGGCTCCCACTCTCGTACGTTACGTTCAAATAGTCTGATTTTCTAAATATACTTTTTTTAGCTCGTATTTAATCCACCACTTTAATCTGACGTTTCTGAGTATTTCTGACAATCGTTTTTTTTCGCGCGGCTCTATATAGGGCTTATATATGGTAGAGGGTACTCAGCAGGATGCAAGATGTCCCCCTTATGTTAATCTGACGCGCTCGAGTGAATCCAAAAATCCTCTCTTTGGCTCCCCTACTATTATCAGCTGTTAGTGTTAATAACCGGGGTCGATGGTTTTATGTGCTCTCCGAGACTTAACACAGGAGTAAGCCGAGGCAGTAACAACCTGAATACTCTAACAATTAGTATTCAAGGGTATGCCCTTGAGTATGTACTACAAGCGGATTTAGCAGATCAAAGTTAACGAACGAGTTTAATGTTTCAAACGTCGGTAATTCAAGAAGGGCTCGTTATCCCGTTCGATTCAATATCGAGTCTTTTCGCGAGGCACTCCACGTATCACAGACGTGTATCCTTGAAGGACTAATTAGGTTTAGCATCTTTATATAGTGTAGACTGTAGAAGCGTAGAGGAGAGCTGTTTTGATAGGAGTGTTTTGAGGGTTCATGGCGCATCCCGAAATTAATGTGACAAGAGGAGAGTTCGACGACCTCCCTGACGCAGTGATGAGAGCTGTGATCTTATAAGTGGGAGAACCCAGACACGATGTCCGGCAGGGGTAATTTATAATTTTGGAGTTTATCACACTAATCCCACTAATATTAAATAAAGGTGAAAGTTTGTGTGTGTGTGTGTGTGTGTGTGTGTGTTTGTTTCTCTTCTCCGCCGCAACTACTGAACCGATTTGGCTGAAATTTTCTTAACACATAGGCTACTTTTATCCTGGAAAAATGCACAGTTCCCACGGGATTTTAAAAAACCCGAAATCTATAGCTACAGCTATAGCTAGATTACTATAGCGAACTTCCTTGATAGTAGGTATAAAAGTTGGAAAAGGGAGCGGGAACGGGAACCGGAAATCCACGATTCCCTCGGGATTTGTTTAAAACCGAAATTCACGCGGGCGAAGCCGCGGGCAGATGCTAGTGAGTTCTAAATTGTCTCTGGTCTGGTCCAGTGGAAGACTTGAGCCGTAGCTTGTTGCCAGCGTACCAGCAAAGCTGTGATGCCAAGTGATTTAACGTTCAGGTAGGATGCCGCGTAGAGACCAATCTGGGGTATGGGTTTAATAAAAACTTATCCCTACCTCTTCCAGGTTAGCCTGCTTACATCTCAGACTGTATCGTTTTACCATCAGGTGATATCCCAGTGAAGGACTAACAGTTAGTCAAGTTACTTGAAGATGAAAAATAAAAAAAATCTTAGTGAATCATCCTGAAAATTCTTCTGGAAGATCTTGGAACTTAAAAAAACTAGATGGATCACATAATTAGGTTGCTATAATGAACTCCGCGAATATTGAGGCATGAGCGAAAGTAGCGAGGATAGCTGTACTCTCGCTCACTCGCCTTACAAAGATTTTCTTTTATTCATCTACAAGCTAACCCTTGACTGCGATCTTTTCTGATGGTAAGTGACGATGCAATTTAAGGTGGACGCGGGCTATTTTGGAAGAGGTATGTCAGTTGAAGAAGAGGTTGTAGAGGTATGTTTTGTTAAACCCATACCTCTGATCGGTTTGTACGCGGTTTATGTGTGCGCGGCAGTCACACTGTACGATAATGGCGGTAACCAATGCGGCAGTGAGATTATGACGTGATATGACAGCGAACCAATCACGGACGCTGCAACCTTCGCGAAACAAATACAATCAATAACTTCTGCTCTATCAAGGTCATGGCTCTAGGTATAGATCTGTGCCCATAACTATACAATCATTGTTTCGATCCTACGATTCTTTAGATCTGTATTCACTTTATTTTCCCTTAATCAGGCAGAAATACACTTGGCAGCAAATAAATCGAAACAGGATCCAATTTTTCATAAAAAATACAAAGTATTGCGTATACTTTACTTACGTACTCGTAACGTACTCATTTCAAACATATTTTCATCATGATTTACCTATGAGATTTGCTTTAACATCAAGTCGTGTTGAGATTATCTTGAATTTCTTATCAAACCCATAAAAGACAGGTTTGGTCTCAGCTATCTAAATCCGTAGACACACAACACTGAAGTCTTGTGACAATCGAAGCTTAAACTATACACTTTCTTTTATGTTTCACAATACTGTCTCCACAGAGTTATTTGACGATAAATATGTATCTTTCTTGGATCGAATAAGAAATTCAGGAATACAATTCGATGTTAAAACGAAACCCTTATCATAAATATTGTGATTCCATTAATTCGTAGTCAGTGTTGGTCATTTTCGTTGTAAAAACGGACCCCGTTTTGATTTATATGCTGCTGGGTGTAGTTTCAAACGTGGATTGAATTCGGTAGTCGATCTGGAAGCAATGTTATGAGAGCAGAAAAAGTATAGTTCGTTCGGTAACTTAGTGTCGGTACAGGCGCAGGTGCTCTTAGTATTCTGCTTTTATTTTTATTACTTTTTTTCTGTTTGTAATTTTTTTTCTATTCTAACAGAATCTCCGAATAGTCTGCCAATCCGCACTTGGCCAGCGTGGTAGAATCCTTCTCATTTTGAGAGAAGACCCGTGTTCGTGAGAATATTATATTTTATGTTTATGGATAAATTGTAATAAAATACGAATATAAAAAAATATAAAAAGGAAAGAGAATTTTAATGAAAAAATATGAGTATGTATAAAACCCCTTGTGCCTGTAACCCCACGCGGCATGCTTTGAAGTCACGGCGGTGTCTTTGGCAAAACACCGCGCGGCGGAGGCGGCTAGACACAAAAGGCGACCGTAAGAAAACGAACAGACTATACCTACCTACTTACGGCACAAATTAGAAGCTGTTTGGAAGTCAATTCCAAAAGTCCGGACGTAGATCGTGTTACGCAATAGCTTTGGGAGAGAAGACCTAGAAAAGCCTGTATTTTTTTTGCTTTCAACTTGTTTACAAAAGTGATGGTAGTTAATTAGTAAGTGGGTATAGTTCATTCTAGAACTTTAAGGAGTACCTACTCGTAGTAATATTGGTTTTAGGGAACCGTAATAAAATTAGTGTAGCTGTGATAGCCTAGTGGTTAGGACGACCGACTTCTAACCGGAGGTCGTGGGTTCGATCCCGGGCACGCACCTCTAACTTTTCGGAGTTATGTGGGTTTTAAGTATTTATAATATCACTTGCTTTAACGGTGAAGGAAAACATCGTGAGGAAACCTGCATGCCTGAGAGTTCTCCATAATGTTCTCAAAGGTGTGTGAAGTCTGCCAATCCGCTTAGCCAGCGTGGTAGACTACGGCCAAAACCCTTCTCACTCTGAGAGGAGACCCGTGGTCTGTAGTGAGCCGGTAATGGGTTGATCATGATTAATAAAATTAGGAAACCTTAGAGTTCTTCCAGTACATCCAGTAAATCCATCTGTCTATCCGTCTATGTATCACAGTTGTTTTACTCAGGACAAGCTGATCCCCGTGACTTCGTTCGCGTGGATAAGGTTTTTATATCGGATCGGATCGGATCCCATAATTCTTTTTTGTAAATGAAAAGTAGCCTTATAACATAAGCTAACTGCCAGTAAAAGTTTCGTAAAATCGATCCAGTTGTTTCGGAGATTAGTTGGAACAAATAGACAGACAAACAAATATAAATTTAAATGTATGCCAGTTTAACATGTCATTTTCTTAATCAATCAGAATCTGTACACAATGAATCATTATTTATTATTCAAGATATATGTAGATAACTTATCCCAAAGTTCGTGATCTCTACATAATAATTATTATTATAATCCTACGCCTACCTGCTCCAAAATCGAGGTATACCTACGTAATTTTACCAAAACAACAAAATTCATAACTTATGTTTGAGTTATAACCCATACATAGCAAACATTTAATTTGAGGAATTTCTATTTATCATGATTTATCTCGATTTCAAAGTTTGACTTTTATTTATATTTTTAACCAATCAAAGAACACGATATTTTGTATACCTATACCTACAAGGTATAAGGGGTCCGTTATCGAAAAAGCGCTATTATATACTACCTAAACACAATCTAATACCAATAATAATTAATCATTTCTCATATACTTCTAGTATAATAAGTATTTAGTATTTTTCAAACCAGCATTGTAGATCGTGGAAACTGTGGCGAGTGGCGACACTTTTAAGTGCTCCATTCATTGGGCACGCCGCGAGCCGCACCCGAGCCGTCGACAAATCCGTTATCACCAAACACAATACGTTATACGCGAGCGCGCCAGTCGCGTGTGAACTGAGTGCTTAGTCTAAGATCGGAGCACTCGAAAACGAACTCGAAAACTATTGATCGATTTCAGAGTAAAATAGACCTAAAATGGCTTGTATTAAGGTTTGAGTTCGCCAATACATTCAGCATTCGAACACAACGAGCGCCCCAAGCAGAAATGTTGTAAAATACATATTCGAACTATGGAATTACGACTTTAAAATACGAGAATTTGAGTTCATTTTGCTCTGAATTCACTTGTGATTCGATCAATAGTTTTCGAGTTCGTTTTCGAGTGCTCCGATCTTAGACTAAGCACACTGTGCCGAGCCCCGCACGTATCTCTGCTGCTTGCTAACACCGCGCGCGTACTATACCGCGCGACCGTATGTCAATAGTCGTAAAGTTAATTATTCAATGTTTGCCGTGCCTCGAGTTCGCGGACAAATCGACCGCGCGCCCATACACGCATAGATTGATCGGGCTCGGCGCGGGCGTCGTCGCGGACAAATCCGCAGACTCATGACGAACCGCGAACCGTACCATTCACACGAACATTGGTCCGCGGTCTTGTCGCCAGCGACAAATCTTGCGGATTGGTGCACCCGTGAATGGTAGTCCTTACGTATTCACCCAACGTTTGTTGAACTCTAGCGTCAGCTGATTGTTTTATATTGCGAACTTTTAAAAAATACAGTAATATTTTAATTTTTTTTCCCGTTTGTTTTTTGTAGTATCTTGTCAGTAAATATCACTAAATATTATCTATCTTCGTTTCCGAGAGCGGTCCCTTTACACCCGTTATATATGCTCTAGACATCGGACTATGAGAGTGAGGGAATAGAGAGTGCACCTGTGTGCGCATACACAGGTGCACTATAATATCTCCTGCGCAGATGGCTAGTCTCTGCCTCGGTTGGCCGCCGTGGCCGAAATTCGGTTAGGAGGACATTATTATTATTTGCTCTACAAACTAATTTGTAGGTATCACACGGGCTCACGGATTTGTATATAACCCGTTACGCTCTAGAAACTAATATATTTAGGTATCACACGGGATTTATATATAGAACTTCAGTTGGTGATAATTTCGGTAGGTACATATATAATAAGTTTGTAGCCCTGGAAATCCTACAACTTACTTTTCACTCACGTCTAGTTTGAACAGACAAGTATAAACTAAAAATTTAAAAACCCCCGACATTCGCCATTTTGTGGAAGCGGCCATCTTGGATTTGCAATAGTGCTATTCTACTAGTCAAGCCCTTTCATTTGATACCCATATTAAGGGAGTTGTGAAAAAATATGTAATCCGCCATTTTGTAGCGGCGGCCATATTGAACAGATTTTTTCAAACATAGCTAACAACACTCTCGACTAATTCACCTTTCACATAAAAAAACTGCATTCAAATCGGCCCACCCGTTTGAGCGCCACAGGGGAACAGACAGACACACACACACACACACACACACACACACACAGACACGTCAAACTTATACCGTCGTTTTTGCGTCGGGGGTTAAAAAGCAAAATCAGTTGCACTACACTAAAAGTTGATAATGCTACAGTTGAGGATAAGAGCAAAATTTCGACCTAAAGTTATCGGAACCTGACTATATTATGGAAGCTATTTATTTTGATGTTGTAACTTTAGAGGTAACCATAAATTAAAAGCCTTTGATCTCAAAAACGTCAGGTGACAGCAGGTGTATATATAAGCATGTGAGAAGGTACCGTAACTGTGAAACTATGTATGACATCTAAGAGATGTTATAAACGTTTAAAGTGTAAATCTGATATCGTTATGGAAGTAATTCAGTCGTCGGTGGCAGGTAACTGGTAATAGGTAACACAAACTTGTTATAATCAAAGCCGATATTGCGACCCGACGGTTATAGTCTCCGATAACAAACGATGTTATATCGAGAAATGTAGCCTATGCCTCATCAACATCATCATCATCATGATCAACCCGTTATCGGCTCACTACAGAGCACGGGTCTCCTCTCAGAGTGAGAAGGGTTTTGGCCATAGTCTACCACGCTGGCCAAGCGGATTGGCAGACTTCACACACCTTTGAGAACGTTATGGAGAACTCTCAGGCATGCAGGTTTCCTCACGATGTTTTCCTTCACCGGTAAAGCAAGTGATATTTACATACTTAAAACGCACATAACTCCGAAAAGTTAGAGGTGCGTGCCCGGGATCGAACCCACGACCTCCGATTAGAAGTCGGTCGTCCTAACCACTAGGCTATCACAGCTTTTTTGCCTATGCCTACCGCGTGTTAAATGCAATGCGGGTCTAATTTGTGTGGAGTACCTAATGCCATCTTTGACTTAATCCATTCTACTCGTAATATTATAAATGCGAAAGTAACTCTGTCTGTATGTTACGCTTTCACGCCTAAACCGCTGAACCGTTTTTGACGTTTGCTACAGAGATAGACTAGACCTTGGAGAAAGGTATAGGCTATTTTTTATCTCGGAAAATTATAGAGTTCCGAAGGGATTTTTAAAAACCGAAATGCACGAGAACGAAGTGACAGGCTAGTAGGTAAATAAGTTGCTTTTCGCGGAAATGAGTCCCATGGTCTCTTTTATGTTAAACTGGCTGTTCCCGGCATGCGTTGTAATGCCACGTAGAGTATGTTTTAGGAACGTATAGAGGACAAACAAACATACATACATTTTAATATAGATTTTTTGGACCAGGAACCTACGCGGGCGTATGAAGAACAACTCACCAAAGTTTCATCAGAATCGGATGAATATCCCAAACCTCAAAGGTAAAAAAGCAACACATAGGTCTACATCTCCTGAGGATGCTCTGGTGTTGGAAAACGATAGTCGAGTTTATTTTGGTGGTGTTAGATTTGTGTGGTGTTACACGGTGGTGGTGCTTGGGGTCCGCTTGGTTGCTTGTTTTTCCTGCATATTTAACAGCGGTAGATCTGACAGGGCATAGGTAGCACATGCTGCTTGTTTTACCATACAAATTTGACTGTTTTGCGGATTGTAGCAATATAATTTTGACTTTTTATCATCATCAAGAAATATTCGTACCTAATTTTTTTTTTTTTTTTTTGGATACTTGGGTAGGTATAGGTACCGATTATTTCGAAATTTCTATATTACGCGAGATAAATTTCAGAGTTACTAAACTAACTTTGTTACACGAGATTGAACATTGAATCGAAACTTCGAATACAAGTTCATCAAAGCTACCAATCCTTGATATTTTCACGAAAAGAAAAACCCGAAAAAACTTTTACACCTTTTTTTGCCATACGAAGGAGTTATTTATAATATTTGATGAAAAAAAAAATACGAAAATTAATCCATACCATATAAATTATGTGAAAGTGTGTCTATCTATTGTCTGTCTGTCAACTTTACAGGACTCGACCACTGAACCAACTGCTGCTGCTTGCTTTCACCCCGGCAAATCAAAGAGTTCCCACAAGATTTAACAAACCTAAATCCAAGTGAAAGAAGTCGCGGGCAACGGCTATTTATTTATATTACAAAAATACTTACCGAAAATCCTCATTCAAATTCAGCTACATTTTCACGAAACAATACTCTACTACTAAAACTTTAAACTGAAACTCGCCCGCGATCGGAAAGCTTTCGGGAAGCGACAGCCGCGCCCGCCTCGCCCGGCATCCCGACCCAAACTGACTGTGAGGGGATGCAGCCCCTATATATATAGGGTTACCTGTTGAAATCACCTGTTGGATTTTCTTAGTTGTGAAACACTTTTAAACTTGTATGGATGCCGCGGTCGTAGGTAGCTTGCAAAGTACTTTTATTTGTGTCTTTGTCCTCCCGACCGAATTCCGGCCACGGCGGCCAATCTCGTCAGAGGCGGAGAATAGTCAGCTACGCAGGAGATATTATAGTGCACGAGTGTACGCGCAAAAAAAAATAGATAGATAGAATACTTTATTGCACACACAAAGAAAAAGTATAGTTGAAGAGAGCTTAGGCACTACAGATTTGTATGCAAAGGCGGTCTTATCCCTTAGAGCGTTCTCTCACAGACAACATAGGTGTATTCGCTAGTCTTCGGCTACAGCGGCCAATCTCGCCAGAAGCGGAAACTACTTATTAAGCAGGAGATATTATACTTAGTGCACACGTGTGTGCACAAACACAGGTGAACTCGCTATTCCCTCACTCTCATAGTCCGATGGGTCGTCAAGGCAACACGACCGAAGAGAGATTAGGCGCATGACCGACGCGACGGCTTACGTGCTCTACGAGGCACGGAGGTGTGCAAAATTAAGTAAGAGAAAACCCCTATAACTTTTCTCTCTTTGGTCCGAACCGGGAATTGAGCCCAGAACTTCAGGAGAAGTCACTGCACCATTAAAGCAGTAAATGATTTGTTTTATAATATAACTAGCTTCTGCCCGCGGCTTCGCTCGCGTGAATTTCAATTCTTCACAAATCCCGAGGTAATCGTGGATTTCCGGTTCCCGCTCCCTTTTCCAACCTTTATCCCTACTTTCGAGGAAGTTTGCTATAGTAATATACCTATACCTACCTGTAGCTATAGATTTTGGTTTTTTCAAAATCGCGTGGGAACTGTGGATTTTTTCCAGGATAAAAAGTGCAAACGCATACATATGCATGCAACTATTGTAATAATGTGCTATGTGAGCGTGATCTACCTAAGAACAGTCAGCGCCATCTATCGCGTTTTTGGAAGCCTGTATCTATTTTAGTCCCATAGGAATACTTTTCCAGGATAAAAAGATAGGGTAGCCTATATGTGTTAAGTCAGGGCATAATCTATCTCCATTCAAAATTTCAGACAAATCGGTTCAGTAGTTGCGGCGTTAAAGAGTAATAAACACACACACACACAAACACACACACACACATACACACACACGCACGCACACGCACACGCGCACACACACACACAAAATGTCGCCTTTATAATATTAGTGTGATTAGAAACAATATGTTTCAGCGCAATGCGCCTCGGGCTCCCAAATACCCTTAGCTCCCACTAACTTACTGAATTTTTAACTCAAAATAGTGCGCAGAATATTTATTAATAATGACTAAAATTATGTAGGTATTTTAGGACGTCGAAAGCGTGTTAAATTAAATATGCAGCATGCCGATGAAATTATTACGCTAAATAATGTAAATTGATCGCACATTACAGAGTGAGACGCACGGGAACGTATCGAACACATTGATTTTCAGTAGGCGAAATTGAGAGTTCGTCAGTGCTGTCGATTATCGGATTGCATTCATCATAATTTCCACTATTCGTCTACTGAAAAGAGAGTCGCGATAAGTACGTCAAGCTTATATGGTATTGCTGGCGGTGCGTCCTAGTAATGTGAGAGTAACTTAATTTAACGTCATTATTGTACTTGAAATTAGTTAAAACATTTTCGTCCCTGGCTCATCGTTCTTTGATCATAGTACTTGTAATAACATTGCTGCTACAAAAATGATCATAAAGTTGAAAATTGTTGCGCGAATTTAAAATAAAAACTTACAATTTTTTGCATGCAATTATAGTATTCCTCAATTAAATAGAAAAGTTTCTCTAAAGCTAGATTTTACTGAGATCAAACTGAAGATAAAGGTCTGAAAAAAAATAATGACAATCATGAGACTCGTGCTCGGCTCTGTATGAGGTTCATAAATCCCATGTTATTTAAATGACACGCCTTAAATAAACCATAGTGCAGATATAATTTAGACTTCTTAAAAATACTTTACTCTCGGTAAAAGAGAGTCAGAAGCTCATGCGACTTATGCGGCTCTTGTGACGTGTTATTCAATGTGCGAGTAGCTTTACGTCTACGATTTCATATTATCTCAAACTTTTTCAAACTTTATTACTAGTTAAGGGTAGATTACTTTTTGCAGCGTATAACTTTATTATGTTCATCATCACGTATTCTGCTCAAGTGGGTGCTCTTACTAGCGAGTGTCCCCTTGAAGATGCGGGAAAACTTGCGGAAATTTGAGAATTTTCCCGCAACTTTTCTATTTTAACGAAGGCAGAGATTTGTTATTTTTCTTGGCAATTTGTGTGTGTGTGTGTGTGTGTCTGTCTGTCTGTTCCACCGTAGCGCTCAACCGGGTGAACCGATTTGAATGCGGTTTTTTTTGTTTGAAACGTGAACTAGTCGGAGATGTTCTTAGCCATGTTTGATGAAAATCGGTCCAAGATGGCCGCCGCCATAAAATGCCGGATTACATATTTTTTCGCAACTCCTTCAATATGGGTATCAAATGAAAGGGCTTGACTAGTAGAATAGCACTATGCAAATCCAAGATGACCGCCACCGCAAAATGGTTAATGTCGGGGGTTTTTAAAATTTTTAATTTATACCTACTTGTAAACCTGTCAATTTTCAAAAATTAAGAGATTGTATACCACCATCACCACCACTTGATCCTTTTAACGTCCCACTGCTGGACACAGGCCTTCTCTCATAGGAGAGAGGGATTTAGAGCTTAGACCCGCCACGATGCTCCAATGCGGGCTGGCGGGGTATTTTGTGAAATTGTGTGCCAGTGCAATAGAATTTAGCCACATCATCATCATGATCAACCCATTACCGGCTCACTACAGAGCACGGGTCTCCTCTCAGAGTGAGAAGGGTTTTGGCCATAGTCTACCACGCTGGCCAAGCGGATTGGCAGACTTCACACACCTTTGAGAACGTTATGGAGAACTCTCAGGCATGCAGGTTTCCACACGATGTTTTCCTTCACCGTTAAAGCAAGTGATATTTAAATACTTAAAACGCACATAATTCCGAAAAGTTAGAGGTGCGTGCCCGGGATCGAACCCACGACCTCCGATTAGAAGTCGGTCGTCCTAACCACTAAGCTATCACAGCTTAATTTATCCACATGCACAGCATAATTTAGCCACATGACATCTAAAATATCTGCCAACGTGAAGTGAAAATTCCAATCTTACCTCTAAAAATACTCGTAGCAGGTAGACTGTAGAACACTGAGGTTTCAATACAAAGCAACAATGCGTTTCGGAATAACTGAACAACAACACGATGCCCTTCCGTCCCGTCATCCGCAACCCTCAGACGAGAGCCCTTTGTACTATCGTCCGCGAGTTATTAACAAAACCTTTGCGGTGAAGGGGCAAAGATTAAAAATATTGTCAAGCCTGTAACTTTATAACATAGTGCGACCAACTTTAACTGTGAAATGGCGAAAAGTGGAACTACGGCCGCCATCTTAGAAAGTCATTCAATTTTACTACAGGATAGTGTTGTCAGTTCCTTAAACATAAAGTACCTACTTAATTATTTAAAGTAAGAATTATCTTTTCCGAAATTATTAAAGAATCCATCTCCTCATCGATAATTATTTCTGAGCATTAACGATGAAAAAACTATTAAAAGTGATGCCCGGAATATGATTCTGAAGGTAAAGACATTTCTTGAATAAACAAGTATAAATTAAAAATTTAAAAAACCCCCGACACTCGCCATTTTGTGGCGGCGGCCATCTTGGATTTGTAATAGTACTATTCTACTAGTCAAGCCCTTTCATTTGATACCCATATTAAGGGAGTTGTGAAAAAATATGTAATCCACCATTTTGTAGCGGCGGCCATCTTGGACCGATTTTCATCAAACATAGCTAACAACACTCTCGACTAATTTACCTTTCAAACTAAAAAACCGCATTCAAATCGGACCACCCGTTTGAACGCCACAGGGGAACAGACAGACACACACACACACACACACACACACACACACACACACACACACACACACACAGACACGTCAAACTTATAACACCCCGTCGTTTTTGCGTCGGGGGTTAAAAAGACACTCAGCTGTTGAATAGAAGCAGGCGTTACTTTGCGGAATTCCATGATATTATACAATGAACACAAAATTACTTTGCTATAATCCGCTAACAGTGACAAATTTGTAGGCACAACACCACACAAATTCGCCACAAATTTAACTCGACGATCGTTTCGCTCCGACACCGGAGCATCTTCAGGAGATGTCGACTTCACAACGGACGATTGCAAAGTCAAAACGGACGGTCAAAGACGAAACGATCGTCGAGTTAAATTTGTGGCGAATTTGTGTGGTGTTGTGCCTACAAATTTGTCACTGTTAGCGGATTATAGCAAAGTAATTTTGTGTTCATTGTATAAGACACTCAGCATCTTATTCAGGCTCCGATCATTCGATTTAATCAAATATAGAAGCGAGTGTCTGCCGCTACAGGTACTGCTGTGGTTTACGACCTGGTAAAACTATTAATTTAAAATAGATTAAATTACCCATCAGCAATTCAGCATGCTTATACGTAATATGTAAAGCATAAGCATTATAATGACGATATATTTTACCTAGTAGGTATGCGTCTTGGCGGGAGTGTAACTCATGTAAGTATGTGATGTAATAATAATTTCTAATCATTTTTATAACCTCATTATTTGGAAATATTCGGAGTGGAGGACGCTGTAGAATATTATTAATAACCAGCTGATTTTTTGTATGCAAAGTCCTACAAAGGTGGAACGATTTCCCACCCGAGCGAATCGAAATGTTTAATACCTGCGCACTCGAGTAGCTGCCTCCATCGAGAATTTTCTTAGATAAAAAAATCTGGTCGCCGAAACGAACCTACTCACGAAAATTCAGCTTGTTATTATTATTCACTAAAAAAGTTCGTCGGCTGCCGGACCATTTGCAATGCAAATACAAAAAGTTAATTAATAACCATTTTAAATAATAAGTCGATAGCGTTAGTAAGTAGTTTACCTACTGAAATAAAAAGGTTTGACAGACACAACAAACGGGCGAATTCGCACCAGAATATTATATTTTATCATTTTGGTAAGTACGAAAACCTATTAAAGCTGTTAGCCGAGGTTTTTTTAAACGACTTCAAAAAGGAGGTTCTGTATTCGATCGATGTATGTATGTATGTATGTATGGAAGTATGTATGTATGTGCGCGATTATTTGAAAAACCAACGAACCGATTTTGATGATTTTCAGGAACGACATACTTTCAGGAAAGTTTTAGTATATAACACACCTAGCTATCATTGTTATGTACGATGTTACACGCATAAATGTATCCATATGTCACTAATATTTTTTATTCGTAGTTGGTACACAGATTTCTCTGAAATTTTTGCTGGATTTCGAAGTCGGCTTAATTTTTTAAAAAATAGCTTGTTAGTAAAAACTTTCCATTGTAATTCGTACTAGATGTAAATACTAGGAGTGGGTACAAAATTAATTCAACGAGTGGAGTCTTCGGGATTTCAATTCCATTCCTTCCACTTACTTAATTTGGGGCCTTAACTTAAAACTTACCTATTTATTTCTTACCTATACACCGGGAGAATGTCTGCAAGTAAATAATTAATTAATTAATAAAAGATGATTCCTTCCCTCGAGACGCAATTAATGAGAGATGATTGCATCCCCCGAGAGGTAATTAATACGAAGGCAAAATTATATGAATTTACATTAATTGCTTAATCTTTGCTGAAGACATTTCCAATTAAACTCGACTGCCCGTTGCAGAGTTTCTGGTAAATAAGGGACCGATTCCGACAATAACTTCAATATTGAATAATATTATATCCGTATGATAACTGGATGTAGTGTGCATATATACAGGGTGTTAGGAGACCGCTCTCGGTAACGAAGACAGGTGATAGTACTGATGATTACTGGTAAGATATCATTTAAAAAAACGTGAAAAAAATCATTTTTACAAAAAAAAATTGCACTTTTTATGCAATACCCGTTTTGGGCAGTTAATCAGAACTGTAATTGTGTGTAACAGAAGTGTGTTACGTAATTCTTGCGTAATTAAAATAAAATCAGCTGACGCTGGAGGTCTACGAACTTTGTGTGACCTATTTACGTATCGTTAGGTACCTACAAAACCACGCTCGCGCCGATGCCGATACCTACCCTATAAGATTATGTTTAGCTAGCGCTAAGTTTTCGGAAGCGGTCTCCTTATACCCTGTATATTATGTGTGTATGCGTGTGTGTGATCGTGTCTATTGTATGTATCGCTAAACTATTCATTACATTTTCATAAATCATGTGTCGTTGACTTCGTTTTAGCTCCAAGTGTCAAAGATTCATAGGCTGAATAACGTCACATAAAATCCAATATGGCGATATTACAAACAAAATATATATTATGTAAGTTACCTCAAGAAAAAGATCTCTCTCATCGATCATACCTCACGAGATCGCTGTCAAGGGCTAACTTGTAGAAGAATAATAATATAAATTTAAAATTTAAAAAACGCCCGATATTCGCCATTTTGTGGCGGCGGCCATCTTGGATTTGCATAATGCTATTCTACTAGTCAAGCCCTTTCATTTGATACCCATATTAAGGGAGTTGTGAAAAAATATGTAATCCGCCATTTTGTAGCGGCGGCCATATTGGACCGATTTTCATCAAACATAGCTAACAACACTCTCAACTAATTCACCTTTCAAACAAAAAAAACCGCATTCAAATCGGTCCACCCGTTTGAGCGCCACAGGGTAACAGACAGATACACACACACACATACACACAGACACGTCAAACTTATAACACCCCGTCGTTTTTGCGTCGGGGGTTAAAAATGAAATAAATTTTGAAACAGATGTAACTATGGAATTTGATGAAATTGGTCTACTAATCTTATTAGCTATAGTGATGGTAGCTATAAGATTAGATGGATAATGGATTATTTGTAGGGTTTAAGTTTTTACAAGCTTTTTATTAGCTTACTTTGTTCGTATATTCAGTTTCCGTTTAAATTCCGATCCTAGTGCATTATTTAATAAATAATTAGTTTTACTTAATTAGAAATATCCTTAAAAAGTTTCTTACGGTTTTTCAACTTTATTGGGTTCAAATCAAATCAAATCAAATAAACTTTATTCAAAATTGGTACACTGTACACTTTTTGAACGTCAATTTAGGTACAGGCAATGGTGATAATTATTTACGGAAACTTAAATCAAAGGTTATATTTAAATATTCAAAAAAATAATAATTATTTTAGCGTAGTTTATTTTTACAGCACTATGGTAGAAAGGACCGAGATTGGTCAATTCTCAGAGGGTTGGTAATAATAAACATTTAGTTAACTCATACAATTTTTTTTTACAACTTTTAACAATTTTGTACGAGTTCCTTACGCAGTAAATTTCGAAAGAAAAATAGCAGTTTGCAAAGTCGTTGAAAGGTTTCTCCTTTGGACCTTTGAAATTAATTATGTTCTTGTTTCTATAGAACCACGCAATTTAGGCAATCTTTTTTAACTCGAATACAAGTAAAAATTAAAAATTTAAAAAACCCCCTAAATTCGCCATTTTGTGGTGGCGGCCATCTTGGACCAATTTTCATCAAACATAGGTAAGAACACTCCCGAAAAATTCACCTTTCAAACAAAAAAAAAACGCATTCAAATCAATTTACACTACAGCGTTACTACTACATTACTACGTTTGAGCACTACGGGGGAACAGACAGACATACACACACAGACACGTCAAACTTATAACACCCCGTCGTTTTTGCGTCGGGGGTTAAAAATAGGACGTTTTACCTAAAGGCTATGGTCTATTGTCTAAGAGGTGCATAAATTATTTATTGCTACAATCTTAGCTGTTCTATTGAATTCATGATATTTTTGCTGAATCGGCATGGCATTTTGTCCAATAGCGAAAGAGTGTTGGCAAATCAGAGAAGTTATGGCATAGAGAAGTTGTGGCACTAGAAGCCTATAGACCGATTTTATAAATGAATTTACCTATCTTCAAAAGAGGATTAAAGCGAACAAATTAAATTCAAGATGTAAAACACGGACATAATATTATATACTAGATGATGCCCGCGACTTTGTCCGCGTGGATTTAGATATTTTCCGGGATAAAAGTTGCCTATGTCAATTACAGGGACGAAAGCTAACTCTGTAGGTACTAAACGTATAAATCGGTTAAACGGATGAATGTTTAAGAATCCCGTGGGAACTCTTTCATTTTCCGGGATAATAAGTAGACTATGGCTGACCCTAGGCTGTAAACTATATTTTACAAATTTAAAAATTTAAAATTACTTTGTACCAAATTTCATCAAAATCGGTTAAACTTTTACAATGATTATGTATTTTAATTTTTTTATCTTCCCGTGGGAATATGTTATTTTTCCGAGATAAAAAGTAGCCTATGTCCTTTCCCAGGATTTAAGCCACCTCTGTACCGAATTTTATCAAAATCGGTTAAACGGATTATGCATTCCGTCTTCCCGTGGGAACATGTTATTTCACCGGGATAAAAAGTAGCTTACGTCCTTCTCCGGGATGTAAGCCACCTTTGTACCGAATTTCATCATAATCGGTTGCACTTTTAGGCCGTTAAAGGCTAGCAGACAGACAGACAGACACACTTTCGCATTTATAATATTAGTATGGATTATGCTGTTTTATTCTTGGAAAACGCTTACTCAGCCTTCATCGAAATAAGTAAGTACCTACGCATAATGTATATCTCAGAAAATTAATCAGAATATAAGTACTTAGTATCTATTATTAAAAGTATAAAATTCAAGACAATTTTCAATATGTCTGCTATATTGGTCGTGTTGCTAGTCTTTGTAGCTGCAGATCATGAGGTCCTGGGTTCGAGTCCCGGGTCGGTAATTATTTTTGGGGTTTTTTTGTCGAGAAATCGGGAATCGGGAAGTTACAATCCCGTGCCTGAGCTCTCTCCGGTCATCTCGGGTTGCTGTCCCATCGAACTATGCGAGTGAGGGAATGGAGATTGCACCTGTGTTTGCGTGCACGCTGCACTGTAATATCTCCTGCGAAGTTTGCTAGTTTCCATTGAGATCGTCTGCTGTGCCCGAAGTTGGATCATGAGGACTTTATGGTAGAAAGTCTAATGGTTTTCTATTTTTAAACTATTACTGATGGCGAGCGATGTACTGTTGTCCATTGAGGACTTACGTCCTTTATTTCCGAAGGTCGTTATCAGATCTTTACCAAATTCAAATAAGTAAACCGCTGGCGATATTATGCTCTTTTGAATATTTTTTTTTCAAAGACAATTTTTTTCATTATACTTAGTCGGTTTAGTTTTGACTAAGTTATGGAGTAACAACGCCAAAAATACGTATACTTACCGCACGTACGCGTTGTAATTAATTATGAAATTTCCCCTTTTTTGAACTCGGATAAAACACTCGCGGCAAGTAATATTACGAGGGCCATAGAATTTATTCAAAGTCCATTTTTCAATCTAGAGTTTATTACAAGTTCACAATGAGTTGGCTTGATAAAACATAAGCTTCACTGCTCATTTCTAAACACAGTTTAGCAATCTTATAGTTGGTGAAGACGAGATTTTAGGCTAAGTACATAGTTTCACCAATGTCGCAGCGGCAAAGTCTCCCAGTACGTCTCAACGACACTAATAAATTTAGTGCATCATAAATGGATTATCTGTTTCAGTTCAGTGTATTAAGTGAGAAGTACCGATTTTTCTCATCGGGCGCTGGCTCATGGCTGTACAGATGAAACCTTACCTTATGATGTACCTTAAAACAAGGAGGTTTAGGTTTATATGCGAATTCTATCAACAATGTTGAAATATGTAAACTCGTCATAAATCTGTACTGCGCCAATTATGAAAATCTATACTAATATAATAAAGCGGAAGAGTTTGTTTGTTTGAACGCGCTAATCTCGGAAACTACTGAGCCGATTTCAAAAATTCTTTCACCGTTGGATATACAGTACGTGATCCTTGAGTGCTATAGGCTATATTATATTATGTACCACGGGCGAAGCCGGGGCGGACCGCTAGTCTCATATAAACTTGGAAGCAAATAAATCGCAACTATTTTTAATAGAAAATGGTTCTAACACTGCTTTCAAACATAACATTTTTAATTGATGAGATTATAATTTTAATAAGTATGAATTGCATAAGTTATCCTTGATTTCTAAAAACTTTTTTTATTCTACTTTTTACTGTTTGCTTGCTAATTTATACTGTTTGCTTGCTAAATTGCGGCACAAGTCGTTAATATGCAAAAATGATTCCTTTTTCTAATGGAATATTTTAATATTATTTCAACCCTTTCTAGGACAGCGTAGACCTACCCTTATCATTCATAACCTAACTATCATTACACTAACTTTCTGACTATAAAGTTGAATTTATTAAAACTATTGTCTAGACTCTAGACTAGCTCATAACGCGTTGGCCTTTTGAACGCGTTGGCCTTTAGAACGGGCATACTACACTAATAAACAGGGTATAAGGAAATCGCTTCCGAAAACCTAGCGCTATTATTATACTACCTAAACACAATCTTATAGAATAGATATCTGCGTTGTAGCGCGCGCGATTTTGTAGGTACCTAACGATACGTAAACAGGTCACACAACGTTCGTTGTTACACAACGAATTACGCAAGAATTACGTAATAAACTTTTATCTACACCCATGCTTTAAATCCTCTATTAAAGATTCTGAAACAGTTAGCTTATTGCCAACATTAGAACACCCAATGTTGTAACAACCATTACATCATCCGTTTTTAACCCCCGACGCAAATACGACGGGGTGTTAAGTTTGACGTGTGCGTGCGTGCGTGCGTGCGATATTTGCGCATTCTTCTTGAAGATGATTGATGACAATAGATGAATAATATCTTCGGGATTCAAATTACCATTTCTGAATTTTCGTTTTGAGCTACAGATATCAAACTTCATAGTCTCATTCTCAGTAGAATATAACGGGTGTATGGGGAACGCTCTTGGAAACGAAGAAATAAAACCGTGATAGGTACAAGGAAATAATAAAAGCTTTAGAACATATCGGCGCGCAAAACGCGTCGCTTGCTCATTTCTCACGCGAGAAGTTATCTTACCTGCGCTTTGTTTACCATTTAAGACAGCTTAGGAAAATAGTAAGTATCTAATAGTAGTACTACTTCTACTAACCTACCTCTTCCGTAGTCGGCTAAAAAAAGATTTTAATGAACATATTGGAAAGAGCTTTGAATAATACCCGCTAAAACGCTTAACCGAAGTCAGTACAGCAGCCCTGTTTGGTTAATTGGATTATACTGGATCAAACTGGTTTGAATAGGATTTGAAACTGGATATATTTTTACTTTTTTTTTAACTTTTAATAACTAGTTACGTGAAAACATAAGCCGATACTGAATTCTGTTGAGAGTTAATTGGAAAAAGACAAGATAGTTAATTAATACTCTTAATCTGTTTATGATATTTATATTATATTACCTAAGTCTAGGCCGCTGTCTGCAAGTTCTAGGGCTCAACTTTAAAGTTCAGTAGTTAATTTTAAATGTGCAGATTAATATACCTTAGTGGTTCGGACTGAACTCAGATTATGCGTAAAGTTTATTTGAATAAAAACTTTCTATTTTATTCTATTAGATTTTAGCAGGAAAAATTTTCATAGGTATGATTCAAATTTATGATAGGTATGATTCAGATCGGCGAAAAATTTTTTTCCAAAGCACTCAAAGGTATATGTATATGACTAAAATTAAACAAAAGTTAGTTTTTGAGATCCTACACTTTGAGAACTAAGACTTTCAGCAAAAATGTTCTCAAAACAGCGACTAGCCACTCATTGATGGCTCTTAAAACTAAGCATTATATGCTTTTTAGGGTTCCGTAGTAAACAAGGAACCCTTATAGTTTCGCCATGTCCGTCCGTCTGTCCGTCTGTCCGTCTGTCCGTCTGTCCGTCTGTCCGTCTGTCCGTCCGTCCTCGGTTAATCGCAGAGACTATTAGTGCTAGAAATCCGTAATTTGGCATGAGTATAAATATTAATCACGCCGACAAAGTGGTGAAATAAAATTTTGATAAATATTTTTTTTTAGGGTAGCTCCCCTACATGTAAAGTGGGGATGAATATTTTTTTTCTCGTCTACCCCATAGTGTGGGGTATCGTTGAATAGGTCTTTTAAAAATACTGTGGGTGTGGGAATATCATTTTTCGATTTCTAGATCCGTTTGTAAAATATGATGTTTTAAAGTGCAAATTTTTATTAGAGTCAAGTGTCCCCCCCCTCTATCAGCCAAATGGCAGTATATAGGAACTTGAAAAAATTCACAGCAGTAGGGTATATAATCAATTTTAAAGGAAAACTATCACGGCTAAGTAGGGTTCACAGGTTAAGGAGTTATATCTGTTTTTCGAGGATTGTGACTACGGAACCCTACACTGCGCGTGGCCCGCCACGCACTTGACCGGTTTTTTATCAATTTAGTTAGTTTAGAAAATAAATCGAGGAATATTAGAGATTGGGTACAAGTTACAACTGAATTAGCGTCCCATTTATTCAAGACAACATTCTAGCATTTGCTGCCTCTTAGCGGTTAACATGTACGACTGTAGGTCACGCGGTCCTGGGTTCGATTCCCGGATCGGAAAAACCATAAAAATTACTAATACCGACCTAAAAATTTAAGTAGGTTTTTTAAAGATATGTTAATTTAAGTTAAAGCCCGCCAACCAGCATTGAAGCAGCGCAGCGTGGCGGGTCTAAGCTCTAAATCCCTGCCTCCTTTAGAAGAGGACACCTGTGCCCAGTAATGGGACGGCTCAAAAGGGCTGTAGTGTGTGGGTGGAATTAGCCCCATTATCTACGTTTCCTGTGAGCAAAAACGCTCAGAAAGGGCGGCCTACTACGGAACTAATTACTGGTTTCTAGAATGTTCTCTTTCAAATACTTTAATCAACGGCCATTGTCTTAAAAGATGGCGAATTTATTATGAATAGAATAGGGAATTGTTTTCCTTTCATAGGCAACATCAATGTTAATGAACATGAATTTTTAGCTTTCGATTTTCTAATATTTATATATTCTTATTTTCTGTTTTTTTATTCTATTCTATTCTGTATTTTCTAATAATTATATAAATTTAGTTTTAAAATATCATAAGAATTTACAGAAATAATTATTAGAAAATAAAGAATAGAATATAATAAAAAACTTTTCTATTCCATTCTATTCTGTATTTTCTAATAATTATTTCTGTAAATTCTTACGATATTTTAGTTTTAAATGTCATGAAAATCTTTCATTAAATTCTTAAGATTCCATAATATGCAACGTGTAAACAATTTGTACAACAAGGGATTGTATGAAGAATGTAAAGCGGACCCTAGCCGCTCAATACTATATTAAACTTTTTTAAACAGTAAGTAGGAATTATACCACAGACCACCTACTTTCATGCTTTCAAATCCATGTTTATAGGTATCATCTGTGATTCTTGCGCTCTTCTTTGGCCACATCTGTCGAAAACTCTGCCTAATATAATCATCAGTATAACAGACCAATCAAAGACCAATTCATTATATATTACAATATCTTAGGACCAATTTATATAAAATTGACAGCTGTGTAATTACATCATTTTATGCATCTTTTATTTTTTTATAATATAAAGCTGTGTATAATTTATCAAGGAATTTACAACCGCTACATTGCGTGGTTCGAACTCCAAACTTTGCTTGAAACTCGAAGAACATCGGAATGACCGCTTTAGACGATTTACCAGTTGTGAGCTCCTTCTTTGGCGTTGACCTTAGGTCTGGAGCAATGATAGTTGCTGCTTTGGGTGTGGTGAGTAGCCTCTATACTGTAGCCTCTATTGGTCTGTCAACTGACCTCTATTACTATTAGCATAAGTATGTTGGACAGTGGATGGACCATAATAGGAGCCCTAAACAAATAACTGGAATGACGCTGCTTGAGATAAAAATTCCACAACTAAATAGGTACAACAAAATGTAATTTTAATGTATGGGACTTTTGAAGCATAACGAGTGGGGACCGCTATCGGAAACGAAGACAAGTAACTCAAATTTATGCTATATTTTTTAAAACTTCGCAATGTAATGCAATCAGCTGATGCCTAAATACCCAATGTGAAACTACTGTGCTACAGTAAATTTCTAAACGACGAAAAAAAGGAGTAGGTTCTCAAGTCGACGTGGACATAAACATTTTTTTAAATATAATATAACTTTTTACAGAATAGTCCAATTTTGATGTTCCCCTTTTTCAGTTGGATAGGGTTATTTCTTAAAGTTGGTCAAATTTAAAGAAAAAAAAATTCACCCCCAGGTTTGGGAAAGTAGAGTATAATTGATTGTTCACCCACTCAATTCGTAGGTTTTTTTTTAAGTTTGCTTGTTTTGCAGGTGCATCCCATGGCGTACGGTTGCACGTTTTTCATCCCCCTCAGCTATCTGCTGGTCACTATCTGGATTCTGGTTGCGCTGTTCTTTGCTGCGAGCATTATTCTGTTCTGTGGCGTGGCACAGGTTAGGTTTTCGTTATAAATCGATGAACGCCAGCTGCACGCATGAAAAAGCATGAATCATTGTCATGTTGCGTATGAGCCGAGCGTGCAAGCCAGACAGCGGAACAAGCGATATAGAGCAAGAGCCCACGACGGCCAGACCTTCGTTATTTTATAAAAGCTGAAAGTTTCTCTGTGTATTGTCCCCAACACAGGGAGGAACGATCAGCGACTATGAAGTTGAGGTCATAGTTACTTTGGGAGATAACAGGTAATAAAGGTGTAAAAACTCTTACGTCAAAGTATAAAGTCTAATTTTTTTACATTTTCTTTGGAATAGTATCAGAAATCACGTCTGAATGCAATTGCCAGACATTTAGTGTCGTGGCAACCGCTTGCCACATATTAGACATGTTCATAATGGCTAGTATTCTTTACTAAAAAATAAAATTCCACAAGAAATCTTAGACTTGCCATTTCACAAGTTTAAGAACTCTATTAAAAGTATGCTCATAAAAAAAGCTTATTATACAATTGAAGATTATATTATAAATGATAAAAAAGCATGGATTTAACTAGTTCCAGCAATGCGCGAGACGACATTTCAATCATGTACTTACATAAAATGTTATTTTTAAAAAGAGCAACCGCCGAGTTTCTTACTGGTTCTTCTCGGTAGAAACGGCATTCCGAACCAGTGGTAGATTCAATTGACGATTCAAAAGTACTTGTAAAAGTTTATTTGAATAAAAAACTTTTCTATTCTATTCTAATCTAAAGAAACATATATATAGGATGACGTCCTCCTCTGTACCATCTGGATATGGTACTCGGTGATGTTCGTGGCGCTGATGGTGATGCTCATGTCGCTGCTGGCGCTCGTGTTCACCTCCAGGCGCCAGAAGACCAGGGTCGTCATCGTCCTACTCGCCATGCTTTGGTACTTCTGTAAGTCTTCATTCGATGTTTTGAGAAGATCGACAATGGACGGTATATATTGAAAAGGCAACTTAGATGGTGTGGGCACTTTTTTACTCTGAGCTTAGTACTGGCAAACGTAAATCTGGCGGTCAATACTTGCGTTTCAAGGATGTCCTAAAACGTAACCTTGCATCGTGCAATATATCCACGGACAATTGGGAACAGATCGCGTTACAGAGATCGAAATGGCGAAAACTGATAGACAACAACTGTAAAATGTTTGAAAAAATGCGTTTAGAACACATTGACGTAACACGCCATCTAAGGAAGACTAGGCCAAAGCCTTCTTATTTATTACACTTATAACAGTAGCGGTCAACTTTTCTGCGAGTCGTGCAATCGAACTTTTAAGACTAAGACCGCAGCACAAGCTGGTCTTAGTGCGGGTGTCAAAGCATTCTTTGATCCTATTTTATCATTTTTTGTGATGCAATAAAGTTTTTTTTTTTTATTATTAAGTTTGGCTTCGCTAGTCACATCCACGCACATTCCAGGAGATAAAGCCAAAGTGTCGCCGTTGACGGACACGTCAAGGAGGACATCAAGTCTTCATTCACTTACTTCCCGTCTCGTTGGCCTTCTTCTTATTCGTTACACTCTTGGCAGAGTGATTTTCTAGTCTATGATCTGTGGTTATTTCACAGAGTATGGTCACCTTAGATTAGGTATATAGGAGAGGATATGTTGCATTTTACTCAATTATAGTTATATGATGTATTTTTCGAATAAAACAAATTAAACTATTTCTAAGCCTTTCTTATTTATGGAAAGCTACATTATTAGAAAGAGACAGGTCGATTATGTTATTGCGTAAACGCGTCACGCAAATGTCGAATGACGTCATAAAATTTACCTACTGAAGCCACTTTTTTGTCCCTTAAAAATGGCGTTTGTTGTTGTTCCGGTGTGTCAGTTCTAAGTTTATACTTATTTTGCACTGTTTTCATGCGTTTCAGCAGTTGTTTTAAGCAATAAACAATGGTGAAGTGTTCAATTGTGAGTTGTGATCGTAAAAGCAATGTAAAACGCCCAGGAATTTCATTTCATAGGTAACTAATAAATTCTTCTATTTTCTCTTTTTGTAGCGAGTATTTTGAGTTTTTTCGATTAAGTAAAGCTCAGCTTCTTCTTTATTTAATTCAAAACGCGTAAATTTATGCGGTATCGTCAAAAACTTCGATTATTTCACGAGAATAAGTTTGATTGTATGTATAGTGTTGGGATTGTATTGTTTACAATTAAACTGAATGTCGATAAAAATAAAACTTACCGCACCTGCCACCTACTGTTTGTCTCTCAGAGTGGTAGAGAGAGATGAAATTGAAACAGTAAGTTTCTTCTTAGTGATATTGCCAATCTAATTTTTTGCCGACTTAAAAAAAAGAGGTTATGTATGTAATATTGGAACTGCAATATATTCACATATGATAGTATATTAATTAGGGCTTCCAAACAATGTTAAATAGCCCTTAACCTTCCTCAGAAATTGGGCTATCAAACGCAAAAAGGATTTTTCAAATCCGACAGGTATTTCCATAGCATCCATTATATCCATCAATTCCATTATAATTAGCGCGTTCAAACAAACAAATTCTTCCGCTTTAATAGATTAGTATAGATTATTGTCATACTGATTTTCAAAATAAAATATGTAAATAATGTGGCTGATAATTTTATATCGAGTATTTAAGTATCGATAGCACCAGCCCTAAAAGTCATTTAGGCTCCGCCCATACGCCATTTTTAAGGTTCCGGAAGCTTCAATTTAAATTTGATGTTTCATATCCTCTTCTATATACCTAATCTAAGATGGTCACCAATATTTATGACTAGCTGACCCCCGCGACTTCGTTCGCGTGTTTATAGGTTTTATATAGGATCGGATCGGATCCCATAATTCTTTTATGTACCTAAACTAAATGTAGCCTGTTACTCCTTACAACATTGAAAGTTCCATTAAAATCGATCCAGCCGTTTCTGAGATTAGCTGGAACAAATAGACAGAACGACAAACATAAATTTAAACGCACGCCAGTTTAAAATAAGCCGTACGTACAAAGATCCGGGTCCCAAGTTATTGGAACCAAATAAATGTCTGTCATTTCTAAATTAAAAAACCTATGACCTTGAAATATTTACGGGACAATACTTAAAGTACTACCTTTCTAACAAAAAAAGAATGAGTGAAATCGAACAACGCGTTAATGAATTACAGCTAAATATACGTTTTAACTTTCATCCTCTCTCCCAAGGGAACCGTGCTGAATTTAGGGATAAAAAGTATCCTATGTCCTACCTCGGAGTATAAACTCAAATCGTGCCAAGTTTCATTTGAATCCATTCAGTAGTTTCGGCGTGATGCGCGGCCAAGATACAGACAGACAGACAGACAGACAGACAAAAATGAAAAAAATTGCAGTTTTGGCTTCAGTATCGATTATAGAGTGCCCTCCAATAAAAATTTTCAAAATATCTTCTATGTACAGAATTGGATCTGTTACAGTTTTATTATATTATAGAAGATAGATACGCCTGGATGTCTGTGGAGGTTTTTACCTCTATGCATGATTTTGGCTCGCTTTGTCGCATACAGAGCGTATTCTCTTGCTATTATGTTTGTCTGTTAAATATTGCTGTGGATGGACGTTATCCAGAAGTGACGTCTTTAAGGGAATATGGTCTAGTGAATCATATTATGAGACTGCGGCTCATGAGGTCCCGGGTTCGATTCCCGGGTCGAACAAATAATATTGTATTGGGTTTTTCTGTCTACCTCCGGACTTGGTAGGTACTTGGCGGTGTTTCACCTGCGTGCCTCGGAGAGCACGTTGAGCGGTCGGTCCCTTGTCACCATCGTGTGACAATAGTCGTTGAAGCCCACCAACTTACATTGCAGTAGCGTGGCGGTTCTAACTTCGGGTTCGATTCCCGGTTAAGTTATATTGTGTTAAGTTATACTGTGTGATCTTTATCGGTCAGATATGGTTGTGCTGTTAGAAAGTTATTAATAGTGATTAAGTATCATAGTTTTACAATCCCTACAGTTAGGCAACAAATGTACATAATATAAGTACAGAGCAACTACGGCGGCGAAGGTTTTGCAGGGCTGCTCCACTTCACTCTGTATACTTTTTTTAATCAATTTAATAATAAAACTACTTAACTAACTTGTTAATCAAATACTTAATTAATATGTAGTGGAGCACTAATTTTAATTTTTGTTTCAGTAACAGTATATTTCATCCTAGTCGTTAACAGCTACCGAAGAACGTTAGATAAGCTACAGGATTCAGAGATGAATACAAATGAATCATACTGAATTTAATACTAGATTATATTTATTATTATAATAATTTATTTTTATGAAATTTTTTATACACAGTAAATAAAATAAAGTATTTATTTATAAGTAGGTATGTGTTAGACGTTTTGAATTACGATATTTTGAGCTTTTTGGGCATCCTTCAATTCGATCCATAGTCCAAATACGACTAAAACTAAGTACAATAATATACCTGTAACAAAAACATAATCTGGGTAGGTACTTAGATATAACCAAACCAGCACAAAGCACTTAGCCAATGTTGCGTAGGTTAAAGGTAGACTTTGAGGTACGCAACTGCGACGAGCTACCGCGACAAGCGACCCCGATGAGCGATCGCGACAAGCGACCGCGACGCGCGACTCCAACGAGCAATCACAACGAGCGACTGCGACGAGCGACTGCAACGAGCGACCGCAATAGCGACTGCGACTAGCGACCGCGACGAGCAACCGCGACGAGCGACCGCGACGAGCGACCGCAACGAACGACCGCAACGAGCGACCGCGACACCCGGTCGCGTACTTCAAAATCTACCTTAATTAAACTTAGGACTGACACTCATACTTACATATCGAGAGCATACCAAAGGTAAAAGCAAGAGTACACGCGATAAAATTAACCTCCGCGCTATGGATGCACAGTAGGATAATAAGCAGGAAGAACGTCTGACTCAACCACATCGTTGTAATTACTACCCATGATAATAGCACGGTAGTTTTTTTCTGAAAATGATTATAACATTAACTTGTAGTAGTAAAATGACAGCTTATGAGGCAAGGTACCTAGATACCAGGGATGTCAGGCAGTCGATGGAAGCATGCTAACCTGAAATCGGTATACCACTAATCGGTTTCTATACCCGAATTACTAATTCCGTGGAATTCTGACAGCTGTCATTGTCATTTACAGATGAGTTATTTGTATGGGGAACAGGGTTAACATCTACGAAGTACGATTTTACCCCAAACTACTTTAATTCCCTGTCATCATAAAAAGCCACACACAATAGAAAAGAATAGAAAAGTTTTTCATTCAAATAAACTTTTACAAGTACTTTTGAATAGTCAATTGAATCTACCACTGGTTCGGAATGCCATTTCAAATGTCATGCCAACACACACAGGAAGACATATTATAACATCTGTCTGTCCCGCTTTTAAAGGGTAGTAATAGTTTGGGCTTACTGCCTCTGAAGAGTAGCTCTACTTGTAGCTGCGGGTCAACCGAACTTTGTTAGTTCAAACTGAGTACCAGAGGAAAAGTCTGGATACAGCTTCTAGCTTCTCAAGCGATCAAAGCTAAGTATGGGATCCTATTAATTACCTGTTTCACTCCCCAAACCAACCACCCGTGCATGACAAGCATAATAGCGCAGTACAGCACGCCGGACACGCTGAAACTGTAGGCGTTCCTCCACACGTAGCCGCCGCACCTCGCACAGTTCCTCATCAGCAGGACCTGGACTACGAGCGCTGTTCCACATATTAGTGTCACACACTGGAACAGTAACCTTAGTACTTAGCAGTCCTTCGTCTAGTGCCATCTCCTAGCGGAGCTTCCATTGGTAGCAATTAAGGTTAATTGGATTATACATTAATAAAAAAAAAATAATAATAAAAAAAAATGGTTATATTATACATTACAGATTATAAATATACATCACAGATTATACATGTGTATTTTCTGCTGTCCTGGATATGGAGCACACGCCTGACATTTCAAACAAGAGAACCTACTCAATGTATGAGGATCATTTGTGGTAAGCGACCTGAGTAAGCAACCGCGACGCGTGACTTAAGTGTCGCGTGTTGCTGTCGCGTGTCGCGGTCTCGTATCTCGAAGTCGAGCAATGCTGTATACTAGTACGACTTTGCACATCTCGACATTGTTGATACACTTCAAGTATCGAAACACTACAAAGTGAAAGAAAGTGCCAGCGCGGAGTTGGAAGTTAGCGGTATTAGATACACCCCCTTGCGTTGCCTCGCAGAGTTCGTAACGCTGGCGGCCCTGCGACTGATCTCTCTCCGATCGTGTCGCCTTAGCATCCCATTGGAATATGAGAGTGAAGGTATAGAGCGTGCATCTGTGTATGCGCACGCACTTGTGCACAATAATATTTCCTGCGTCGTTGGCTAGCCAAGTTTGAGATTGGCCGCCAAGTTTGAGATTGGCCACCGTGGGCCAAATTCAGTCGGGAGGGCATTATTAATAGAGTAGACTTTGATATTATTTAAAAGAGAGTAGAGATCAGTGATTCCACCACTAAGTAGCACATTCCTCGAGATGCCGCTCATTTCATACGTTATATTCTATACTTACAACTAGAATTAGGGCTGTAGCAAGGGCGCCTGTGCTCAGAGAATACTTGCACAGAAAATTCTTGGGAGCGATCCTTTTCAGTACTCTCATTAAGTAGCTTTATCTTGAGTTATCGCTATAAAATTGTGATATAAAATTAATGTATTTTCATGTGACGTCGTTGCCGTCTTGATTTATCTGAACACGTTACAAGCCAAAATATTATCAATTATACCCATGAAAAATCACGTCATCCGTTGCTCGTGGAGGCGTGATTGAAGTACAAACCAACAAGCCAACACACTTTCACATATTTTATAATATTATTAAAGAAGTAACTATTTATAAAATTACTAAGGATTATTCAGATATTTTTCATTCAACAAATATTACGGTCCTTTCCAAGAATTAATATTTGTCTACCATATTTATGACATTATTATAGAGCTAAGATATTGTAATATATTTAATGTTATAGAGACCCGTGTGTCATAAAACATACCTCAATATTCTTCAAAGATATATTCTGTGTACAAATGTTATGCTATCTATGCTTGCTCTTCACAATCGCCGGTGCCATCGCCGATAAAATAATCGGCAATCGTCACGATTATAGTGCAAGCATCCACACGACCGTCCGTGATCGTTTATTTAGCGGCTAGCGGCGCGAATTCCCTTTGATGCATGCCGGAAAACCGACTCGCCGATCGCCACGACTACTGACGATTGTGTCGGCGATAATCGGCGACTATAGATCGACCAGAATCTCATGAAAAATAGGGAAATTAAATTTTATAGTAAGCAACACTAGGTTAACTCGGCTGCCCTAGTGATAAACAAAGTAATTTACATTCAGAACACCTTACCTGGAATCGTTTCACGAAACGAAAAATCAAGCAACTGCATTTTAAATACAAAAACAAAGTAATCAACATCCAATTACTTTGTTTTTGTGTTGTGCTTGTTGTTTACTTGGTTTTTGCATTTATATTCCGGGTTAGTGAGTGCAGTTACTTTGTTTGGGCAATTTAAATTTCAGTAAACAGTTCTAGTTATTTGAAATATTAAACTGTGGTAAAAAACTACTCGACATAAAACTTTTGTTAATGCAAAAAATCAATTTCACAAAAAATTTCAGTTACTTTGTTTATCGCTAAGGCAGCCGTAGTGTTGCTAACCTTGGAATTTCATTTCCCTATTTTTCATGAGATTCTGGTCGACCTTTACAGGCGTCAAGCCCTCCACACGATCCTGCATGCGTGTAATCGTCTACAGTCGCCGATTGTGAAGAGGAGACTTTAGAATATTGATGTATGCTTAATATTATAATTTATTAAAATATGCATTTTACACGAGAATCTTTCGAAACGATCCGCAATTTCCCCATATTTTCTTACATAACATTTTCGTCCATAGAAAGTTTCATTTCATGTTAAGCTTATGAAATCGAATTCCACATTAAGGATGAAATACAAATACAAATCTCGGCCATCACTCATTAATACCTAGATTAAATACTTTATATAATGAATTCATTGCCAAGGATAAGTCTATTGATTTATTCAGCTATACATTAACTAAATTCAAAGTTAAGTTATTTAAATCCCTAGACACCTCACCGGGAGATGACAATTAATGCGTGCAGGTACTTTACAATCCGTTATTTCCTTATTAATATTAGTCCTCTCTTATGTATTCAATTTTGTGTTTGTATATATGTGTTTAGATATATTAGTAGTTGTGTTGTATTACGGCGTGTCTCTGTTTTTCATGCTGTGGCTGCCTTTAGTTGGGGTGGCATAATATCTGCTTGGTACCTGTAATTTTTGTTTTGGCATGATTTTTGATATTATGTTGCTCTGTTGGCGGTCCTTAATAAATAAATAAATAAAAATAAATAAATCGCAATCACATCGATTCGCATTTTGTCTATTGTTTACAATATTATGTAAAAGGATGTTTACGTATAACTAGGGTTTACGGAACCGGTCCTGTTTTTGAGAACCGGGAATTTCGGTACTTTTACCCAAAGGAACCGGGAATTCCCGGTTCTTTCGGGATTTTCGGTTCTTTGTAGTTTTATTTTATAAAACACGTTTAACACTTTAAAAGTAAACCACAATGAAATATTTATGTAATTTTTATTGTCATTTAAACTTTCATCCACTATTTAACCCACTTGGAGATAGAATTTCCAAAAATCCTGAAATTCAAAATTTTTATTTTTTATCGAAAGTTTAAATACCAATTTTCATGGATATCACTTGAAAAATGACCGACTTTCATGCAAACTTTCATCCTCTATTTAACCCATTTAGGGGTGGAATTTCCAATAATCCTTTCTTATTTAGCCTGCGTTGAAAAAGCTTACGAATTCAATGTACCGTGTGTTCCGTCAACTACTCTTTGACTCTGTGAACTGGAAGCTCCTATGGACAGTTCTCCAGGAAATAGGAGTCCCAAAATATCTGGTTAACATCTGGTCTGGCGTGCTTCAAAGCCTATACTCATAGTCAGGGGGTAGTAAGAATTTACAAGAAGATATCAACACCTTTCTCGTTTGGCAAAGGAGTTCGTCAAAGATGCATCGTATCCCCTATTCTGTTTAACATCTACGGAGAGAGCATTATACGCCGGACCTGCGAAGACTGGGATGGTGGAATTACCATCAATGGCATTAAAATTAGAAAAATCTTCGCTACGCCGAAAAGGATGGCGCCTTTTCGCAGCTAATGAAGCTGAAATGTTCCAACTTTTGAACAAAATGGAGCAATACAGGCCATAAATCGGTTTAAAACTAAGATCATGGTGGTGGATCGTACTTCTAAGCTAGAACTCAATGGAACACTCAATTTAAAACCCGTTGATCACTTCATTTACTTGGGTTCTAGCATCAGCAATAACGGTTCTAGTGAAGCTGAAGTTCGCAGGAGAATCGGAATGGCCAAGACTGCAATGTCTGAGCTCGATAGAATATAGAATGATCGTAACATCAGTACTAAGACAAAAATTACACTCGTCAACACTTTAGTCTTCTCCATTTTCCTATACGGGGCGGAGATATGGACATTAAAAGCTGGAGACCGCCAGCGCATTGACGCCTTTGAGATGTGGTGCTGGAGGAAAATGCTCAGAATCTCTTGGAATGCATTCAGGACCAACCAATTGATCCGTGAAGAACTCAAAATTGACAAAAAGCCGAGGCTCTCAACATATGCCTGAGGAGGATGTTTGAGTTCTTCGGCCATATCGCCCGTAAACCCGGCGATAACCTATAAAAACTTATAGTTACCGGGAAAATGAACGGCAAGAGATCGAGAGGTAGGAGTCCAATTCGCTGAACTGACCAGATCCGCACCACTCTCAACATGAATGTTGTCGAAGCGGTTCACAACGCTGAAAGCCGGAACAGATAGCGCAACATCGTCAGAAACTTGAAATTTTCACATTGCTTCCTTTTATGATCTAGGCGCATACTAAGAAAGGATTATTGGAAATCCCACCCGTAAGGGGGTTAAATAGGGGATGAAAGTTTGTATGAAAGTCAAACTTCAAGTTATATCCATGAAAATTTATATCCATGAAAAGTTCAAGTTATATCCATGAACTTTGGTATTTGAGCTTTCGATAAAAAATAAAAAATATAAACAGCATTTTTGAAAATTCTGTCCCAAGGTGGATTAAATATTGCATTCCGAAAACTGAGTAAGCGAGCAATCTCACACAACAGCGAGAGAGGTAGACTTGTAAGTTACCGCGCGCCATTTATTTTAGCACTGAATTTACATTAGTTTTGAACTTTTGAACAGTAGGAAGTATAAAAAAGTAAAGTTAGTATTGTAAATATTATGTATGTAAGTTACTAGCGTAAATCATGTGATTAAATTAAAATTCCCGAAAGTACCGAAAGAACCGGGAATCAAAATTTGATTTCCCGGTTCTTTTTACTGACAAAAGAACCGGGAATTCCCGGTACTTTCGAGACCGGGATTTCCCGGTTCTGAACCCTACGTATAACGGAAATCGTGACTCATAAAGCAAGAATATTTAATATTGTTGTTATTTCATCGAGTCTTGTTTGTGTAGGAAAATTGAAACGCGCATTGATTTCCCGTGTGTACTTTGATAATATTTGAAAACCATTAGGTAGGTAACATTGTTTAACTACTAACTAGCTAGCCCGCGACTTCACCTGCTTGTAGTTAGGGTTTATGATCATTCCGCGGGAATTATACCCACGAAAATCAGATCAACTGTAGCACTTTTGCGGCGTAATTGAAGAAAAAGCAAACACGTTTCAACGTTTATAATATTAGTATAGGTTGACCAGAATCTCATGAAAAATACGGAAACAAAATTCCAAAGTTAGCAACACTACAGTTGCCCTAGCGATAAATAAAGTACCTAACTGACATTTTTTGTGAAATTGACTTTTTGCATTAACAAAAGTTTTATGTCGAGTAGTTTTTTACCACAGTTTAATATTTCAAATAACTTGAACCGTTTACTGAAATTCGAATTGCCCAAACAAAGTAACTGCACACACTAACCCGGAATATAAATGCAAAACCAAGTACCTAAACAACAAGCACAATACAAAAACAAAGTAATTGGATGTTGATTACTTTGTATTAAATACAAAATATTTAAAATGCAGTTGCTTGATTTTTCGTTTCGTGAAACGATCCCAGGTAAGGTGTTCTGAATGTAATTACTTTGTTTATCACTAGGGCAGCCGAGTTAACCTAGTGTTGCTTACTACAAAATTTAATTTCCCTATTTTTCATGAGATTCTGGTCGATCTATAGTAACTAAATGATACCCGTGACTTTTTGCGCGTGGATTAAGGCATTTATAAATCCTATTGAAATTCTGAATTTCAGGGATAACAAGTATTCTATGACTAAGTGGCAAGGATGCATGCCATAATATCCTAACTATATTTAAAATACTTTAAGTATTTTTAAATATTTCCTTGATCAATGTACATACATACATGTCTTCTTTTGATTTGCGTATACATGAAAAGTAAAGGAAGTTTTCACATATTAATAATCTTATTATTATAGTTAGGTAGGTACTCTTATTACTTATCAAATTTTCCCTAGCTGACTTTAAAGGTGAACAATTCGTTTCTCGCAGCAACGCGCAAACGACGCACTCTGCACGTCGCATACGACGTTCTTTTCGTGAACTGAAAGGTAATTAAAATTGAACAGTGATACAAGTGAACAAGTATAAATTAAAAATTTAAAAAACCCCCGACATTCGCCATTTTGTGGCGGCGGCTATCTTGGATTTGCAATAGTGCTATTCTACTAGTCAAGCCCTTTCATTTGATACCCATACTAAGAGAGTTGTGGAAAAATATGTAATCCACCATTTTGTAGCGGGGGCCATCTTGGACCGATTTTCATCAAACATAGCTAACAACACTCACGACTAATGCACCTTTCAAACAAAAAAAAAAACCTCATTCAAATCGGTCCACCCGTTTGAACGCCACAGGGGAACAGACAGACACACACACACACAGACACGTCAAACTTACAACACCCCGTCGTTTTTTCGTCCGTTTCTTGGAGAACTTTATTTTTTCCTTGTAAATCAGCTTACCTAAAGGAAAACCTGAGTAAGCCGGGACTTTTATTTTTTAACCCCCGACGCAAAACGACGGTGTGTTATAAGTTTGACGTGTCTGTGTGTGTGCGTGCGTGTGTGCGTGCGTGTGTGTGTGTGTGTATGTATGTGTGTGCGTGTCTGTATGTTCTCCCGTAGCGCTCAAACGGGTGAACCAATTTGTTTGATTAGTCGGGAGTGTTCTTGGCTATGTTTGAAGAAAATCGGTCGAAGATGGCCGCCGCCACAAAATGGCGGAAAAAAGGAGGATCTGTATTCGACCCGTATGTATGTATGTACCTATGTATGTATGTTCGCGATTATTTCAAAAACCAATGAACCGATTTTGATGATTTTTTCACTATTGCAATGTAAATACTTTCAGGAAGGTTTTAGTAACACACCTGATTTACTCGTATTATTCGTACGTACGAAGTTACACATATAAATGTACCTATATGTCACTAATATTTTTGATTGGTAGGTAGGTACACCGATTTCTCTGAGATTGCTGGTCCGAAGTTGGTATAATTTTCCTAAAATATAGCTTGTTCTTATTGGAAGCTCTACAGTCGTTATGAACAAAATAAACGAAACGTTCGTCGTGAGATCACTATTCAGCTGCGAGTCTGTGGCTACGTATGAAAATGTTTATGAATACGACCCCCTATGGCGGCAGACCTACGTCGGATGTATGCTGTTGAACATTTTGCAAGATATGTTCGGATTCAAGTAAGTATAACCCACGGCACGTAAGTCGAGCGCTGACCTTCAAGTGCGCGCAGCGTTGTACGAGTAAGTGGGACACAATTTGATTGGAGAGCCAATCAGCGCTTACGAGGGATCGGCGAGAGCTAATCAGTGCTTACGAACGATCCCCACGCCCCCCCCCCCCCCCAAGACCCCCTCACACCCCGAGATACCTCATTTTTGACTTCTGCACATTGAAGGTCAACGCTAGACTTATTTGCCGTGACTTGTATCTTACTTTTTGTTCCTGAAAAACAGAGAGTTCTTTGGGAATTTTTTAAAACGGCGAGGGCAAAGTTAGTAAATATTAAGTTGGTCTGGGAAAGTTATAGTGTCATAAATAAAGCGACCTCTACTATGATTCTACTATTACTACGAGGTACTCAGTTTCTTAAGTTTTTGTCGGTATTCGTATGAGATAACATTAATTGTTTCAACATTTCAGTATCTCTTACAAAGTAGTGGATTACACGCACCTACAGACGGCGGCGCGGGAGAGGGCGATCTACCCGCATGCCAGCGACTCCATAGACATTTACGTGAAGCCGATGAAACTGCAAGCCAGCATACTTGATGACGCTTATCCTATACAAGCTATATTTACTTGGCGGTAAGTGCTCTAACATTGTTCTTGCCTCGTTGGTCTAGTGGCACAGAATAATAACTAGTACCTAAAGGTAGCTAGTGGTTAGCATATTCGACTCAGATCACAAGGTCCCGGTTAGATTCCGGGTCGGGCACAAAATAATAATTGTTAGGTATTGGGTTTTTCTGTCAAGAAATTCTCAGTGCCAGCCCGGAGTTGGTAGTCGGCGATGATTCACCCCCGTGCCTCGGAGAGCACGTTAAGCAGTCGGTCGCGGTTATTATCACTATCATGTGACAATAGTCGTTAAAGCCCGCCGACCCGCATTGAAGTAGCGCGGCGGATCAAAGCTCCAATCCCTCTCTCCTGAGAGAGGAAGCCTGTGCCCAGCAGTGGGACGTTAAAAGGCAGTAGTGGAAGTGCTCTAACTATCGGTAAGCTGAAGCGGCGGTGGGCTGGCTATGCTTGGTCTTAAGAGAAATGGTCGTAGGATTTCTAACTCCAATTGGATTGCTCTTACGACCAAACATAGCCGGACTAACATACAAAATCTCCCTTGAGTGTTTTTATTTATAGCAAGGTACTTAGAGGACGTTAAAAAAATCCGAGAAAAATCAACCTAACCATTTCGTTATACATTTTTGATTTATTCATTTACGCAGCAGATGTATTCGATAAAAAATTCATGAATACATTGTCGCGGGTAACCATTGCTCATGTATGTAATATGAATTCCATATTCAACATCCGCATCATTGTATTTGATTATTTAAGGACACCATAAATATTTAAATTATCGGCTTTTCACAATTATTCATTGCGGTTCCCGTTTTGATTTTCATTCGTTTATTTCTTTTGCCCGCGGCTTCGCCCGCGTGGATTTCCGGTTACCGTTCCCATTTCGATGATCGACTTCATCCTTCGTCACCATTACAGCGGCATCATCAAGGTTTTTTACAGTCAACCCTCCAACATCCCAATTTGGATCTGTATCTACACGATGATTGTATTCGAGCAATATCTTAATTTACTGTCTGTTTTGTAAAGCTTTTTCTATGCCCTACTTATAATATACATATATCTGTCTGCAGTATCGGCTTCATCCTTCGTCACCACTATAGCGGCATCATCAAGGTTTTACAGTCAACCCTCCAACATCCCAATTTAGATCAGTATCTACACGATGATTGTATTCAAACAATATCTTAATTTATTGTCTGTTTTGTATAGCTTTTTCTATGCCCTACTTGTAATGTACGTATCTTCGTCTGCAGCATCGACTTCATCCTTCGTCACCACTGCATCATCAAGGTTTTTTACAGTCAACCCTCCAACATCCCAAATTGGATCTGTATCTACAGTCTACACGTTGATTGTATTCGAACAATATCTTAATTTACTGTCCGTTTTGTATAGCTTTTACCTGTGCCCTGCAAATAATGTACCTACATAATATATCTATCTGCAGTATTGGCTTCATACTTCGCCACCGCAACAGCGGCATACTAAAGGCTTTCTACAGTCAACCGTTCAACATCCCAGTTTGGATCTGTATCTACATCATGATAGTGTTTGGCTCCATCTGCTTCTACGTGCTCAGCCAATGGGACACAAGGCTTTATGGAGGAGAGTGTAGTTTCGGTTACGAGTTGCTGTTGGCGTTTTCCGCTTATTGTCAACATAGTAAGTAATATTAATAGTAGTAATGATAACTATTTTTTACACATTATTAGCGTTCCAATGCATTTGTTTAAGAGTAGATAAGCACGAGTAAATAGGCATCTTCTGAGCAAGCGCGCTCCAACCCGGACCTTATCATTTCTTTCCAAGCATTATTGTCGACAAACGCAAGCGTATCTTGCATTAAAAATAAATAGAAATCCTTCTAGAAAAATTCTAATTTAAGTTCATTCTTGAACTGTTTTGTCTACACTATATTCCAGTAGTACTCCAGCACTAAATAGACTTGTAATGTTAAAAAAAAAACAAATTTTAAAAATGCATTAACTTTCCTTTCCAGTTTTACCATTACAAGCGACCTCATCTTCTCGACGTATCGGCTATCTAACCTTCATCGTGTGCGCGTATGTTGTGCACAGCTTCTACACATCCAACCTGCTCTCTCACCTAGTGAGTGACAAGGACAAAGCTATGGATTTGAACGCCTTGGTAGAGAGCGACTACCAATTCGCTCTGCTGAAAGATATGAATCTCGATACTGACAGAAGGGTGAGTTCGACTTCTTCTTTAGATTTTTTTTTATTCTACTACAAGTTAGCCCTTGACTGCAATCTCACCTGATGGTAAGTGATTATGCAGTCTAAGATAGAAGCGGGCTAACTTGGAAGTTTTTTTTTTTATAAATACTCACACATACACACACGGTCGTCTGTTCCTAAAGTAGGCAACTTAATGCCTGTGTTATAGGTAACAGCCGACTGATAGTCATATTTACATATAAATACATATATATTTTAATAAAGGTATACATACATACATATTATAAATACACCCAGATTCGGAGCGGGAATCGAACCCGCGACCCCGGAGCGGAAGGCAGGGTCACTGCCAACCGCGCCAACGGGCCAGGAAGATGTGTGCATATCTACCCAGGATCGGTTTCTACACGACATCGTACCGGAAATCTAAATCGCTTGGCGGCACGGCATTGCCGGTAGGGTGGCAACTAGGATTAGGAGATTTCACACGCCTTTGACACAGAATATACAAATAGTACTACGTACCTTTGAGAACATTATGGAGAGCTCTCAGGCACGCAGATTATTCCTACACCGTTAAATCAAGTGATATAATTGTTTCTGCCTAACTGCCTCGTTGGTTTAGCGGTTAGCACGTTGGACTGTGGATCACGAGGTCCTGGGTTCGATTCCCGGGTCGGGCCGAAAAAAAATGAGGTATTGGGTTTTTCTGTCAAGAAACTCTCAGTGCCAGCCCGGAGTTGGAAGTTGGCGGTGTTACATACACCCCCGTGCCTCGGAGAGCACGTAAAGCCGTCGGTCCTGCGCCTAATCTCTCTCCGGTCGTGTCGCATCGGCGTCCCATCGGACTATGAGAGTGAGGGAATAGAGAGTGCACCTGTGTATGCGCACACACTTGTGCACTATAATATCTCCTGCGCAGATGGCTAGTCTCTGCCTCGGTTGAGATTAGCCGCCGTGGCCGAAATTCGGTCAGGAGGACATTATTACATAATTGCTTACAACGCACATAACTCCGAAAAGTTGACGTGCGTGCCGGCGATCAAACTCAGTACCCCCGAAAGGGAAGCCGGAGTCTTAACCACTGGGCTATCACCGCCCGTACCTACACAGTGAAGTGTTTTTTTAATCCTATTATTTTAGAATACTGTTTCATTATGAATCAAACTGTTGACGCATAAGAACAACACTAACCTGGGCTTAGTATTTATTTAACGTGCCTCAAATCATTTTAAGATAATATTACGAGTATTACGCGAAATTTAGCTAATTTATTCTGAATCTATCTATACACAAATTGGTCAATTTGATGTCTGTGTGCGATTTCGAAATGGCTGCCTCTTATTATGATCATAATTTTATTATGATTTTATTAATAGAACGAAATGCCTCGGAGGTTTAGCAGTTGGCGTAGTCGACTGCGGATCACGAGGTCCTGGGTTCGATTCCCGGATCGGGCCAAAAAATTATGCGGTACCTACTAGCTTCTGCCCTCGGCTCCGCCCGCGTGAATTTCGGTTTTTCACAAATCCCGAGGGAATCGTGGATGTCCGGTTCCCTTTCCCGCTTCCGTTTCCAACCTTTATACCTACTTTCATCACTAGAGTTTACTATAGTAATCCACTACCTATAGCTGTAAGCTAATAAATCTAGTACCTATAGCTGTAGCTATAGATTTCGGTGTTTTCAAAAACCCGTGGGATATCGTTTTTTCAAAATACTAGGGAAGATCTAGGCTTCTTTTTATTTCGGAATTATTTAGTATAATAGTTCCTCATCTGCCCAGACCATAATATCTTTTCACGGCCTAACCGCTACCTACTAACTAACTAACCTTGACATTTGAATACACAGATAATTCGCATCCCGGACAAAGACACAGGCACTTTTTCTATTTTGGGGAGATAAGTTCCAAGTTCCCACAGGACTTAAAAAAACCGCAATACAGGCAGACGAAATGGCGGGCATCAGGTAGTCAAACAGTAAATCCAGTTTCCTCATTTAAATAAAATTATTATCTATGTAAATACCTTCTGATATTCTAAGAACATTTTGTTACCTATTAATTTTTGGAGACTAGAAAAATTCCGCCGCTCGATTTTGAAAAAATTAATTATTTTTTTGTGCATAATTATACTTTGTGTTAATTTTTTTATATCCAATAAAGTTGTCAGCAAATCTTGCTATTATAATACCTGTAGCAATCGTCGAATTAATGCGAGAAATGTTTGTTTTAACTTTTAGCTTAACAAAATATATTTAAACTGTTACAGAAATATGAAAAGTCGATGGACAACAATCTCAGTATAGTGTGGAAGAAATTATTGAAAGTCAAAATAATGAATTTAACCTCCGCCTTGGAAGCTGTAATAGGTTCGAAGACTGCTCTCGTAACTGAATACTTCACTTTGTATCCTATACTGAAAAGATGTAAGCACTAATATTATTATAATCGAACTAAGTAGACCAGACTGAAAAAAAAAACAAATTTTTAATTCCGTGGAATTCTGAAGTTTCTTAATGCTACCAGAGATAAAACCGTTCCCACAAAAAAGAAAAAATTCAAAACTTAAATATAAATAAAAATCAATTGCCTCATGTAGATATGACAAATGCCTGACAGATACTTCAGGTACTTTAGTTTGGGGTAAAATCGAACTTCAAGTGGTAACCCCGTTTTTCATACAAATAACTCATTGTATTTTTAAATGGCTTCTGTCAGAATTCCATCGAATTAAAAATCAGACTATAGTAAAAATCACAGAACCTGACGCGCATTCGTGATCAATTGTTTATTTGTAAATCCGTTGTAGTGACACATATACAACGTTAGTTTTACTTTGCGCAAAAACCGAAATACGTGTCAAATATTTTTACATTAGAAATATTTATACAAAATTTCAAAAAAAAATATAATGAAAAGTAACTAAGTTATAAGCTTGTTATGTTGCATCGTTGTCCTCGAAAAAAATGGTCACCGCAAGCTGTCGCCGCAGCGACTTGCGATCGACGCGAGTTGAATGACCGCCGCTGTGTGCCGACCGTCAGCTGATGCGCGGTAAATCATTGTGTCTAAGCTTGTAGGATTTCAAAATATTTTTGGACAAAAATATAACACTATATAAAAATAATTTTTTTCAAAGAAAAATGAACCGACTTCAAACGAATCGAACTAAAAAGTTTAAAAATAATTTTTTATTCATTTAGATTGACGATTAAACTACATAACTCAAATGATGTATAATTTTTTGAAGTCGGCGCCAAATGACTTCAAGTTCACTTCAAGTCGAAAATGTGCCCCCCGGGTCCCAGACTCACCCTCCGCGACTAGGTTCACCGCGCTCGCATTCAAAAGTGGATATTCTGATTTTACTTACACGAATTGAATGTGGTTTGGCGCCGACTTCAAAAAATTATATATCATTTGAGTTAGGTAGTTTAATCGTCAATCTAAATGAATAAAAAATTATTTTTAAACTTTTTAGTTCGATTCGTTTGAAGTCGGTTCATTTTTCTTTGAAAAAAATTATTTTATGCTTTTTAGTGATTTGTTTTCTTTTTATTAGGTAATAATAATAATAATAATAATATAAATGAGAACTAGGTATGTAAAATAGATTATGACCTATATATTATTAATTATTATTAAATATCCTGTGACATATACATTTTATGTGTCATACTATAGGTGAGTGGTTTTATTATGTTCTAACCCAACCTAACCTAACTTCTGATCTATACAAGATTAGTTTGTATGCGTACAGCTCTTGTATAATTTGGATAGACCGTAATTTACAGTCTATACGCGACTAGTTTCAGACCCTTGCGGTTTGGCTTTGTATAGAATGGAAATACACGTAACCATGCACAAACTCCAAGGAATCACTCTATATGCAACTGTACTGACTTCGGCCCAAAACTTTTTGCAAAAGGTCAATGTTACGTAGGCGTAGCAGAATGAAGTTTTTGGACAGAATAGCTATATCAGACTTCAGCAATAGGTCTGGCAATCTCAGAGAACATATTAGTGGCATATGTGTACATTTATGCTTATAACTTCGTACGTAAGAATGATAACTTGATGTGTTATATACTAAAACCTTCTTGAAAGTGTGTAGATTACGATAGTGAAACAATCATCAAAATTGGTTCATTAGTTGCAGAGATAATCGCGAACATACTTACATACATACATACATACATACATACATACATACGGATCGAATACAGAACCTCCTTTTTTTGAAGTCGGTTAATGATTGGATTCGATTATGTTACTGATTCTGAACAAACTACTTTCAGGTTTTGCGTAAAGTAAAACTAACGTTGTATTTTCTCTCAGACGACGGGGGGGATCTCAAAATTTGGCAGAAAATATTTTTCGGGCATCCATACGTGTAATGTATTCTATACAGACATCTAGATAGAACACATGGCATAACTATGTATTTTAAAAACGTGTCGAAATCTACACTTGTGTGAGTGTGAATTTTCAAATATAATATACGAGTATGGCACATGTTCGATTACTAAGATATTGTAATGTTCGATTATGATGTACGTTTCTAATTTAGGCGTGTGTTAGTATTCATGTACGTAGGTATATAAAAAAGCTGTGATAGCCTAGTGGTTAGGACGACCGACTTCTAATCGGAGGTCGTGGGTTCGATCCCGGGGCACGCACCCTCTAACTTTTCGGAGTTATGTGCGTTTTAAGTATTTAAATATCACTTGCTTTAACGGTGAAGGAAAACATCGTGAGGAAACCTGCATGTCTGAGAGTTCTCCATAACGTTCTCAAAGATGTGTGAAGTCTGCCAATCCGCTTGGCCAGCGTGGTAGACTATGGCCAAAACCCTTCTCACTCTGAGAGGAGACCCGTGCTCTGTAGTGAGCCGGTAACGGGTTGATCATGATGATGATGATGACATAGGTATATACATACCTACATGTGTTAATAATTTGATGTCATGCAAATGGCGGATTGACCGCAAAATGGCCGCCACTATTTATATAGAAAATTAGATTATGTGACCTTTTCTTGCTATTACTCTGTGAATTATTCTATTGTTAATAAATAATTCTTGATAGTGATTCGCACCCTATAGTTAATTTTTAGCTTTAATTAATGTTAAACATTATGCAAATGTACTTTATTTTTAACAGATCTCGACAGCGAGGACGTTTGCCAACTTGTCGAAATAGACTTGTATTCTAAAGTGAAATTTTACTTTTTCACATCAAAAACCTTTGCGTATAAAGAAGAATTAAAAATTGGGTAAAATATTTGTTCTATAAAATGTTTTTTTTTGTTGTTGTTGTTGTACACTCTAGACGCTAGTGCAGATTGCATAATATGAAAACCCAGCGAGAACTTAGTTTTACTACATGATAGTTTTACTGCATGAAAATTTTCGTTTTATAAAAAAGGGCAATTCGCGCAATTTATAATTTAAAACCGCAGAATTCCCTTCGAGATAAATTTAAAGAAATAGGTATTCTTACAGTAGCTTCTCAATATATCTACAACAATATAACTAATTTTTGTTAGGAAAAACATTCACAGTTACAATAAAAAGTGTGAATTACACGATAGGCAATTAACAAATAGAAATAGACTCGTGATTCCTCAATTACGACTCAAAAAGGTCTGAAAGTCGTTGGTGGGAATGGGCGTAATGTTCTATAATAAAATTCCACGCACGCACGCACGCACGCACGCATGCACGCACGCACGCACGCACGCACGCACGCACGCACGCACGCACGCACGCACACACACACACACACACACACACACACACACACACACACACACACACACACACAGACACGTCAAACTTATAACACCCGTCGTTTTTGCGTCGGGGGTTAAAAAGAGAAACCACCGAGTTTCTTACTGGTTCTTCTCGGTTGGAACGGCATACCGAACCAGTGCTAGATTCAAAAGTACTTGTAAAAGTTTATTTGAATAAAAAACTTTTCTATTCTATTCTATAGACTTGTACAGACTATGTGCCTAAACAATGGACATAGTACGCAACCGTAGACCGAAAAATGTTCTCTTATGGACTCGCCATAGGCAACGAAAATGTCTGGCAAATATAAATTCATGATAATGATCATGGATTTATTGAAGTGTGAATGCTTATGTGAATTGTTTATGTATTCCGTCGTTGTTACATATAATTTTTCCGTCAGTGTATGTTAATTGCGTATGTGAACCTAAGGTCTAATTTCCTCTCTCCCATAGAGAGGAGGCCTTTGCTCAGCAGTGAGACGAGGCATTCTTTTTTCCATCAAAACATGTATAGAAATAAAGGTGAAACTCACCCATACATATTTGCTTCTAGTACGCCGCACCGCTTTAGGCCTCTTGTTCACACATGTTTTTTTCCGTGGAAAAATTACAGTTTATATCGCCGTAAGGTATACACGGTTGTCAGTGTTGTATGGAGCACAATGGATGCTTGTTCACACGCACGGTGACACCACAGCACAGCAAATACGCCATACAGTTACGAAACTGTGCCGTGAACAAGAGGCCTAAAATGTGGTTACACAGTATTCAATAACTATATTTATAAGTCTTTAAATCTTTTAACTCTAATTTTGACAGAACTCTCCGAGCAAAAGAGGCAGGTCTGATGAAGAAATTATTCAACCTGGACAAGTATTCTCCTTTGAAATGTGAGGAAGAATCTGTGAACATTTATAATGCACAGTTTGAACATGTACTAGCGCCCGTCATAATACTGTTCTGTTCTTATGTTCTGGCAGTAGTGGTGCTGGTCGGAGAGAGGATCCATTATCAGATGAATAGAGTCTGGCCTTATGTAGAATGAATACAATATTATTATTATTAGTAGTATGAATAAAATAGTAGTGAATGTAGTAGATTTGATTGACAGATTATATTATAAGTACATCGATGTTACAAGAATCATTAAAGTGTAATTCGCAATCTGCCAGTTTTTTGCACATACGTACACCACACACACTGAATAAAGAAAACAACATTAAATGCAATAATTGCTGCATAAGGTATGTAAAGGCGACCTTATATCAAACTATCTCTTAAAAGGTTTAGGATAAATGCATATTAAGTCGAAGTTCATCACAGTATTAAAAGATCTGAAAAAATCTTAAATCTATTAACTGTGCTGTGTAATCTATTAACTGTTAAATTTAAAATACCTTCTTACTTCACTTTTGTCATACTTACGTATTTTACTTAGTGGGTGAACAATCAATCATCCCCTATTTTCGTTCCCTTAGGGGTGGTTTTTTTTTTCAAATATAAATAGGACTTTCTCAATGTATTCCCCATCGCCAGTTCCCAATAAAAACGTTAATCATTAAAACGGACTACTCTGTAAAAGGTTATGCGTGATCATGATCATACATTACAAAAAACATACGCGTCGCCTTGAGAACCTCCTCCTTTGTGTCGGTTAAAAATATATTACACAGACAAACGTGTAATACCTATATTTTTATCAACTCCTTCCATTTGACCGGATTCAGAAGCGGGCAGTTCGATTCGTGGACAATTCCAAACTAACTAGCTCTTTGGAGGGATTACAGATTCGCAGGGACGTTAGCTTCCTTTGCGTTTTCTATCGTCTCTATAACGGGGAATGTTCTGAGGAGTTGTTCGACCTAATACCACCTACTCATTTTGAGCAACGCACCGCACGCTACCGAAAAAGCTACCATCCTCACCACCTGGATCACTGGCATACATCAACCAAGCGTTGCGCGAGGTCATTCCTTCCGCGCACTCAAAAACTGTGGAACCAACTCCCTTTGGAGGTGTTTCCACATAACTTTGACATAGGGTTGTTCAAGGGGCGGATAAACAAACTCCTTAAAAGCCGGCAACCCATTAGCGGTTCCTCTGGTGCTGCAAATGTTCACGGGCGGCGGTAATCACTTAACATCAGCAGGGCTATTCTGTAAAGCCATTTTCGAATTATAGCGAGTGAATTCGAGATGAGTTTGCTAATTTGTATTTTATAAAACTCGATAGTATAGGTCTTTTCACTCAAACTCACTTCACTTCGCAAGTGCGTAGCAGATGTTTACAGAATATCAAACCAAGGTGAAGTGAGTTTGCTTTCGAAGCGAGTTATCTCACTTGAGTGAGCTTCGATATCGAGATACCATCTCGATATCGAAGCTCTAAGATTTTAGAGAATAGCCCTACAGGTGACCCGCTTGCTTGTTTGCGCGTAATGAATATATTAAAAAAAACGTGAATCAAAAATTTGTTATAAGTATTCATTCTACTAGGAGATTTGGCAATAAAGAAAACTCTCGACCGATATAAAAATAAAGTCCATTAAAATTTCAATTATTACTGCATCACACTTCTGAAAATTCTGAATGATTCCTTGTTAATTTGGAATTGGAATTGCAACGTTGAAAGCGTTTAATTTTTCCGAACCGCTGAGTCGTGCGATTCCAATACACGTTATATTTCATTTTCATTACACAAAAATAATCATCAAAATTAATGAAACGTGCGAGCATTCCCCGTTCAGAAATGCAATAATTTTTTTCAAAGAAAAATGAACCGACTTCAAACGAATCGAACTAAAAAGTTTAAAATAATTTTTTATTCATTTAGATTGACGATTAAAGTACCTAACTCAAATGATATATAATTTTTTGAAGTCGGCGCCAAATGACTTCAAGTTCACTTCAAGTCGAAAATGTGCCCCCCGCGTCCCGGACAGCCTCACCCTCCGCGACTATTATGGTTCACCGCGCTCGCATTCAAAAGTGGATATTCTGATTTTACTTACACGAATTGAATGTGGTTTGGCGCCGACTCCAAAAAATTATATATCATTTGAGTTAGGTACTTTAATCGTCAATCTAAATGAATAAAAAATTATTTTAAACTTTTAAGTTCGATTCGTTTGAAGTCGGTTCATTTTTCTTTGAAAAAAATTATTTTATGCTTTTTAGTGATTTGTTTTCTTTATATTAGGTAATAATAATAATATAAATGAGAACTATGTAAATTATATTATGACCTATATATTATTAATAATTATTATTAAATATCATGTGACATATACATTTTATGTGTCATACTATAGGTAAGTGGTTTTATAATGTTCTAACCCAACCTAACCTAACTTCTGATCTATACCTACAAGATTAGTTTGTATGCGTACTACTCTTGTATAATTTGGATAGACCGTAATTTACAATCTATACGCGACTAGTTTCACACCCTTGCGGTTTGGCTTTGTATAGAATAGAAATACACGTAACCGTGCACAAACTCCAAGGAATCACTCTATATGCAGCTGTACTGACTTCGGCCCAAAACTTTTTGCAAAAGGTCAATGTTACGTAGGCGTAGCAGAGTGAAGTCTTTGGACAGAATAGCTATATCAGACTTCAGCAATAGGGCTGGCAATCTCAGAGAACATATTAGTGACTTATGTGTACATTTATGCTTTTAACTTCGTACGTATGAATGATAACTCGATGTGTTATATACTAAAACCTTCTTGAAAGTATGTAGATAACGATAGTGAAACAATCATCAAAATCGGTTCAATAGTTGCGGAGATAATCGCGAACATACTTACATACATACATACATACATACATATATACATACATACGGGTCGAATACAGAACCTCCTTTTTTTGAAGTCGGTTAAAAATATAATCACACTAATATTATAAAGGCGAAAGTTTGTGTGTATGTGTGTATGTTTGTTAGGTAGGTACTCTTTAACGCAACGTAACTATCATTGTCTTTTTGGCTGAAATTTGGAATGGAAATAGATTATACCCTGACTTAACACATAGGCTACTTTTTATCCTGAAAAAATCCACAGTTCCCACGGGATTAAAAAAAACCGAAATCTATAGCTACAGCTATAGATAGATTATTATAGCAAACTTCCTTGTAAGTAGGTATATGAAGGTTGGAAAAGGGAGCGAAAACGGGACCCAGAAATCCACGATTCCCTCGGGATTTTTGAAACGCCGAAATTCGCGACGATGTCGGGGGCATCAGCTATCAGCTAGCATGAAATAATATTGAAAATTATATAGTGCTAGTAGATATAATAAATAATTATACTTAACATTTGTTTAGGCCTTAGAGTAAACAAACGTTACCCAATCACCAAACTAAGAAATAGATAAACTTAAATTGGACATTGTTGGATTTTCATAAAGGAACTCGAAATAATCCCGCAGGCTAACTAGTAATTAATAAACCCCTCTAAAGATGATCCCCTATAGACCTCATTGCTATAGTAGACTTGTCAAATAGTTTCTTAGCGGTCGGACCTTTGAAATAACCAACAATAGCTTGCAGGCATGTTCAATGCTTTCTATTACAATTACTGTAGCGTCTCGTCGCGACCACGGTCCATGTTACTGGATCGAAATATCGACAAAAACAAATATTTTATCGTGGTATGTACCCGTAATTTTTAAATTAGAATATACTGTAGTAAGCTTTGGTTAAGCGTAAATCATCACAAAGCATATAGATGAAATTGGGAAGGTATTAGGAACAGCTATAAACAAGCAGTGATAGTTAGTAGTTAAGAATTCGGCCTCCTTTCCGGGGGGCCGAGTTCCATCCTCGAAACGCAACTCTAGCAGGCCATTCATTACACGAGCCTCGAGCCGCACCCGAGCCGTCGACAAATCCGTCATCGCCCACACACTACGCGAGCGCGTCAGTTGCTTGTGAACTGTGGCGAGCCCCGCACGTATCTGCTGCTTGCTAACACCGCGCGCGTGATGAAAATCATCAAGTGTGGGTTAGTTTACGTTTTAAAGCAGCTAATGAATAATATTGGCACGAAAATAAAAAACCCGACCGCGTAAGACTGCATTCACACGGGGCCCTTCATTGACGATTTGTCAAATAAATATATTTTCGAAATCACCTTTTCAAAGCCTTCAATTTGATACCCCACCCGATAGGATTTGAAGAAAAAAAATTTTTGAACCCCACATTATGTCATCCAAAATCCGCCGATTTGAATTTTTCCAATCTTTATATTCTCCTTGACACTCGCGCTGGTATGGCAACTCTAACGACATATCATTTATCAAAATCGGCTAACGCGTTTGGTCTCCATAGTGCCACAAAGGAACAAACATACATACTTAAGTACATACTTACATACTTAGACTGAACACATTACCATTCCTTTGCGTCGCGCCGTCGTGTAAAAATAGATTATATTATTTCAATATTATAAAATTATATACTGTGCCTTAACTGTTGATATTGTCTTTATTATGATTATAATAGTTTTGATGATCCTGAGGGCAAGCTTGAATTTTGTATTGGGCTTTTGTTGTTTGTTTCGGACCCTTTATTGCAAAAATAAGTTTTAATATAAATTACTGTTGCCAAAGTAATGCTTGATGCCTCGAAGCTATCTTGAGGCATTTTCTATTATCTATTATATCTGCTAAATTGCCTTGGATAGAGCGTAGAGAGATTGAAAATAAAATAAGAAAAGGGTCAATTTACTAAGGCCACTATTTTAACGGCATTTCATAAACAAAGGACGGCTATTAGACAAAAATATAATAATACTAGCTGACCCCCGCAACTTCGTTCGCGTGGATATAGGTTTTTATATATGATCGGATCGGATCCCATAATTCTTTTATGTACCTAAACTAAATGTAGCCTAAGTTACTCCTTATAACTTTGAAAGTTCCATTAAAATCGATCCAGCCGTTTCGGCGATTAGCTGGAACAAATAGACAGACCAACAAACATAAATTTAAACGCACACCAGTTTAAAATAAGCCGTACGTTCAAAGATCCGGGTCCCAAGTTATTTGAACCCAATACTCAGGGTTGTAATGTCTGTCTTTTGTGAACTAAAAAACCTATGACCTTGTAATATTTCCGGGACAATATATAAAGTACTACCTTTCTAACAAAAAAAGAATAAGTGAAATTGAACAACGCGTTAATGAATTACAGCTAAATACACGTTTTAACTTTCATCCCCTCTCCCAAGGGAACCGTGCTGAATTTCGGGATAAAAAGTATCCTATGTCCTACCTTGGAGTATAAACTCAAATCGTACCAAGTTTCATTCGAATCCGTTCAGTAGTTTCAGCGTGATGCGCGGCCAAGATACAGACAGACAGATAGACAGACAGACAAAAATGAAAAAAATTACAGTTTTGGCTTCAGTATCGATTATAGAATGCCCTCCAATAAAAAATTTCAAAATATCTTCAATGTACAGAATTGGATCTGTGCGAACTATTTAATTACTTTCCATGTTAGGTATCTTAATAAAAATGTGAAAAGTGAAGTTGTAAAAGTTTGTTTGTTTGTTATTTGTTGTAAAACTTCTTAACGTAAATCAAAATGACAAAAAGAAAGTTATTTTTGCAGATGACTCGCTTCTAAATTATACCAGGTAATTAGTATAGAGTTAGTTCCTAGTAGGTAAGTAGGTAAGTATTCCAGAAGGCAATGTCCTAATTCATTTTATCTACTCTCATATGGGTAATTCTAAGTTAACAGGTACTAAGTTATTAGGATAGGCGGCATGACAAAAATAATAGAATGTTAATACAATTGTAGTATTTCTTTATAGAAACACTTATTATCTTCATACCTGAAAAGCAGCCAGTCAATTAATTTATTATTTGTTATTTTATAATGGACCAGGGGAGATACTAAATACAGGGAGATATAAGGCGTACAGGGTAGGACTTTATTTTCTATTCTGATACTGTTCCTGACGATCCGTGATAATTGACTAACTGACTGATTTTCCTGGGACAAAATAAATCCACCGTTAACAATCAGGCAATCGGTATTCAAACAAAAACATTGTTCGATGTTCCATTAAGTACCTAAGTGAAATTATAATGTTAAGAAAAAGTGGAATAGAGTAAGATTATAAAATATGGATGTATTCACTAAATTATGAAAACAGTACACGTATCGGCTGTAAAAATACTCCAATACGACATATTTGTATCTCCCCTGGACAGTAAACATCTTCCCTGGCACCTTAAGAGGCAGGGGAGAGAAGGCAGGGGAGATACTTTTCTGTTAAAAAACAGGTATAAACGTCAAAGTTTTTGTTATACGTAATTAACAAAGAAGAATAGGATTCTATGAATAAATTACAGTAATTATTTAAAGAAAATAAAGTATTTAGGCTTATAATTGCGAAAAAAAATTTACCAGGGGAGAGAACACATTCACTGATTCACAACTACTCCTAGCAAGTAGTTTCACTGAAATGGCGGACAAAATGACCGCATGCTTGCGTCGTGAATGCTTGCCGCAAACTTCACGTTGAATGCTTTGTTTTGAAGGTCGCAATTTACGCAGCAAAGTAAACAGTCGTGAGTTTTAAATTAATACATAATGCCAGGGGAAGAGACGCTAAATATGAGGGACAAATGTAGACATTATAGTTAATATGAAAAAAAAAATGTTAGGTGTTGTTTTTTCTTGGATTGCATTAATTTAATTAGTCTAATTTCTAAATTATTAAAGTTTAATTTACTACATAATTTAAATTTAGTTAAAACTATCGATTGACTAACATAATATGGTTAGGGGACATGGCAGGGGAGATACATTTTTCATATTTGAGGCGCTTTTGCGACTAAATTACATACATTTAATTGGTGAATTTAAGTGACCATATAGAAAGCAGTAACTATTATGACATAACAGTGTTATTTCAAATAATTTAAATATGTATATATGATTTTTTATTGTTGCCGTTGAAAATACCTCATAACTTAGAATTACCCATATCTTAAAATCCCGAATATGAAATCAAAATGTGTCATATATTGGACTACTTTATTCACATACATCTATAATATTTAAAAAAAAATTAAAAAAATTCATTATAACACTACTTTGTTAGGAAATTATTGCAAAGTAATGTTATAAAATAATTTTTTCTACATTATAGTACAGGCGAACTGGGTTCTGGTATTTTTGAGCCATGGCGGGAAATTCGTGCGACCTCCTTACAGTAGATGTGTGTAACTGTACAAACGCGTTAAACATTGTGAATTGTGTTAAATTGCAGAAGAGTAACTACTAAAAATTAAGTTTACTTAAAATTAAGTAACTACTAAAAATAACTACTAAAAATTAATAACTATTAAAAATTAAATTTTTGATAAGCTTGAGCTATTTTCCGATCCACTAATTTCTATAGGACATTAGGACTCCTCTACTACTATTAATTTCTCTATGGTAACCCAGGCTGTATGGTCAACGATCTTGGCCTGTCCCGAAAGGGACAAACCGAAAAAGAAGAAGAATCTCTATGGTAACAACTGAATTTTGGCGCCATACGCTAGTTATAATATTTAAATTTTTTATTTGTTACTCAAAACTTTACAAGACATGGTTTTTATTGTGCGGAAAAATGTCTAGCAGTGATACTGAAGAGAATTTAACTCCACCTGACCACCGACCAACAATCTTTTGCCAGCAAAATCAAAGAAAACTCACGACAAATATTACCAAGATTTTATGGTTTGAATTTTAAGATATGAGTTTAGATAAAGTAGTGTATGAAACTCTACATAATTAGTTATTAAAACACTCGTGTAATACTATTAAAAAACTCGCCTGCGGCTCGTTTTTTAAACTAACACTCGTGTTTTAATAACCTCTATTATGCAACCGTTTCATAAACTACTATTATATGTGGAAATAATTTGACGAACTCCCTGGCGCAGCGGTGAGCGCTGTGGTCTTATAAGTGGGAGGTCCCGGGTTCGCTTCCCGGCAGTGGGGATTTGGGAATTTATAATTTCTAAATTGACTCTGGTCTCGCCTGGTTTCCGAGACGGTATGATGCCGAGTAGAAACCAAAGTTTAATAAAAACTGCCATATCTCTTCCAGATTAGCCCGCTACCATCCTAGACGGCATCGTCACTTACCATTAGGTGAAATCGCAGTCAAGGGCTTACTTGTAGATGAATAAACAAGTTAATAAGTTAATAATAACAAGTAAATTAAAAATTTAAAAAAACCCCGATATTCGCCATTTTGTGGTGGCGATCAACTTGGATTTGCATAGTGCTAAGAATAGCACTATGCAAATCCAAGATGGTCGCCACCACTAGTAGAAACTAGTCAAGCCCTTTCGTTTGATACCCATATTGAGGGAGTTGTGAAAAATATGTAATCCGCCATTTTGTGGCGGCGGCCATGTTGGACCAATTTTCATCAAACATAGCTAACAACACTCTAGAGACTAATTCACCTTTCAAACAAAAACAAACCGCATTCAAATCGGTCCACCCCTTTGAGCGCTACGAGGGAACAGACAGACACACACACACACACACACACACACAGACACGTCAAACTCATAACACCCCGTCGTTTTTGCGTCGGGGGTTAAAAAAACTCTGCGTAAAATAATTATATAACGTGCAACGTGTTTTCGAGACTTGCGCTAAAGTTCAAGAAGATGCCATAGCAAAGTTCTAAAGTGTTTCTTGTTTTACACGGGGCCTTGCGAAATATGAAAAAAAATTTGATCCACGTTTCGACTTAATGCCAATGGGATATTCGGGCAAAAAGTTACAAAAGTTCTTTAAGTTTGTTGCCTTTGTATTAATTTTCCGCTTGCGACATTGTTGAGACTCCAGAATAAAATTACACGAGACACGTTTCGTGAGGAAATCTGCATGCCTGAGAGTTTCCTCACAAACCAGTTATGGGTTTAATTGGTCTGTGGAGCTCTCTATAATGTTGTCAAAAGCGTATGTGAAGTCTCTCAATCCGCATACGGCCAGCGTGGTGGACTACTTCTCATTCTGAGAAGAGAACCGTGCCCTGTAGTGAACCATTCAAAAGTGAATCATTCAATGTCATACAATCTACAATCTATCTATCTATCTATCTATTTCTATATCTATAATAATATAAAGTAGCTTGTCCTGACTGACAATCAACGCACAGCCAAAACCACTGAAGCTAGAAACTTGAAATCACAGTAGCTTATAACGTAGGCGCACACTAAGAAAGAATTATTGCGAATTCCGTCCCTAAGGGGGTTAAATAGGGGATAAAAGTTTGTATGAAAGTCCGTTATTTTTCAAGTTATATCCAAGAAAATTGATGTTTAGGTTTTCGGTTAAAAATATAAAGAGTTACACGTTTAAGAAATTTTGGAAAAAAATAGCCTCAAGTGGGTGAAATATGGGATGAAAGTTTGTATGAAAGTCCGTCATTTTTAAAGTTATATCAATGAAAATCGGTATTTGTATTGTCGGTTCAAAATAAAGAATTACGTGTTTCAGGAATTTTGGAAATTCCACCCCCAAGTGAGATTTTATAAGAATCCAAGTGGACGAAGTCCGATGTGAAGTAAGTGATGATGTAATCTAAGATGCAGGAAATGGGCTAATCTAGAAGGGTTAAGACAGTTTTTACTTAACCCATACCCCTGATCGGTTTCTACGCGGCATCGTACCGGAACGCTAAATCGCTTAGCGGCACGGCTTTGCAGGTGGGATGGTAACTAGCCACGGTTGAAGCCACGCACTATATCAGACCAGAGATAATTTAGAATTTTTTCATGGGGACCTGGGGAACGAACCAGAAACCTTGTAACGACTGCCGACATCTAACGGCGCTCGTTGGTACTAAATGCCGAAGAGTTCCGATAAGCAACAATTATCTCAACAGATGGCACTCCTTGGTAGACTATAAATTTAATTAATATCTAATAATTAAAAATAACTAATAAAACTACATATAACTAACCCTATTAAAAAAAAAATAATAATTGCTAATAATAATAAAACTAATTAAAAAAAAAAAATAAACTATGTAATACAGTGACAGCGAACCGCCTCCGAAAATGCTGATAAGGAGAGGTCATTTTTTTGACAGCTCGGTGGATTCGGCCATATTTTTACCGTAACCTTGGCTGATACGTGACACAGTGAGAGATGTGAACCAACTGCGTAATTAATCGACCCGTGTTGTGATGGGATAATATAATTGTTAAGGCCTTCTTAATACAACTAGCCTCTAAATAAATGGATTACATCGTAAATTGACCCGAAATGGTGAGTCGCTTAGAATATAGCCAATACACACCTTTGTCCAATTTAATCGCAATTCATCCTGTATAATTGTTACCGTAATCTTACTTCTAGCGAATTATTATGTACCCTAACCTTCAAATTACGCATGGCGACCGTGATTCCGTTTAAACCTTTGAATTTTCTCTCAATGGGACATGATTGTATCTACCTAGAATTATTATGGAAAACCATGTGTAATTGTATCTTGCAGATCGCTACCTACCTAAAAATAACACGCTAACCATAGCATGTAAGAGTCTAATAAGGACAGAATTTATGGAAGTCAAATATTTATTTAAGTTATCGTGTATTCTAATTAAGTACCTATTGTTTAGCACCTAGGATAATCGTCTTGCCTAGTCTAGTATCTGATTATCGCTGGTCAATTGCCACTGCTCACTGGTGTGTCGATCGACGTCGTCTCCTCAACCGCTCCAGACCAGAAGGCGAACAGAACTAGACAGGCAGTGGTTATTAACCTAATACTGAGACGGAACAACCTCGGTTTCAGGGTTCTACCTACAGCCAGTTCTACCTACAGCCAGTTCTACCTACAGTCAGTCTTGTTTACGGCCTGCACTTATCTACAACGAATGACCTGGTTGCGACCCAGCTACCACTAACACTAACTGGCAAGGTGACCGTCAGGATTCTCCGGGTTCGACAATTACTCTCAAGCCTTCAAGCGGAGCAACTGCGCTGATGCGAGCGTTCCAAGCCGACTGAATTACATATGGATGACGGACGGGAACGGACCACGAGCTCACACCACCGCCAGTTGAGTACCTTAGCTGCCCGCTAGAGCTCGCCAACCCAGAGACTCCCTAGTATACACTATCCTGTTACATCAAACCGGAAACTAATAGGACGGACCGTAACTAAGTGAACACGACCCCGCTCTCCCTGAGACTCTAAACTTAGTGAACTAGCGCACTTGTGTCCAAATTAACTGCATTCGGTCTACGTTAACTAGTCAATAACAATTGTAATTATTCTGAGTAACTTTTCAACCTCCCGTTGTTTACCAACTCTCACAAGAACCTAGGAAAATTTATTATTGGAATTACCAACTATTTTACCAATTATTTACAATTAGAAGACCCACTCTAGTGCATAGCATGCGGCACGTAGTAAATTTCCCAGCATTCTTGTGAGGGTCCTATATAAATATTAAGGTAACTTAACTTAACTTCTAAGACCTAACGTGAACTGACTTAACTTATTTTGCATTGGAGACTGTAACATTAATATCGCCTTAATAATTAAATTGTCACCTACCATCACCAAACCGTGGACTTTTTTCTAACCCCTACCTACTACTTGTTCGCGATTTAGACTTCTAAAAAGCCCTAAAAAATAACTCGACAATGGCGCCCAACTATTAACTAAATTTAACTAATTTCGACTTGACCAGACAGTATACCACCTATATAACTAAATTAGAAATTTATTTACCTTATATTAGACTATATGTCAACAACTACCTACAACTAGTGTGACTAGGGAGTTCTTGGGAGGTCAGGGCTAGCGGTGCTGTAGCTTTTGGCTAGCGATAAACGGAATAGCATAAGTTAGACATTAAGTATAGAACTAGGAAAATGTCACAGCCGCTCACCGTTTCCGGTTAAAAATTTTTTCTCTTGAAACTCGATTATAATTAAAAACCTACATTCATTTAACTAAATATCAAATTAAAATTAACTACATTAACTAGTTTCAAATATAAATACCTAACCTTACTTAACTAATCAATTATTTTAAATTTAACTGATTTTAATTGCTGAATTAAATTCATCTAAGAAGGCTGCTTCCTAGTTAAATCTAGTTATTATTAAAACCCGTTTTGGTGTTACAAATTTTAAATTTATTACATAAACTTAATTAACTACAATACATTTTGAAACTAATTCTAGATAACCTAATCTTTTGAAGGAAATTCATCTAAGAATGCTTATTCTAACCATAGCTAGTCAATGCTAAACCCGTTTCGAGTCAAATCCATTACATTTAAATATCTAAAATTAATTAACTCCAGTTAATTTTATACCTACAGTAAAATGCCTCTTGCTATAAAAACTTTTACTAAATTTTAAAAATTCAATCATGGCTCTCCGCTATCATTCTAAATTAAAATCTAAATAATAAATTTACTGTAGTTACTACATAACTAAATACTAAACAGCAATAATAGCATCCTGCCACTATCCTAACCTAAAATATAAAATTAAGTCTACCACTATCTACGAACTAAACTAAATTATTAAATTCAAAATGGTTTCCAGCCAACTCCTAAAATTAAAACTAAAAATAATTTATTATTATCTACTACATAAAACAAAATACAAAAATAAATTGTTACTATCTATTAAATAAACTAAATGCTAAATATAAATTGTTATTATACTACTATAAACTTAAAATAAATTCTAAAAATAAATAAATTAACCTACTACTAACCTAATTAAAATCTAAAAATTAATTGTTATGGCTACTACAATCCTAAGCTAAAACATAAAAATAAACTATTGTTGCTACTACTTACCTAAGTTAAAAATACAATTATGGCCCTACACCATAACTAAACTACATGTATGTCTACCCATATATGCCTACCTGTATACCTGAATAATTCTAAATTTTGTCTAAAACAAAATTATTCTAGTATACCTACAGTCGCTAACTAAAAACACATTCCCTAATATACTTAGCTGCTACCCAATACTAATCTACCTAATGTCTAATATGATGATGGAACTGCCTACAATTATTCTACGACTGGTGGCTTGACTGACTAAGAGTCTAAGGCACTTGTCATATTTAACTACTGCTCTAAACAGTGGGGAAATATTAGTAGGTATTAGTTTCTACTAAATTACAATATCTCGATGACCTAAAAGTTGAGGTATTTTCTACATTCTGGTTCACTGACCTAAAAGGTGAATTAGATCTATATACTTGTCTACTGCCCTACACAGTAGACGGGTGCTAATTCTTGTTCGCTGACCTAAAAGGCGAATGAGGCCCTATATTCTTTGGACATCATCTATTTTGACATTAATCTAACATCACTTACTATTACAGGCGAGTGATAGGCTCTAAACCTATAACTCTGTCTGCTAGGAAGCTTCACTCGACCTAAAAGAGCGAAGGCTTAATTCTAAATGCTGAGGATTAACAGATGAAGTATGTATGAATGAAGGATAGTTGTGATGAATATATGTGTACCCTGTACTAGTAGTTAGAGAGTAGCAGGGGGATTTCTCAGGCAAAATCCCTAAACGAGGAGGGGGGATATGTAACGACTGCCGACATCTAACGGCGCTCGTTGGTACTAAATGCCGAAGAGTTCCGATAAGCAACAATTATCTCAACAGATGGCACTCCTTGGTAGACTATAAATTTAATTAATATCTAATAATTAAAAATAACTAATAAAACTACATATAACTAACCCTATTAAAAAAAAAATAATAATTGCTAATAATAATAAAACTAATTAAAAAAAAAAATAAACTATGTAATACAGTGACAGCGAACCGCCTCCGAAAATGCTGATAAGGAGAGGTCATTTTTTTGACAGCTCGGTGGATTCGGCCATATTTTTACCGTAACCTTGGCTGATACGTGACACAGTGAGAGATGTGAACCAACTGCGTAATTAATCGACCCGTGTTGTGATGGGATAATATAATTGTTAAGGCCTTCTTAATACAACTAGCCTCTAAATAAATGGATTACATCGTAAATTGACCCGAAATGGTGAGTCGCTTAGAATATAGCCAATACACACCTTTGTCCAATTTAATCGCAATTCATCCTGTATAATTGTTACCGTAATCTTACTTCTAGCGAATTATTATGTACCCTAACCTTCAAATTACGCATGGCGACCGTGATTCCGTTTAAACCTTTGAATTTTCTCTCAATGGGACATGATTGTATCTACCTAGAATTATTATGGAAAACCATGTGTAATTGTATCTTGCAGATCGCTACCTACCTAAAAATAACACGCTAACCATAGCATGTAAGAGTCTAATAAGGACAGAATTTATGGAAGTCAAATATTTATTTAAGTTATCGTGTATTCTAATTAAGTACCTATTGTTTAGCACCTAGGATAATCGTCTTGCCTAGTCTAGTATCTGATTATCGCTGGTCAATTGCCACTGCTCACTGGTGTGTCGATCGACGTCGTCTCCTCAACCGCTCCAGACCAGAAGGCGAACAGAACTAGACAGGCAGTGGTTATTAACCTAATACTGAGACGGAACAACCTCGGTTTCAGGGTTCTACCTACAGCCAGTTCTACCTACAGCCAGTTCTACCTACAGTCAGTCTTGTTTACGGCCTGCACTTATCTACAACGAATGACCTGGTTGCGACCCAGCTACCACTAACACTAACTGGCAAGGTGACCGTCAGGATTCTCCGGGTTCGACAATTACTCTCAAGCCTTCAAGCGGAGCAACTGCGCTGATGCGAGCGTTCCAAGCCGACTGAATTACATATGGATGACGGACGGGAACGGACCACGAGCTCACACCACCGCCAGTTGAGTACCTTAGCTGCCCGCTAGAGCTCGCCAACCCAGAGACTCCCTAGTATACACTATCCTGTTACATCAAACCGGAAACTAATAGGACGGACCGTAACTAAGTGAACACGACCCCGCTCTCCCTGAGACTCTAAACTTAGTGAACTAGCGCACTTGTGTCCAAATTAACTGCATTCGGTCTACGTTAACTAGTCAATAACAATTGTAATTATTCTGAGTAACTTTTCAACCTCCCGTTGTTTACCAACTCTCACAAGAACCTAGGAAAATTTATTATTGGAATTACCAACTATTTTACCAATTATTTACAATTAGAAGACCCACTCTAGTGCATAGCATGCGGCACGTAGTAAATTTCCCAGCATTCTTGTGAGGGTCCTATATAAATATTAAGGTAACTTAACTTAACTTCTAAGACCTAACGTGAACTGACTTAACTTATTTTGCATTGGAGACTGTAACATTAATATCGCCTTAATAATTAAATTGTCACCTACCATCACCAAACCGTGGACTTTTTTCTAACCCCTACCTACTACTTGTTCGCGATTTAGACTTCTAAAAAGCTCCAAAAAAATAACGCGACAACCTCCCACTTAAGACGCAGTGCTCACCACAGCGCCAGGAAAATCGTCAAAACGTTTTGCACAATAACATAGCGATTCACTTTTAAGTTTATTCACGGTTAAATTCACGGTTAAATTTGGTTTTTTCATCCATATTCATTACTTGCCAATTTTGCGACTTCAAAAATAGAACACGAAAGATCCCTTGTTAGGTGGGTCTTGTGCAAAAAGTTCCAACTTTCAGTTTTTTAGGTTTTCCTCTTATTTACATGCTGCTTGCGAAATTGTTAGAAATACATTTCAAGTTTAAATTTTTTAGGTTTTCCTATTTTACATTTACTTGTTTCTTGCGACATTGTTACAAATACATTTCACGTTTCATGTTTCGCGTTTCGCAAACTAGTTGTGAGGGTTTTTCGTATAATAAAATAACGAGCTAAGTATCAAAAATTTGCCCGTGGACATTGCTTTCTATACTTAGATAGATGAAAATAGAACTCTGTAGAAGCCCGTTCTCACTTGTTTTAGTACATCATCATCATCATCATCATGATCAACCATTTACCATTACCGGCTCACTACAGAGCACGGGTCTCCTCTCAGAGTGAGAAGGGTTTTGGCCATAGTCTACCACGCTGGCCAAGCGGATTGGCAGACTTCACACACCTTTGAGAACGTTATGGAGAACTCTCAGGCGTGCAGGTTTCCTCACGATGTTTTCCTTCACCGTTAAAACAAGTGATATTTAAATACTTAAAACGCACATAACTCCGAAAAGTTAGAGGTGCGTGCCCGGGATCGAACCCACGACCTCCAATTAGAAGTCGGTCGTTCTAACCACTAGGCTATCACAGCTTTTTTGTTTTAGTACACGTAATCTATAATCTGTATATATAAAACAAAGTCGTGTTAGTTCGAACACTTTTATCTCAAGAACGGCTGGAGCGATTTTCATGGTTATTGATTTTTTGTATTTGTCTCCATCCCGAATAGCATAATAACTGTTTAAAACATTGGAAAATTGACGAAAAAATAAAAGAAAAGAAAAAACATTTTCCCATACAAAATGTTCACGGGTTTCGTAACTGTCAAACATCCCGTCGCGTGGATACGGTAATCTCTCTCACCCGTACCTATATCCGGACGTGTGTTTATCACCTAACTCCTCCTGAACGACTGGACCGATTTGGATGAAATTTTGTTTGTATATTTCAATCCTGAGTGGATATTACCGAGTAGGTACAGGTAACCTACCGGGTCTCGGTAGGTGGCGCTGATGTCGGTATGTTGCCGGGCATGACGACGTCTGCCGGGTCCGCTAGTGATAAATAATTTTAAAGTTCAGATTTCGACGTGTATTCTTGTGAGGGGTTTATAAAAAAAATTAAGTAGGTATAGGTCTTTCCAGACCAATGATCTTAATACCTAGTGATTACAGTGGTTGTTCTGAACATTGCCCGGAACAACTGCTCTACATAATTATACTGATGTACTAAATGGCAGCTGGAACCGAATTGGCCGTTGGAACCTTAAAACTTGTGACGGTTTTTTTATGATACTGGATAGTCAGAGTGCTTAGTCTCAGTTTAAAGCGCTCCAAAACTAAAAGTATACTAGTAAACTATTGATCGAATCATAAATGACTTCAGAGCAAAATGAACCCAAAGACTCTTACTTTAGGTCCATTTTACTCTGAAGTCATTGTGATTCGATCAATAGTATACCTACACTTATACTATAAAGTTTTGGAGCGCTCCAAACTGAGACTAAGCACTCTGCTTTAATTAGTAATACTTTCAATGAATCACTACATAGTATAAAACAAAGTCGCTTTCTCCGTCCCTATATCCCTATGTCCCTATGTCCCTATGTCCCTATGTCCCTATGTCCCTATGTATGCTTAAATCTTTAAAACTACGCAACGGATTTTGATGCGGTTTTTTTTAATAGATAGAGTGATTCAAGAGGAAGGTTTATATGTATAATAACATCCATTAAATAGTGGAGAAATACTGTTATTTTTGAGGTTTCTAATGTGATGTCGTAAATAATTACATTTTTTCCGCTTACATGGCAAACGCAGGCTGAACCCTACGAGATTTATCAAAATAATGTACTAAGTATTATACACATTGAAAAGGTCTACAGAAAAGTCCGCGATGGTATATGTCTATCTCTTATGGATATCCCACAATAACATTTTTTTGTCATTTACTTTTTACGACAAATAATGACTAATTTTCGAAGCGATTTCAACCAATACAGCATTAATCCTTATCTAATTAAATACCTTAAATACATTGTTGATTTAATATAAATCCATATGGCCCTTTACAGCATATGATTTAAATGAATACTTTCGAAGATATTACAGATTTAAAAATTGCGGCGGCGCGGCGGTAGCGTGCCTATAAGCGCGTCGGTGGCCGCCAGTGTCGATAATTTTTGAAACCAAAAAAAAAAATCACAGTACGCAGGATGAAACTCATTTGAAAAGGAGGAGAATATTATAAAAATACAAGGAAAAATAATTTACGGGCGATCTGAGCTCGGGAAAAAAGGGGGGGAGTTTTAAGGGTAAAAAACAGTTTATCTCGATTTCCGGCAAAACTAGAAGTCCTATGGAAAAAAATCAAATGGCAAAGTTGTAGGTAATAAAAAGATCTACAACTTTTGTATTTACACTTTTTTCACATAACCTCAAAATTTATGTGAAAACTTCAAAAAACCAAGTTTTTGGTTTTTTATTTTTATCTTTTAAAATAAATTTTTTTTTTCACGGAATCTGGTGAAAACTTACCTTTTTATGTCCCAAATACACTGTAATTTATTTGATTTGAAATATTTAGTTTTTCTCCTTATTTTTGACTTAATATCGACTTAATTCTGACAGCTGTTATTGTCATTTACAGATGAGTTAGTTATATGGAGAACAGGGTTAACATCTACGAAGTACGATTTTACCCCAAACTACTTTAATTCCCTGTCAACATATAAAGCTCTAAGCTGCTTAATAATATTAATTGTTTCGCCCTAAAATAGAAATTGCTAAGAATGGAAACTAGAAAGTGCACACTAACAGCAATAGAAAACAAAAGAAGCACATTGAAAAAATTTATTCAATAATGGAAGTCGAATGACATTATCACCATGAAGTGTCTGTCAGGCATTTGTCATATCTACATGCAGCAGTTGATTTGTATTTGCATAAGTTTTGAATTTTTTATCTTTTTTGTGGGAATTGTTTTATCTCTGGTAACATTATGAAACGTCAGAATTCCACGGAATTAGTAATTCGGGTATAAGGTGAGATATAGTAAGTTCGTTGTGGAAAATATCGTAAAAAGTCAAGCCGCCTGGGAGCTTTCATCGAAAGACGAAAACGCTGCCTAATCCCTGAGCGGGTAGTACCTACGCATAATATGCTCTACTACCCGTGCGAAGCCGGGGCGGGTCGCTAGTTTTATATAAATTAAATAACATATAGTTAACGGTAACATTTATTTCACATCTAATTTCATCCGCTGCCAGCGGCGCCCAAGCCAAAAGGCGGCGATGATGCAGTGCTCAGAAAGTATATTCCCGAATTCCCTGGTCCGGAGTTCAGTCCCATGTATGCGACATCGTTCTTAGCGCAGAGTCCATCTTGAAACATAGTCCAATTTTCACATTTGCGAGCTGTAATGAAAAACAATTTGACGGCCTTCCTGGCACAGTGGTGAGCTTTGTGGTCTTATAAGTAGGAGGTTCCGGGTTTAATTCCCGGCATTGGCAATTTATAATTTCTAAATTGATGAATAAAATGATATGGCTTTTTAGGCCAGGAAAGCTGGAAAATGGCAACTGAAAAATGGGTGCAAAAATTTTCTTCGGGGATTTGGCGCTCTCCTAACATTCAACACATTAATATACTTACCTACATAATATTACTAATATATATTAATTTTTTGTATATCTTGTGTAATCTTTATGTATATAAAAATGTATATTATAATGTATATCGATATTAATTATATCGACATACATACTTAATATCGACACATTGGAGCAAGCATTAGGTACACCTGCGTTTTTCCGTTTACCTTACATAATAAATCACAAGATTTTAAACAAAATAAATACATCAACGATACTTCAGGAAAATTATTAACTACAAACAAAGAAATAAATAACAGGTGGCACGAATATTTTCAAAAATTGCTTAATGAAGAATATCCAAACCAGCAAATGACACTACTCCCTCCTATTTCTGGTCCCATAGAAGTCATAACACCTACTGAAGTTGAAACCGCAATTACTGCAATGAAAAATGGCAAAGCTGCAGGCCCTGATGAAATACCTGCAGAGCTATGGAAAAAAGCAGGTGTCTACGGTGTAAGATGGCTAACAAATCTATTCAACCTTATCTTATCAAAAGGTACTATGCCAGATATGTGGAGAGTGAGCAACATAATACCATTCTACAAGAATAAGGGAAATATAGCTGAATGTGGAAATTACAGAGCGATCAAGTTGACGTCACATACCCTTAAGATCTGGGAAAGAGTAATGGTCAAGAGACTTTATAAACTCATAACCATCTCATCAAACCAGTGTGGCTTTACTGCGGGAGTGGGCACTACGGATGCGATACACACGCTAAGAATCCTAATGGATAAATACAAAGCCCTTAAAAAAGATCTGCATATGGTCTTTATAGATCTGGAAAAAGCTTTTTACCGAATACCTTTCTTACCTTTCAATGAATCACTACATAGTATAAAACAAAGTCGCTTTCTCCGTCCCTATATCCCTATGTCCCTATGTCCCTATGTCCCTATGTCCCTATGTATGCTTAAATCTTTAAAACTACGCAACGGATTTTGATGCGGTTTTTTTTAATAGATAGAGTGATTCAAGAGGAAGGTTTATATGTATAATAACATCCATTAAATAGTGGAGAAATACTGTTATTTTTGAGGTTTCTAATGTGATGTCGTAAATAATTACATTTTTTCCGCTTACATGGCAAACGCAGGCTGAACCCTACGAGATTTATCAAAATAATGTACTAAGTATTATACACATTGAAAAGGTCTACAGAAAAGTCCGCGATGGTATACAGGGTGACTGGTAACAGGATACATTCCTTGCAGGGGCTTAAAGTAGAGCTCATTTGCAGCAATTTTTTTCATATAATGTCCTATCCGAAACTTAGTCGTTTCCGAGTTATTGAAGATTTAAGGTTTTTAGCAAAAAATTCCAGTTTTAAAGTTAAAATTAGTTGCTGAAGAAAATCATACCCGGTTTTGTTGGTTTTTTTGTAGTTTTCTGATAGAAAAACGTTCAGAAACTCAATCAAAATCAAAATAAGCTAGAAAATACCGTTAACTTTTCAGTTAAAGCCTAAAAACCACGTATTATTTTTAAGAAAAAAATCGAATTTGATGAAAAGCAATAGTATTTCTAAAAAAAAATGTATGGAACGTTACGTACACATTACTGAAATAACTTCCTTGATTCATTAGCTATCCAAAAAGGTACAGATGTCTACGACTTTTTTCAAAACCTCGATTTTATTAACAAAATTCTGAGGACTGACGAGTTTCAATTTGACTGGGATGGAATCACAAAGTATCATAATTTACATTATTGGGCGGCAAAAGGAGAAAACCTAAAAAAGAAAAAGAAAGGGCACATCAACGGAGGTATTCTGTAAAAGTATGGATAGGATTAATCAATTAGACATCTAATTGGCCCGCATTTTTCCCTCAGAATTTAAAAAATACGAATTAGGTGAAAAGAATATTATTTCTAAAAAAAAAATGTATGGAATGTTACGTAAAAATTACTGAATTAACTTCTTTGATTCATTAGCTATCCAACGAGGTAAAGATCTTTACAAAAAACTGCAAGAACGATTTTTAATTCAATTTGAAACTTGTAGTAGTTTAATGACTAATTGATTAATTTTAGGAATAAGAATAAACTAACTAATAATTATTAGTAATTACATATTTTAGGTTCGCAAAAGAAAAACTAGTTATGATTTTAATCTAAATTTTAATCTTTATTTTATTCTAAAGCTTAGTGTTAGTCTTAATCTTAATCTAAATCTAATTTTAAACTTGCTCTAAATGTGAACCTCTTTGTCTGATACAAGCCCAAAGCCTTTTTCGTATTTCCGTTTTAGTTACTCTTGTTGGCTAATTCTTACGCATTTCATGAGCTGCACGAAGAGTCCTCGCGAAGCTCATCTGTGATCATGGGGTAAGCGTACATCAAATCATTCATGTGGCCCCAAAGATAAAAATTTCAAGGCGTTAAATCTGGACAAGGAATAGGTTCACCTATCGTTATTGCAGTTTTTTGTAGACATCTTTACCTCTTTGGATAGATAATGAATCAAAGAAGGTAATTCAGTAATTTTTACGTAACGTTCCATACATTTTTTTTTATAAATAATATTCTTTTCACCTAATTCGTATTTTTTAAATTCTGAAGAAAAAATGCGGGCCAATTAGATGTCTAATTGATTAATCCTATCCATACTTTTACATAATACCTCCGTTGATGTGCCCTTTCTTTTTCTTCTTTAGGTTTTCTCCTTTTGCCGCCCAATAATGTAAATTATGATACTTTGTGATTCCATCCCGGTCAAATTGAGACTCGTCAGTCCTTAGAATTTTATTAATAAAATCAAGATTTTGGAAAAAGTTGTAGACATCTGTACCTTTTTGGATAGCTAATGAATCAAGGAAGTTATTTCAGTAATTTGTACGTAACGTTCCATACATTTTTTTTTAGAAATACTATTGCTTTTCATCAAATTCGATTTTTTCCTTAAAAATAATACGTGGTTTTTAGGCCTTAACTGAAAAGTTAACGGTATTTTCTAGCTTATTTTGATTTTGATTGAGTTTCTGAACGTTTTTCTATCAGAAAACTACAAAAAAACCAACAAAACCGGGTATGATTTTCTTCAGCAACTAATTTTAACTTTAAAACTGGAATTTTTTGCTAAAAACCTTAAATCTTCAATAACTCGGAAACGACTAAGTTTCGGATAGGACATTATATGAAAAAAATTGCTGCAAATGAGCTCTACTTTAAGCCCCTGCAAGGAATGTATCCTGTTACCAGTCACCCTGTATGTCTATCTCTTATGGATATCCCACAATAACATTTTTTTGTCATTTACTTTTTACGACAAATAATGACTAATTTTCGAAGCGATTTCAACCAATACAGCATTAATCCTTATCTAATTAAATACCTTAAATACATTGTTGATTTAATATAAATCCATATGGCCCTTTACAGCATATGATTTAAATGAATACTTTCGAAGATATTACAGATTTAAAAATTGCGGCGGCGCGGCGGTAGCGTGCCTATAAGCGCGTCGGTGGCCGCCAGTGTCGATAATTTTTGAAACCAAAAAAAAAATCACAGTACGCAGGATGAAACTCATTTGAAAAGGAGGAGAATATTATAAAAATACAAGGAAAAATAATTTACGGGCGATCTGAGCTCGGGAAAAAAGGGGGGGAGTTTTAAGGGTAAAAAACAGTTTATCTCGATTTCCGGCAAAACTAGAAGTCCTATGGAAAAAAATCAAATGGCAAAGTTGTAGGTAATAAAAAGATCTACAACTTTTGTATTTACACTTTTTTCACATAACCTCAAAATTTATGTGAAAACTTCAAAAAACCAAGTTTTTGGTTTTTTATTTTTATCTTTTAAAATAAATTTTTTTTTTCACGGAATCTGGTGAAAACTTACCTTTTTATGTCCCAAATACACTGTAATTTATTTGATTTGAAATATTTAGTTTTTCTCCTTATTTTTGACTTAATATCGACTTAATTCTGACAGCTGTTATTGTCATTTACAGATGAGTTAGTTATATGGAGAACAGGGTTAACATCTACGAAGTACGATTTTACCCCAAACTACTTTAATTCCCTGTCAACATATAAAGCTCTAAGCTGCTTAATAATATTAATTGTTTCGCCCTAAAATAGAAATTGCTAAGAATGGAAACTAGAAAGTGCACACTAACAGCAATAGAAAACAAAAGAAGCACATTGAAAAAATTTATTCAAAAATGGAAGTCGAATGACATTATCACCATGAAGTGTCTGTCAGGCATTTGTCATATCTACATGCAGCAGTTGATTTGTATTTGCATAAGTTTTGAATTTTTTATCTTTTTTGTGGGAATTGTTTTATCTCTGGTAACATTATGAAACGTCAGAATTCCACGGAATTAGTAATTCGGGTATAAGGTGAGATATAGTAAGTTCGTTGTGGAAAATATCGTAAAAAGTCAAGCCGCCTGGGAGCTTTCATCGAAAGACGAAAACGCTGCCTAATCCCTGAGCGGGTAGTACCTACGCATAATATGCTCTACTACCCGTGCGAAGCCGGGGCGGGTCGCTAGTTTTATATAAATTAAATAACATATAGTTAACGGTAACATTTATTTCACATCTAATTTCATCCGCTGCCAGCGGCGCCCAAGCCAAAAGGCGGCGATGATGCAGTGCTCAGAAAGTATATTCCCGAATTCCCTGGTCCGGAGTTCAGTCCCATGTATGCGACATCGTTCTTAGCGCAGAGTCCATCTTGAAACATAGTCCAATTTTCACATTTGCGAGCTGTAATGAAAAACAATTTGACGGCCTTCCTGGCACAGTGGTGAGCTTTGTGGTCTTATAAGTAGGAGGTTCCGGGTTTAATTCCCGGCATTGGCAATTTATAATTTCTAAATTGATGAATAAAATGATATGGCTTTTTAGGCCAGGAAAGCTGGAAAATGGCAACTGAAAAATGGGTGCAAAAATTTTCTTCGGGGATTTGGCGCTCTCCTAACATTCAACACATTAATATACTTACCTACATAATATTACTAATATATATTAATTTTTTGTATATCTTGTGTAATCTTTATGTATATTATAATGTATATCGATATTAATTATATCGACATACATACTTAATATCGACACATTGGAGCAAGCATTAGGTACACCTGCGTTTTTCCGTTTACCTTACATAATAAATCACAAGATTTTAAACAAAATAAATACATCAACGATACTTCAGGAAAATTATTAACTACAAACAAAGAAATAAATAACAGGTGGCACGAATATTTTCAAAAATTGCTTAATGAAGAATATCCAAACCAGCAAATGACACTACTCCCTCCTATTTCTGGTCCCATAGAAGTCATAACACCTACTGAAGTTGAAACCGCAATTACTGCAATGAAAAATGGCAAAGCTGCAGGCCCTGATGAAATACCTGCAGAGCTATGGAAAAAAGCAGGTGTCTACGGTGTAAGATGGCTAACAAATCTATTCAACCTTATCTTATCTAAAGGTACTATGCCAGATATGTGGAGAGTGAGCAACATAATACCATTCTACAAGAATAAGGGAAATATAGCTGAATGTGGAAATTACAGAGCGATCAAGTTGACGTCACATACCCTTAAGATCTGGGAAAGAGTAATGGTCAAGAGACTTTATAAACTCATAACCATCTCATCAAACCAGTGTGGCTTTACTGCGGGAGTGGGCACTACGGATGCGATACACACGCTAAGAATCCTAATGGATAAATACAAAGCCCTTAAAAAAGATCTGCATATGGTCTTTATAGATCTGGAAAAAGCTTTTTACCGAATACCGCGTCAGCTCATATGGCAAGCACTTAGGGCTCAACAAGTACCAGAACAGTACATAAGTATCATACAAGATATGTACAACAGTGTAACCACCCGAGTTGTTTCACCTGCTGGCATGAGTAACAGCTTCGAAGTGAAAGTTGGCGTTCATCAAGGATCTACCCTGAGTCCCCTGCTCTTTAATATCGTCATCGACTATATCACCAAAGATCTTCAAAAACCGGCCCCATGGACACTTCTATATGCGGATGATGTAGTTCTAGTAGAGGAATCACTGCCGGAACTCCAAAAGAACCTCGAAGCATGGCGAGTAGCATTGGAGGATAAAGGCCTAAGAGTGAGCCGACAGAAAACAGAATATATGCACTGCAATTTCTCTGAAAGCACGCACACCCAGTCACCACCCAAAATCGAGGGAAACCCCTTGAATAAGGTCGAAGAATTCAAATACCTCGGGTCCGTTGTGAACACGAAAGCCAACACCGAAAGTGACATTCAAAATAGAATAAAAACAGGATGGCTTAAGTGGAGATCTCTTACCGGTGTCCTCTGTGACGCAAAAATGCCAATTAAAACCAAGGGCACCGTGTACAAACGAGCTGTAAGACCGGCTTTGCTCTACGGTTCCGAATGTTGGGGAATGCGGAAGAGTGACGAACAAAAAATGCATGTCGCTGAGATGAAAATGTTGCGCTGGTCTGGAGGTGTTACTCTGTCAGACAAAATTCGAAATGAGTATATCCGAGGCACCTTCAAAGTTGCAGATATACATCATAAGATGCAGGAAGGCAGATTACGCTGGTATGGTCACGTAATGCGCAGGGACCAAAATCACATGACGAGACGAGTGATGGCTATAGACGAGGGCAAGAGAAGCAGAGGTCGCCCACCAACTACCTGGACTAGAACCATCTCCAAGGATATGACGATGCTAGGCCTAACGCCAGCGATGACCCAAGATCGTAACAAGTGGCGATCACGTATCAGGAGGGCCGACCTCAAATAGGGAATGCGCCAGGGGAATGAATGATGAATGTGTTTACCTTACATAAATTGTCATTGGCCTTAATAGGTATATGGTGTATGTCTGTCTGTTAACTTTTGCTCAGCACAACCGATAAACAGACCTTGACGATAAAGCACAGGTATAGCTTAGATACAGCCTGCTGCTGACGGACTTCGTATACGTTATGTTCCGGAAAATCAACGAGTTTCCACGGGATTTATTTTTAAATGCATGCAGATGAAATTTTCCATTCCATGGATAATAATAATTGTTAGTCAGATTCGGATCTTAATTATATACAGATTTAACTTCACTTTTATATTGGGAAAATATAAAGAGCAACAACAGAGCTGGTGCGGCTTGTGAAGCGGCTGAAAAAGTTAAAGCAATTAAAATACAGGGGTCTAGGCTCCGAATATGATTTTGTCCCATTCGGTGTCGAGACCTTTTGTCCGTGGGGTCCTAGCGCTATAAGGCTTTTTAAGGAAATAGCAAAAAGGTTAGTCGACGTCACAGGAGACCGATTAGCTGGCAGCTACCTCGGACAAAGAATTAGTCTAGCAATTCAAAGGGGGAACGCTGCCAGTATCTTCTGAACCTTGCCTACAGGGACTCCTTTTAATAATATATTTTAGGTATTATATAATATTTTTAAGGTTTTTAGTTTTAGGATTATTGTTCTTCTCTATTATTATTTTTTTTTTGGGAAAATTAATTACTGTTTCGATAGATCAGCCCATCAGGCTACATACCCACCAGGAAAGTAGTCAGGTGAAGTGAGTGTTTCAGCGTACAGTTCCCACGCTCTGCTGTGGTCGCACGTGGAGAAAAAACATCCGGGCTGTGACATGCCGTTGTTTGGGTAGAAGTCTTTGTGACCTGGAACCAAATATAACGTTCTCCTGAACCTAATAATACCAAAAACCTAATAGACTATAATGTACCTACTGAAAGAATTTCCGTCACGGTGGCCAATCACAACTTAGAGTAGTCAACTGCGCAGGAGATATTATATACTAGCGGTCCGCCCCGGCTTCGCCCGTGATACATATATAGCCTATAGCACTCAAGGATCACGTACATATCCAACGGTGAAAGAATTTTTGGTCCAGTAGTTCCAGAGATTAGCGCGTTCAAATAAACAAACTCTTCCGCTTTATTATTATATAGATAGTGTACAAGTGTGTGAGCAAAGTGCATTCTCTATTCCCTCGCAAAAAATCGTTATAGTACGACCACTTTTATAAGTTACATCGACAATATTCGCCAGCGCAGAGAGTAGAAATCTTAAGCTGACTTAAAACGTAAGTACAGTTTTATTTTAGGGCAATAGGTACCTGTAGGATGTATTAGAATCTATTTTAAGCCACTTTCTGCGCTAACAGATACTGTAGGTGTAACTTATAAAAGTGGTAATACTATACCTACAGGCTCTTTTAGTCCCAACACTCCGCCGTTGGTATGTATGACGTCGACGTACTGCGCGTCGGTCGCGTCGAGCCGCGCTCCCGCGTCTGTGTTGCTGAAGCAAGGACCGGCCGGGTCCAGGGCTGTGATCCTTGCCACATTTGTACCGGTTCCTTCGTACACCTTCTTGCCCGCTATACCAGCTATGTGAGCCCCTAGACTGTGTCCTACTAACGTTATTTTGGATGCGTCAACTCCACCTGTAAAATTATTCATCATCATCATCATCATGATCAACCCGTTACCGGCTCACTACAGAGCACGGGTCTCCTCTCAGAGTGAGAAGGGTTTTGGCCATAGTCTACCACGCTGGCCAAGCGGATTGGCAGACTTCACACACCTTTGAGAACGTTATGGAGAACTCTCAGGCATGCAGGTTTCCTCACGATGTTTTCCTTCACCGTTAAAGCAAGTGATATTTAAATACTTAAAACGCACATAACTCTGAAAAGTTAGAGGTGCGTGCCCGTGATCGAACCCACGACCTCCGATTAGAAGTCGGTCGTCCTAACCACTAGGCTATCACAGCTTGTAAAATTAATAAGCTGAGGTAATGATAAAACATAAAGATAGTTTCATTTTCACGAATCATCACCATCATTATCTTTATTTTTCTTTCTCATTACCGGCTCACTACAGGGCACAGGTCTCCTCTCAAAATGAGAAGAGTTTAGGCCGTAGTCCACTACGCTGGCATAGTGCAGATTGATAGAGTTCACATGCCTTTGAGAACATTACGAAGAACTCTTAGGCATTCAGGTTTTTGGTTTGGTTAGACGTTTTCCTTCACCGTTAAAAGCAAGTGATATTTAATTGCTTGAGGTGAACTCTTAAAAGCTGGGGGAAAAAAAAACCCTGCCAGTTCAGCGTGAAACTATTTGAAACATAATTATGTAACAATAATTTATTTATTGGTACAAATCATCCCAAGTCTAATTACGAATAAATTTTCTATCGTCCTTTTTTATAATAATAATAAATTAATAAATTAGATCTGCGAAATGGTCCTTATCATAACTGCTTATAATCTCTGCATAGTATATTTATCATTCCTGAGGTTCGTATCTGATTTCCATTAATCACTTAATGGTAGGGGGTTTTTGGGATTATAATGCGGTGGGCTTCCAGATTCTTCCGCATCTCAACCAGGAGTACGGGATTTCGAATCTAGATTCAACGAAGCCTTAACATAAACTCATTAAAACTAAGTAACCTTGAAAATCAATTTAAAGTCCACTCACGTTTGATTAGTTCTATCAAAAGTGTCCCGAATTTCTGTCCCATGAACCGGACATAAGTTGACGATCTGAAATACTCCAAGCTTATCACCTTCCTTCCATCCAATGCGAACACCTTCACGTGTTGTCGCTTAAGCAATTCCGGTGCCACCCCTTGCACCATCAGACCGTCTGAACTCTCCATGAAACCATGAACGAGAAAGTAAATGGATTCAGCATTAACCATCAGCTTCTTCAAATGGTTGATTTCGGACAAGTTGTGCTTTATGTTCCCATTCTTCGTGATGTGATCAATGCTTAATACTTCATTGAAATTGGTCCTATTTTTCTCCAACATCTGCTCATAAGTTATACCGAAAAAGCTCTTCAAAGCCTCACCTGAAAAATTAATAAATTGCTCTTTTGTAACATTTTATCGGGTAATATCCTATTTGTTTGCTAAATTGTTTCACAAAGCCTTATTTGTTCAATAATTCATGTTCATCTTCTATCAAAGTTATGCTTAAACAGTTTGACCTACAAACTGCTTAAATTCTTAAGAAGGTCATTGTTTATAAATTATTTTCGGTTGCCGAATTAAACATTGTTGATTGTTGTCTGTTGTTGTTGTCGTAAAGGTAAAATTACTGACAATAAACATAATAAACAGTTAAGTTTACTGTATTGTAGGTTCTGTAATATAGTACTGTATTTTAAACATAAACTGTTTACGTTTACAACCACTGTAAGATTCGTGAATTCATTCTGATATTTCCAGAACTTGGAATTTTCAAATAGGTCTACGGGGACGAAATATGTATACTTATAATTTCATAGTTTGGAGTATTCATATAATATCCTTATTATTCCTTACTACTTTATTAAAATATAACAATTTACCAGACTCTATTGCTGAGGCTTTAATTATTTTCTTTCAAACAGATATACTCGGTGGACTGGCTTAAATTTTTATGAATTAATTCTATGTAAGTAAGTGATATTTTCATCTTTGCATAAAGCACAAAAACATATTAAACAAATACGTCACACAGAGGATTCCTCTAGGAAATCATGGTCCTTTATAAATATTTGAAGAGGTTTTATAAATCTTTCTTATTAGGTAAGCTCTAAGGCGGATAAAACTTACATTGGTAAAGACATTTTTGGAAGAGTAATAGCGAACTTCCAGACATCATTTTGGCTACGGGACCTTGATGTTTTTGCTTTTGTGCTATAAAATTGTGTGTTTTTGTGCTATAACACAGTAGCTATACAATTTTGAGTACCTATGTTAACGGTCTGAGAGAGTGACTCAATAATCTAAGAACCTAACTAAGTATTTATTATTATTAAACTTGAACGCCTGTAATCTCCAGCTAATATAACATTAAATACTACAATACATATTTAGTTGATTTCCCCCCAGTAGCGTAATTTTATCAAGGTTTACATTAATTAGGAAACTTTTACGGCATCCCACCAATTTCCGGAAGCCTCTTTTTTAATCAAAATTAAATTATGTTGATACCTATTCATCCTGTAGCGTTTGGCTGTTTTAACAATGAACACGGCAGACCCGCAGAGTAAATGTTTTTATTATTATTCAACTACAAGTTAGCCCTTGAGTAAAATCTCACCGGATGGTAAGTGATGATGCAGTCTAAGATGGAAGCGGACTAACTTGGAAGACGTATGCATACCCCTGATCGGTTTCTACACGGCATCGTACCGGAACGATAAATCGCTTGGCGGCATGGTAGGGTGGTAACCAGCCACGGCTAAAGCCTCCCAGATCAGACCAGAGACAATTTAGACATTATAAAATCCCAAATTACCCCAGCCGGGAACCGAATCCGGGATCTCCCAGTTATAAGACCACAGCACTCACCACTGCGCCAGGGAGGTCGTCAAACGTCGATGGATTTGTTGGATTTTGATTTTGAGAGCATGTTTGTATCACAATCTTAGTACGACTTTGCACATCTCGCAACTTAATAGATTTCGACCATGGAAACGTAATATCATCGGAGAACAATGGACCTAAAGAGCCTTGTTTTAAAGTCATACTTTAGTACCTACCATACCGAGTATTAATTTCATAGTTTCAGCAGCTTAGGGCACTGGCTATGAATGTAGGTAAGTAATGTAGGTAATGTAGTAATACATTGTAAGCAAGCAAGTAAGCATGACATTGTGGCTAATTATGTTGTACACAATCTCTAAATCTAAACTAAAATGACAGGTCTAAATATATTCCTGTCTCTTTCACAATCCTCCCTGCTGAAGGGGATAGCACTATTTTTAAACCTGTCAATTTAGTTTAGGTTTAGAGATTGTGTACAACAGAATTGGCCACATTGTGGCTAATTCTGTTGTACTTCTGTTGTAACTTGTACACAATCTCTGAACCTAAATTAAAATGATAGGGCTAAATATATTCTTATCTCTTTCACAATGATACCTGCGGAAAAGGATAGCACTATTTTAAACCTGTCAATTTAGTTTAGTTTAGAGATTGTGATTTGTGTACAACAGAATTAGCCACATTGTATTGTACACTTACATCTATTTGAACCAGCAGCAACAATAGGATGCAGTACGGGATCTAAGATAGAGCTAACACTGAAGCCTGCTGGAGGGGGGACGCTTGCTCCGTACACACTGACCACCAACAGAGCCTCGTATATACAAATTGCGTCTATGTTTTGCACTGAAATTAATATTTTTAAAATACTAGTCAGGCAGCCGAGGAACAAATTTTTAGTGATTAATAACAAGCTGAATTTTCGTGCGTAAGTTCGTCTCGACGAAACGACCAAGTTTCTTATCTATGAAAATTCTCGATGGAGATTCTCGATGGAGAGGATGGATGGATGGCTACTCGAGTGCGCAGGTGTTAAACATTTCGATTCGCTCGGGGGGCGAAATCGTTCCATTTTTGTAGGACTATGTAGCCATTTCATTATACAAGTATTTACTACTTAAGTTGCATACAAACAATCAGCTAGTTATTAATCATGTTTATAACCTCATTATTTGGAAATATTCGGAGTGGAGGACACTATAGAATATTATTAATAATCAGCAGATTTTTTGTATGCAGCTTAGTAAATACTTGTATAATGAAATGGCCATATTATAGTCCTACAAATTGCTATTAAAGGCCAGCTTGTTATTAATCACTAAAAAATTTGTTCGTCGGCTGCCGAACCATACCTTTATATCAGGTACGGGCAAACAATTTATTTTGAAGATATCGTATGCTTCTAAATATAGAATCTGATGAAAGAGGGACTAGCTCACATTGTATTTAACTATTTTGCGAGCCAATTTCCAAATGCTCGGTAAGTTTGGACGTCATCATCATCATCATTATCTACCCATTACCGGCCCACCACAGGGCACGGGTCTCTCCTCAGATTGACAAGGACTTAGGCCGTAGTCCACCATGCTGGCCAATTGAGGATTGGTAGACTTCACACGTTTTTGAGAACATAAAAGAACATAAAAGTCCTAAAAGCTTTGCTAAAGCACCCACTTAAGTGGATGGGAGATCTCTAAGGTACCTAAAAATTCTTCAGGGTGAGAGCGGTTTCTGTAACGCGTAGGTATTGGGTTCGTCCTGCGGGATATGATAATTGAGGTTGGGGGATCATTTCCCCCAGAACGTACTATGAAGCTGGTTTTTCCAGGATCGTTGGAATAATAAACGATGGAGAAATGAACCCCCTACAACAGAAAACACCGCGGGCCGCCGTGGTCCCATCGCCTGGGGCTATCGAATGACCGGATCAGGCCGTTAGTCACCACTCCGATGTTTCACTCTCTGAGCAGGCTTATTCTCGATCCCTCTCTGCTGCTTCCTTCTTAAACAATAAAGTTTAACAAAAGACGACGAAAAAAATCGGTACGTACCAAGTCGCGACGCGCAAAAGCCATTTCTTTATATTCTAATCTTTATTAATCCCTAGGATACTATATGACTCGTTTAATCTGGAATTCCCTGGATTTTTCCATAGTATAATATTTTATAAAGGAATACCTAGTTACTTACATGTCATTTCACGATACGGTGGCTGCCTCTATGTCATTAAGCAAATCATTTCTGACTTACGGAGAGCGCTCACGGAGCGGTTTGGAATCGCGCCCGCCGCGGCTGCGGGAGAGAGGTTAGAGAGAGCGCGCTCACGAGCCCGCTTGTTTTTGCGGGAACCGCAGCCGCCGCGGCTGCGGGCGTCGCCCGCCGAGTTGGCGGGCGACGCCCGCAAGACCGGCGGTTATAGTTATATATGAAGAGCTGGCGAACAAAATGTTATATTTTTTAATCCGATGGTCTTTGGCTTGCTGAATAAGAATATCAACTTAATTTTACTTAAAACGGCCCGCAACTGTATCAAAATTGCATCCATAGGTCGTGGTTTCGATCATAACGGCATAATTACAATAAAGTTTCAATAAAGATTTGAATAATCGAGCACGTTTTCGTTCAAAATGGATTAATTTCCATACTTTGTAAGATGTCAATCAAAATGATTATTTCTTTTTCAGAAGAAAAATTTGTTTTTTTTTTTAATTAAAAAGTTTATCATTTAAAAACTTTATTCACTAATAAAGTTTTTAAACAATTTATGTTGAAATTGGCCTAAACTAACTTACAAATGTCAGACTGACTTACAAATGATAGATTATTGTTGAAAATTCATTAGAATTTTTAGAAATGGTTTACGAATTATTAATTTCATAATTGAAATAGGTTAGAATTAACTGACATTTGATTCATACAGTGGCGCCGAACCGCCATCTTGAATTATTGGTATAAATACGGGTAATTCGAAGCCATGAATTGAGTCTCCTCCAAAGACTCAACCGACTATTAGATACTTCAGCGTCTAGGTCGTGATATTTGATTGAGGGCTGCGATAGCAATCACACCCTCATCGAATAAATGCTGCCATTTTGGACTTGGCTGAGTGTAATTAATTAATTAGTATAAAATATATTTGAAAATAGATCTCAGTTAAACTAATCTCTGAGTTGATATAAATTGAGTTATGTGCGGGTGATAAACGCAGATATTTTAATAATAGTTTGATTTAGTTTTAATATTAATTGATAGTCTGCTTCTGGAGTTATGTGTTTACACAAACAAGTTATTGCTTGGAATATTAATTAATGATTGCTTCCGTTAACTTATATGAGATAGCAAACTGAATTTAACATATTATTATGTTCAATAAAGTCACAAACTACATATGGGTAAATAAAAATCCACGCCAAAGCTCACTGTAAGTATGTCATTCAGTTTAATATTAATATTTAATAATTAATAGGTTACCTGAATCAATACAGACCCCATGCCTCTTCAAACTTTTAAAGTAAAACTAAAGAACTGGCTCATGGAGAAATGTTTTTACAATTTAAAAGAATATAGGTATGACATAAATTCTATTTATTGCAATTAATTTTATATTTATATCTTTAGAACGTTGACATGTATGCTACTTACGTCATTTTGTTTAGTCTTAAAATCAATACTTCAATTTGCACACTAATTTATTAGTTAAATGTGTTGGAAGACAATAAGCTTTAAGATCCATAATATTTGTACCACATTTTTGCAAATAAAGACTCTTACTCTTTAGTTTGATGCAACTATACCGTTTTGTTCGCCAGCTCCTATAAGAAAAATGCGATCGCGCCCGCCGAAAAACCGCAGAGCTTGCGGGCGACGCCCGCAAGGCTCGCGGGCGCCCGCTGCCCGCCTTCTGCGGGAGCCGCGAGCAACCGCCAACTTTGCGGGAGTAAATCGCGTCGTGAGTTTTGCACTCGACATTTGTATGAATTTCGAGTATTGCGGGCCCGCAACCGCGGCGGGCGCGGGTGCGAACCGCTCCGTGAGCGCTCTCTCTTAGTCTACCTGACGATATGGTTCTACCACTAAACATAGAGACATAAGTAACATGTTTATCAGATTTTTCTTTTATTCATCGACAAGACTTGACTGCGGCTCACCTGATAGTAAATTACGACGCAGTATAAGTTGGAAGTATGCTGAACTGGTAAAAGTATGACAGTTTTTATTGAAAACTATACCACTGGTCGTTTTCTACGTGACATCGTACCGGAACGCTAAATCGCTTGGCAGCACGGCTTTGCCGTTGGGATGGTAACTGGCCACGGCTAAAGCCTTCCACCAGACCAGACCGAAGACAATGTAGAAATTTTAAATTATTTTGTTGTCCCTGCTGGGAACCGAACCCGGGATCTCCCACTTATAAGACCACAGAGCTCACCACTGCGCCAGGGAGGTCGTATATAACATGATGATCTATTTGCTAACTCGCGTCGTATTCGCACGAGTTCCTACGGTAATGGTAATTAGTAATCCGATGATACAGGTCGGTGGAAACGGTAAGTGTGCTCAAGCGATTATTTTCTCACTTTTGGAGATATCCAAAATATGTTGTTACTTAGTAGGTAATTGGTACGTCGTCGTGATATCAGAAATTTAAAAAAAATGTAAGAAGTTCGAATTCTAAATTGTTATTGCTTCCTGTATATGGAAATTAGAAACAGCTGTTAAAGAGTTTGGATGGGAATTAGTGGAAAAAATCTTTATCTTTATTGACTCACATATTTTAGTAAGAAGTTTGACACAAATTAAAATAATGACTTAAGCTTTATAGTGTATAATGATTTTTTTATTTTTAATAATTTGATGTACTTATAATTATTCAATATTCTTAAATCATAAAGTATAATATAACTACATAATCATATTTAATTTTTAATATTAGCAACACCCTTATATAGGGTCTCATGTTCATGTATACTAGTATATTTTTAAGCTATAATTATGTATTAGTAAGTAAGGCATGCACATGAAAGCTATAAATAAATAAATAAATAAAGGGATAATTTTAATTTTTATTCATCTACAATTCCACAAGCTAGTACTTGACTGCTATCTCAAGCAAGTAACGAGGCAGTCTAAGATAGAAGCGGGTTAATCTTGGGAGAAGTACGGCAGTTTTAGTATAGGTACCCATGATCGGTTTCACATCGATTTCTTTTTTACACAGCATCGTACCGGAACGCTAAATCGCTCGGCGGTACTGTTCTGCCGGTAGAGTGGGAACCAGCCACGGCTGAAACCTCCCACCGGATCCGACCAGAGACAATTTAGAAAATGTGAATTCCCAATCTATATCTATATACATATAATAAAATCGTAGAATTGCCGTGTCTGTACATTGAAGATTTTTGCAAAATAATAACTGGGGGATGTTAGGGATAAGTAATAGAACGTAAAAAAGCTATTTTTGAAATTTTTGTCTGTTTGTCTGTTTGTCTGTTTATCTGTTTGTCTGTTTATCTGTTTGTCTGTTTGTCTGTATGTTTGTGCGCGCATCACGTAAAAACTACTGAATGGATTGAAATGAAACTCGGCATGATTTAAGTTCATACTATGGAGTAACATATAGGATATCTTTTATCCCGAAATTCAGCACGGTTCCCTTGGGAGAGGGGATGAAAGGCAAAATGTGTACTTAGCTGCAATTCGTTAACGGGTGGTCCGATTTCATTCATTCTTTGTTTGTTAGAAAGTAGATACTTTAAAGACTACTGGCTAATCTCTGAAAAGCTGGACCGATTTTGATGGGACTTTCACTGGCGGATGTTTACATTTTGATGTACCTAAACATCCGCCAATGAACTTTTTACAGTTTTTAGCAAGGTGTAAGCTCAAAGGAGCTTTGGAAAACAAAATGATTCCCACGGGATTATTAAAATCAATATCCACGCGAACGAAGTCGCGGGTATCCGCTCGTTTTATAATAAAAATAATCTTCTTAATATAAGGAAAAGATGACTGACTGACTGATCTATCAACGTACAGCTCAAACCACTGGATGAATTGGGCTGAAATTTGGTATGCAGATAGCTATTATGACGTAGATATCCGTTAAGAAAGGATTTTTTAAAATTCAAACCCTGAGAGGTTTTATAGGGGTTGAAAATATATGAATTCGATATATATAAATGCGATATACATATATGAATCCACGCGGACGAAGTCGCGGGCAACAGCTCGTAATTATTATATTTTTAACCGACTTCAAAATAGGAGGAGGTTCTATTTTCCACTGTATAGTTTTAGTCTACAGTTTGCCCAGTCAGTCGTCAATGATCGTATCTCCACCCGAAGGTGACACTTTGTTCCGGCAAGCGCTTTGTGTCAATTGTATGGAATTTCACAACCGCCAATATTTACTCGGATGACACGCAGTTATGTTGTTGGCGAATCAGGGTCAGCGCACACCAACCGGAAAACCGATTCACTACGCTCGAGCATTTCACCGCGGTTAAATATTTCTTTCTTTATTAGGGTTCCGTACCCAAAGGGTAAAAACGGAGCCGGGTTGTCACTCGGTTGTCTGTCCGTCTGCCCGCCGGTCACAGGTCACTAGCTTGCAGATGAAATGAGTTACAAACCTGAAATTTTGGTATTTGGTGTAAAACGTTGACCCAAAATCAAATATTGAAATAGAAATTGAATTAAATTATTTCTCAGGGGAGCTCCCATACATGAAAAAGGAGCCAGAACCCTAGCTTGTGGGGTATCATTGTTTAGAACTCATTAAGTAGAGTATGAATACATATTTTTTTTAATTTTTTTCTCAAAAAATAAGGAAATGGGGGGCCATCAAAGTTGTCAGTTTTAGATCATTTTTGTGACGGGGGCTATCTCAAAAGCTAAACCAGTTAGGAATATATGGTACATAATATTTCGATATATTATGTACCATTATTATGCTCCATTTAAACAACAAATACTGAAAACAACGATTCATAAAATAGTTTATAAGCTGTGACCAAAACAAACGAACTTTTGTTGGGTTTTCTTTCACGGTTTGTTGCGATGTCTAGCTCATAAATTAAATATTTCTTAGACCCAAAATATTATATTGATCATAATTATGTACGGAACCCTAAAAGAGCGAGGCCCGACTCGCACTTGGCTGATTTTTTTTCTTCTTGAATAGTGAAACTTCTTTAGCACCGTTGTGATTTGAAAATTCGATGACATGAATCTGCCTCGTTGGTCTAGTGGTTAGCATATTCGACTGCAGATCACGAGGTCCTTTTTTTTTTTTTTTTTTTTTTTTTCGTGGTGGAAACCTTTTATAGGTACCCCCGTTCTTTGGGCAGAACGGGGGTTATGTGGGACTCCCCCTGTGGGTATACCCTAACTAAAACCACCACGGCTGTTCCCTCTCGCTGACTGTGCTGGACGCCTGGGGAACCCGTTGTATACGTCCCAGGCGTCTGTCAGCCGCCCCGGCCACCTGCCGGGGCTCCCGCGCTAAAGAGGAGGGGATCGGGACAGCGTGATCCCCCCCTCAGACAGTGAGGAGACTGTCGGCCATAGCATCCCAAGACCCCTCGCTGCTCAGCATGGCGCATACGACGCCGGGCAGCGAGAGGTCTCCGCCAATTGTCGCCACCAGAGTGCGGCGCTGGGGGGCCCAGTGGCTACACTCTTCTAGAGTGTGCTGAGCTGTGTCATCCCCAGCGCCGCACTCATGGCACGACGGGGTCGGTTCCCTCCCGGCGACTTTGTGCAGGTAATGGCCGAAGCATCCGTGCCCGGTCATCACCTGCACCAGCCGGAAGGTAAGCGACCCGTGCCTTCGCCGGCACCACCACTCCAGCACCGGGCGGATGGCGTCTATGGTGCGCTTGCCATAGACGACATCCGCCAGGTCTTCCTTCCACCTGTCTCGCATTCTGCGGGCAGCCATCCGCTGCGCTCGGTTGACCACTTCTGGAGGCGGGCGCTCCCCCCTTGCCCGATTCCCCGCTCTGACGCGATGCGCCTCGGCGAGCACCCCAGCCTCTAGCTCCCAAGGGGGAGTGCCCGCCAAAACGCAGGCGGCCGCAAAGGATACGGTGGCGTAGGCCCGGCAGATGCGGTTCGCCACCACCCTCTGCGGTCTCCGCAGAAGGGCCCTGGTATTTGGACGCAGAGCGTCATACCAAATGGGGGCCCCATACGTCGCCATGCTCCTTATGACACCCGCGAAGAGACGACGGCACGGGGCCCCAGGGCCCCCCACGTTGGGGAGCAGTCGACCGAGCGCAGAAGCCGCCCCCACCACCCGAGGAGCGAGCTGGCGGAAGTGCTCCTCAAAGTTCCATTTGCGGTCCAAAACAAGGCCCAGGTACTTCATGTGGGCCCTGATTTGGACCGCCTCCCCCGACACCGGGATGCAGGCGCGTGCCGGGGGCCGCCAGCCCTCTCCGCCGAAGAGGACTGCCTCGGTTTTTGGGAGGGCCACCTTCAACCCCAACATCTCAATCCTGGTGACCACCAATTCGGTGGCCACCGTGGCCCTCCTCGCAGTCTCCCCATAACTGCTTCCCCGGACGGCAACCAAGGTGTCGTCCGCGTAGCAAACGATTGCCATCCGGGGAAGCAGAACCGGACGGATGGCCCAGTCAAACCCCAGGTTCCACAGCAGGGGCCCGAGGACTGACCCCTGCGGAACCCCGCAGGCCATCCGTCTTTCCACCCTCCTCCCATCCCTCCCCTGATAGAGCACTACCCTCTCCTCCAGGTAGTGCCCTATCATACGGCGCAGATAGAGGGGCACCCCGTGATACCGGAGCGCCTCCTCTATCACCCCAAAAGGGAGTGTGCCAAAGGCGTTGGCGATGTCTAATGACACCGCCAACACTCCCTCACCCCTCTCCTTCGCGTACCCCGCGAAGTCCTTCAGGGCACCAATCGCGTCCAGGGTCGACTTTCCGACCCTGAACCCGTATTGGTGCTCCGAAAGGTCGGGGCCCTGCCAAGCAAGATGCTGGTTCAACCGAGAGGCCAGAACTCTCTCCAGCATCTTGCTTGTTTCGTCGATCAGGACGACTGGTCTGTAAGCCGAAGGAGTGTCCGGGGATCTACCCTCCTTCCGCAGCAGCACCAGTCGTCCCTCCTTCCATACCCTTGGGAACCGTCCCGCCGCCAGGCAGTCATTAAACAACTGCCTGAGACGGCTCCCAAGGTGCCCCAAGGCCAGCGCCAGGACTTTTGCCGGGACTCCATCCGGTCCCGGCGCCTTCCTGCACTGCCGCAGACGACTCAGAGCCTCCCCCATCTCGTCATCCGTGACTGGGGGAGCTCCAACCGGCCCTTCGCGCTCCGCGGACGGGGACGCCATGACCGGGGGCGCAATTGCTGGCGGTCGGGGAAAGAGCCCCGACACCACCCTGTCGAGGAGCTCCGGCTCCATGGAATCCATGGGGGGGGCGCTCCGCATCTTGCCTCTTACGATGCGGTATGGCCGACCCCACGGATCCCTGTCCAGGGTTGCCAAGAACTCCTTATGAGCGGAGTCCTTGGCATTGGCGATGGCCACCTGGAAGGCCGTTTTCGCCTCCCGGAGCTCCGTGTAGAGGCGAGCCTCTTCGACCGCGGACACGGGCCTTCTGCGACGACATCGGGTGTAGGCCCGGCGCGCTTGGTTACTGGTGGCGCGGAGGGCTGCAATCTCCTGCGACCACCAGTAGACTGACCTTCGAGCGGGCAGCCGCCTCGTCCGGGGCATCGCCGCATCGCACACCCGCATCAGCGCGATGCGGAAACTTGTCGCTCTCTCCTCTACCCCCGACGAGGCCAGGGGAGCAGTGTTCCAGGCCTCGACGATGGCGCCCTCCTCCGCCATGTCTCGGTCTAGGCGGGTCAGTGCCCACCTCGGGAACACCCCTCCCTCTCTCCCGTTCCGGCCTTGGGGCGGCGGGAGCGACGCGGAAACCCTCCACCGAATATACCGGTGGTCTGACAGGGTCTCCGCGTCCTCGAGGACGCGCCAGTCCCACGTTCGTGCCGCGACGGCAGGGGTAGCGAATGTAACATCCACTATTGACCCCCCCTGCCGTCGGACGCAGGTCATGACGCGTCCCTGGTTGAGGAGCACCAGGCCGACCATAGCGGCCCAGTTCCCCAACTCAACCCCCCTCGGGTCCGTGATGGGGGACCCCCACGCGTTCAGGTCCCCCATCAGGATCACCTGGGCTGGGGCCGCCCCTCGCACCACTGGCTCCAAGCTCCGCAAAAATGCCTCAAAGTCGGACAGGGGTCTGTTGGGGGAGAAGTACACAGCGATGAGTACCACCTCCCCCCACCCAACCGCCACGAACCCCTGCCCGCTTCGCCTCGGAACCAGTGGTGGCCCATGCGCCGGAACCGCGATGGCCACCAAGCCCTCCGCGTCCCCCGCCCAGTTTGGCTGAGGGGGCACGAAGTAGGGCTCCGCGGCTGCCACCACATCGATCTGCCACTCCGCCATGTGCTGCATCAGGAGATCCTGAGCACGGGCGGAGTGGTTCAGATTCGCCTGGAGGAATTCACCGTGGCGTATTGGCATTACGTTTCCATGGCGACCTCCTCCAGAGCCGGCTCCTGTGGGCTTCTCCTAGTTTCAGAAGCCTGGGTCAACGGGGCCTCTTTCCCTTTCTTCGGCGGTGGCGAGCACTTCGGCCCACCCATGACGTGCCCGGCCTTGCGACCCATGTCCGCGCAGACTGCGCACCTAGGGTTGGCCGAGCACGATGCCGATTTATGTCCGTCCTTGCCACACCTGTAGCATAGACTACTACGGTCTGTGGCCGACGGACAGAGCGCCCGCGTATGGCCGAGCCCCATGCACCTAAAGCAGCGCATCGGGAGGGGTTCCAGGGCCGTTACCCGCGCCGAGGACCACCCGATGACCACTCGTCCCTCTGCGACGAGCGTCTTCGCCGCGGTCACCGGGCAACGGACCAGGGTTGACCCAGTCCCACTGGGCCCCATCCGGATGGCGCCGGCTCTGACCTGATCGGGTGGGACGCTCCCCTTTTCGGCCACTACCCTCCGCACGTCTTCGGGGGTGACGGACTCGTCGAGACCCACCAGACGTAGTTCAGCGGTTTTCATAGGCCGGGAAACCGTTACCCATTCGCCGACTAGACCCTGTAGCCTGCCGGCTAGCTCGTCTGCGGCCTTGGAGCTATCGGCCCCCGGGACCTCGATAATTCGAGCCCCAGTGGCCGACTTACGTACCCGGACGTGGTCCACGCCGACCTCCCTCAAAGCCAGGGCAGCGGTAGCCGTCTTCATGACCGTCGCGTATGTCTGAGTCGCGACGGCCTCCGGCTTCAGTGAGATGACCACCGCCGAGGACTTAGGGGAGGTCAGCTTCACCTTCTTCGTTTTTGGTGCGGCCTTAACTGTGCTGGCAGGGACAGCGGGTTTGGGCGCGGCGCCTTTTGCGGCATTAGCTTTGGCCTTGGCCTTGGCCTTCCTCCCGACCACTTTCGACCAGGTCGGGGGGTTTGGGGCCGTGGCCTCAGCATCCTGCGGCTCAGCGTCGCGCGGTGAAACGCCGCGCCGTTGCTCCTGCGTCGCGGGAGTGGGAGCAGGTCCTCCTTTCTTACCCGCTGCCGCTGAGCGCGTTTTTGCTGGACGCGCCGGCGATGGCCCCGCAGATGGCTTATCAAGAGGGCGGCGGGCTGTATTCTCCGACCCCCTTTTGTCCGCCGCAAGTGGCGGCCTCAGCACGGGTTCCCGGGGGAGCCGCCTTTCAAGCTCCCCGAGGCGGTCATTCACCATCCCCCCGATGGAGACGAAGAGATCCCTCTTCAGGGTCTCCAAGACCTCGCAAAGGTTTGGGGGGATCTGGGCATCCACGTCTGTGGCAGGCTGAACAGCCGGCGCGGAGGGCTTTTCCCTTGCCGCGAACGAGGACCGGAGGGCCTTGACTTCCGCCCTTAAGGCGGCCAACTCCTGCCTCATTCTTTTATTATCTGCCCAGAGTCTACGGGCCTCTTCGTCCGCCGTCAGTTTTTGGAGGGCATCCATGGCCACCTGTATATCTTTGGTGGCCCGGTTTATTGCCCCCCTAACTCCGCCCTTCAGGTTTGTGGACCTCTTGGTCTCCTCCTCAATTATGGAGACCGCCTTTGTGGCCCTGTCGATGAGGTCGTCCTTTGAGGGGGCGCACTCATCGACTACTTCTGGGGCCAAGTCCGCTACGGAACTAGTGCTCCGCTCCCGGGCCTCCCCGCCTGGCTTCTGGAACCGAGTCCTTGACCTCGTCAGAGGGGGGGCGATACGTTGCGCCTTATCGGCGTTAGCCTCCTCCTCAAAGGAGCAGGATTCCAGCTCCTTCAGGCGGGCTTTGGCAGCCTTGTACCCAAGGTAAGCGCCCTTACCAGCTTTCGGCCTGGCCGGCTCCTCCGGCTCAACGGCAACGGCTTTTTCCGCTGGCTCCTCCTCCTCATCCACCTCAGCCTCACGGACCCGCTTTGGGGCCACTTTGCTGGGCTTCCACGGCCCCACCAAAGCCTCCACTGCTCAGTCTGTCTCGGAGTCTGAGTCAAAGAGTGACTCGGCATCCATCCTCTCTCGTGCCGGCAACACGATTTTAGGCCGGGCTTTCTCCGAAGAGCCTGCGCTAATGCACACCTCTTCAACGTCTCCTTGCGGGCCTTTCAACCCTCGTCCTTTGTTTTTTATGTTTGTGACTGATTTTTCCATAGTAAGTCCCACGAGTATGGGGGAAATATACGGTCCACCCGGGCGGTGCCCCCTGCGCCCGGGTAAGCCTAGGAGTAACTCGCCAGGGGGTCGGCAGGTACCCTGGCGGGGGGCGCACTAGCGACTGAACAACCCATCAACCATGCATCCCCTCGCGGTGCGCCAACGCTTGGGATTCGGGGTAATTTTTTATAGAGGTTTTCTTCCTCGCGGCCCGGCCGGTTAAGGCAAGACCCTCGGTCCCTCGTCAGGTGAGAGACGTGACCGTCACCCGACACACCTACAGGGATTACGATAATACGACGAGGACTGCGCAGGACTAGTTCCCGCACAGCCCGCTCGGAGGCAGGGTAAGTGCACACCGAGCTCGCCTCACGAGTCCTCCCCTAAAGGGGATTACTGCCTCCGGTGATTTTTTATAGAGGTTTTCTTCCTCGCAGCCCCTCGCTCAGTGCGTGGAGCCCCCGGTCCGCTCAGTGCGGATTACGGGTTGCCCGACGGTGGCCGAAGCCAGCGCCCACCGGCCATAAGACCGGCGGACCCGCCGCACTGCTGGTTTTGGTCCGCGCTGGGTTTCCCCGGTACCTCCCATATCTGGGAGGCGTTCCCCTATCCGCCACCAGGGGACGCGCCCGATGGGGGACCAGCAACCCCACACGGGAGATCACGAGGTCCTGGGTTCGATTACCGCGCCGGGCAAATTGTTAGTCTATAGAGATTTTCTGTCAAGAAATTCCAAGTGCTTGCCCGGAGTTGGGAGCTGGCGGAAGGTGTCACCAGTCGGTCCCGGTTATTATCACTAAGTATCATGTGACAATAGTCGTACAGACAATAGTCTGCACACAAAAAACCAGCTAGTTATTAATCATTTTTAATCATTTTTATAACCTCATTATTTGGAAATATTCGGAGTGGAGGACGCTGTAGAATATGATCTGATAAAATCGTAGACTTGCCGTATCTGTACATTAAAGATTTTTACAAAATAATTACTGGAGAATGTTAAGGATAAGTAATAGAACGTAAAAAAGCTATTTTTGAAATTTTTGTCTGTCTGTCTATTTATCTGTTTGTCTGTATGTTTGTGCGCGCAAAAACTAATGCTTGGATTGAAATGAAACTTGGTATGATTTAAGTTCATACTATACGGAGTAACATATAGGATACTTTTTATCCTGAAATTCAGCACGGTTCCCTTGGGATGGGAGGGGATGAAAGTTAAAATGTGTACTATAGTTTAGCTATAATTCATTAACGCGTGGTCCGATTTCATTCATTCTTTTTTTGTTAGAAAGGAAATACTTTAAAGATTACCGGTTAATCTCTGAAAGGCTGGATTGATTTTGACGGGACTTTCACGGGCGGATATTTACAGTTTGATCTACTGAACATCCTGATCTGCCAGTGAACTTTTAACAGTTTTTAACAAGGTATGAGCTCAAAGGAGCTTAGGAAAAACAAAATGATTCCCACGGGATTTTTAAACTAATATCCACGCTAACGAAGTCGCGGGTATCCGCTTGTTATTAATAACGAGCGGATACCCGCGACTTCGTTCGCGTGGATATTGATTTTAATAATCCCGTGGGAATCATTTTGTTTTTCCTATGCTCCTTTGAGCTTAAACCTTGCTAAAAACTGTTAAAAGTTCACTGGCGCATGTTTAGGTACATCAAAATGTAAACATCCGCCAGTGAAAGTCCCATCAAAATCGGTCCAGCCTTTCGGAGATTAGCCAATAGTCTTTAAAGTATCTACTTTCTAACAAAAAAAGAATGAATGAAATCGGACCACCCGTTAACGAATTACAGCTAAGTACACATTTTGCCTTTCATCCCCTCTCCAAGGGAACCGTGCTGAATTTCGGGATAATAAGTATCCTATATGTTACTCCGTAGTATGTACTTAAAGTATGCCGAGTTTCATTTCAATCCATTCAGTAGTTTTTGCGTGATGCGCGCACAAACATACAGACAAACAGACAAACAGATAAACAGACAAACAGACAAACAGACAAACCGACAAACAGACAAAAATTTCAAAAATAGCTTTTTTATGTTCCATTACTTATCCCTAACACCCCCCAGTTATTATTTTGCAAAAATCTTTAATGTACAGATACGGCGATTCTACGATTTTATTTCAAAATGTAAACATCCGCCAGTGAAAGTCCCATCAAAATCGGTCCAGCCTTTCGGAGATTAGCCAATAGTCTTTAAAGTATCTACTTTCTAACAAAAAAAGAATGAATGAAATTGGACCACCCGTTAACGAATTACAGCTAAGTACACATTTTGCCTTTCATCCCCTCTCCAAGGGAACCGTGCTGAATTTCGGGATAATAAGTATCCTATATGTTACTCCGTAGTATGTACTTAAAGTATGCCGAGTTTCATTTCAATCCATTCAGTAGTTTTTGCGTGATGCGCGCACAAACATACAGACAAACAGACAAACAGATAAACAGACAAACAGACAAACAGACAAACCGACAAACAGACAAAAATTTCAAAAATAGCTTTTTTATGTTCCATTACTTATCCCTAACACCCCCCAGTTATTATTTTGCAAAAATCTTTAATGTACAGATACGGCGATTCTACGATTTTATTATATATATATAATATAATATAATATTAATATATATATAGCTGCTCGTGCTGATTGGGTGACTCACTCATTGATCACCTCTCCTGAACAATTTTGTATGAAAAATTTTTTTTTCAATAATGGTGTCGTATAGAGGACAAAAATTCATTAAGAGGAAAAATATGGAGAGAGCTGATGATTGAGGATTTCAGAGACGAGCGACGGGCACGCTTAAGGTATTGAAGATAGGTGGGGGGTGCTCGAGCAAATGTCACTCAAAACGTCATCCAATTGGCAGTCAGCTGAAAAAAAATTCAAAATGGCGAAAAAAAGATGGCCGCCATACAAATTTCGTCGGTCTCCATCTCGAAGGGTATACAAGATGGAAGAGCGGTTTCTTCGCAAAAGATGATGAGGATCCAAAGGTCTACTTGATGAATTGAAAAAAAATTCAAAATGGCGGAATTTATTTTTCCATAGAAAATGTATGGCGAATATTGAAGAGACTACAAGTTGTAAACTATGCAAGGCTTTGATGCGGTTCTTTGGGGATGTCTCAAAGAAAAATATTCAAAGACATGATGATTGAGGGTTTGGAAGATGGTTGAGTAGCCCGGGCAGGGTATTGTAGATAAGTGGGAGGTGCTCAAACAAAAATTACTCGAAACCTCATCCAATTGTCACTGAGGTGAAAAAAACCTCAAAATGGTGGATTTAAGATGGCGACTATACAAATTTCGTCGGTGTTTATCTCACCAAGTATACAAGATGGAGGAGTGGTTTCTTGGATAAAGATGATCAATACCTAAAGATCTACTTGATGAATAGAAAAAAAAAATCAAGATGGCGGAATTTACGTTTTCAAACAAAGTTTTTTTTATTGATGGTTTCGTATAGAAGACAAAAATTTATGCGGAGGAAAAATATGGAGAGAGCTCATGATTGAGGATTTTGGAGACGGGTGAAAAGCACGGCTAGGGTGTTGACGATAGGTAGGAGGTGCTCAAACAAAAGTTACTCGAAACCTCATCCAATCGGCAGTGAGCTGAAAAAAAAGTCCTAAATGGCGGATTCAAGATGGCGGTGATAAAAATTTCGTCGGTGTCTATATCACGGATTATAAAAGATGGAAGAGTGTTTTTTGGCAAAAGATCATCAAAACGTGATTTACTTGATAGTTAGATCGAAAAAAAAACAAGATGACGAAATTTATTTATCTATACAACATGTACGACGAATATTGAAGATAATCATCATCATGATCAACCCATTACCGGCTCACTACAGAGCACGGGTCTCCTCTCAGAGTGAGAAGGGTTTTGGCCATAGTCTACCACGCTGGCCAAGCGGATTGGCAGACTTCACACACCTTTGAGAACGTTATGGAGAACTCTCAGGCATTATGAGGTTTCCTCACGATGTTTTCCTTCACCGTTAAAGCAAGTGATATTTAAATACTTAAAACGCACATAACTCCGAAAAGTTAGAGGTGCGTGCCCGGGATCGAACCCACAACCTCCGATTAGAAGTCGGTCGTCCTAACCACTAGGCTATCACAGCTTCTTTTTTTTATAAGAATATGAAGATAATGCAAGTTGGAAACTATGCAAGACTTTAATACAGTTTCTTTTCAAAATTTGTTTTTATGGAAGAACTCTCATTATGACAAAAGAATCGGAGAAAAAATATGGAAAGTGATAATGATCGGGGGTTTGGAAGATAGGTGGAGGCTGCTCAAGCAAAAAATACCCGATAATGAAACCTCGCGGTCCGCTTTAGCGGGCCGCGCACCCACGCGCCATACTAGTTAATATATATATAGCTGTTCGTTCTGATTCACTGACTCATTCATCGCCTCTCCTGTAAAATTTTGTATGAAAAATTTTTTTTTCACAAATGGTTTCGTATAGAGGACAAAAATTCATTAAGAGGAAAAATATGGAGAGAGCTGATGATTGAGGATTTCGGAGACGGTTGAAGAGCACGCTTAAGGTATTGAAGATAGGTGGGGGGTGCTCGAACAAATGTCACTCGAAACGTCATCCAATTGGCAGTGAGCCGAAAAAAAATTCAAAATGGCGAAAAAAAGATGGCCGCCATACAAATTTCGTCGGTGTCCATCTCGAAGGGTATAAAAGATGAAAGAGTTGTTTCTTAGCAAAACATGATCAGGATCCAAAGGTCTACTCGATGAATACAAAAAAAATTCAAAATGGCGGACTTTATTTTTCCATAGAAAATGTATGGCGAATATTGAGAGAGAGTATAAAGTTGTGAACTATGCACGGCTTTGATGCGGTTCTTTGGAGAACTTTCAATCAAAGAAAAATATGGGAAGACATGATGATTGAGGGTTTGGAAGATGGTTGAGGAGCCCGGGCAGGGTATGGCAGATAGATGGGAGGTGCTCAAACAAAAATTACTCAAAACCTCATCCAATTGGCACTGAGCTGAAAAAAAAAAAACAAAATGGCGGATTCAAGATGGCGGCTATACAAATTTCGTCGGTGTCTATCTCACCAAGTATAAAAGATGGAAGCGTGGTTTGTTGGCAAAAGATGATCAAGAACTGATCTACAATTTGATGAACAGAAAAAAATCAAGATGGCAAAATTTATTTTTTTCACACAAAATATATGGCGAATATTGAAGAGACTATAAGTTGGGAAACTATACAAGACTTTGATACGGTTCCTTTTCAAAATTTGTTTCTATGGAAGAATTCTCCTTCTGGCAAATGATTCGGAGAAAAAAATTTGGAGAGTGATGATGATCGAGGGTTTGGAAGATGGATGAGGAGCACGGCCAGGGTTAAAGTTGCTGAAAATGATAGAAGAAGGTGGAGGCTGCTAAAACAAAAATAATACTGAAATCCCCGCGGTCCGCTTTAGCGGGCCGCGCAGCCAAGCGCCCTACTAGTTAATATATATCTGTGCCTCCTGTGACAGGTGATACAAGTCAAAAATCACCATTTTACAGGAGAGCAAAAACAAGATTAAAAAAATTCTAGTTCGCGATCTAATTGGGCTAGGTTAAACTTGAGTACTTTCTTTTGTAGATAAAAACATTCACTTTCACCGTGTATTTAAATTTTTGCGGTAAATATTATAGTTTTAAAGTAATTCTTGAAAAACCTGTGAGTTGTACCTTTTTTAATTTCTAATCTATGCTAAAATTACGTGATAAATGATACAAGTACAGTTAAATTACGTTACACCTATATATTGTCTTCGTGTAAATTGATATACATAAAGTAAAAATATCTAATAACTTATTAGAATATATTCCCAACCCAATGGTGCTCAAACAAAGGATAAATGTAATATCTCAAAGATGAGATTTTTTTACTTATCAGTCCCCTATTTTAACAATTTAGCTGAATTGTATCAGTTTGCTAAAATTTTGGTCTTCTGAAAAATGTGTTAAATAATACAACTCATGTTATACCCCTCACTAAAATGCATTTTTATGGTGCAAATAAATACAAGTTTTACAAAAATAAATCAACGTTTGTGAAACTTCTTCTAAACCAATAATTCACTAATAAAATACTAGCTGATGACCACAACTTCATTTCGGGTGTATTCTTAGAAGTATCTTATATCAATTTCCAGGATGTAAACTGCAAAAATATAAGGGTTTTTATCTTCAATATGATGGACTCCCGCACAAAGATTTAACCCCTATTTCAACCCCTTCAAGCCTTTATTTCGCAACAAAAGATAACTTATGTTGGTCTCAAAAGTCTAATTTATCTCTGTTCCAAATTTCATCAAAGTCGGTTTTGCGGTTTAGGCGTGAAAGCATAATATACAGATAGACAGAGTTACATTCGCATTTATAATATTAGTATGGATTAAGTCCTTACATATTATGAAACTGGCGTTTTATCGAACTGGCTACTATGATCTCATATATCTTGGCGTATTCCAAATTTAAATTTATTTCAAAAGTGGTTTATGTATTTGTTTTTTGAATCTAGTGATTCATTTGTTTTCGCTCAATTTGATTTTTCTTTGACATCGATCTGTTCAAAAAATGGAAAACTTATCGCATTATTTACGAATACGAGTTCCACAGTGGCACCAGTACTGCAAAAACAATTCGAAGGATTAATGATGAGTATGGGGAAACCCTTACTGTAAAAGAAAGCATGGTACGATTTTTGTTCCAACGTTTTTGTTCTGGAAATTTTGACCTAAAAACAAACCCCGTGGACGGCTGGAAACCCTAGTTGACAATGAAGAATTAAAGATGATTGTGGTAGCGGATCTATCGCAAACTATGTTAGAGTTAGTGGCAGGCTTCGGTGTGAGTGATATAATAATATTAATTCACTTAAAACAAATTTGAAAAGTGAAAAACTCGAGAAATAGGTACCTACCGCATGAATTGACTGGAGCACACTAACAAACACGCATTAAGTGCTGCGTTACATTACTCAATTTTCACAATAACGACGGAATTTTGAATCGTATTGTTATCAGTGATGTAAAATGGTGTACGATAGTCGGAAATGCTCATCACAGTGGTTGAATCCAAGAGAACTGGCGAAACCCAACTGGTGAAACTGTCCCAAACGAAAGTTGACTCAGAAAAAACTACTGGTGTGTGTTTGGTGGACCAGTGCTGGTATCATACACTATGGTTTCCTAAGATCTGGCCAGACAATAAAGATAGATCAACAATTTCAAACCATGATGGAAACGTCAGCAGTTAAACAACCGAAACTGGTCATTTCTCTTGCCCAATGCTGTTAACTTAGACCAACGCTAGACCTCATACTTCACAACAGACAGTCGCTAAATTAAAGGTTGCGATTGAAATATCTCCAACACCCATCACTCTTCCCGGGAGTTTGCTTCAACATATTACTACTTTTTTCGGAATTTAGTCAATTTCTTGCAAGGAAAACAATTCAATAACAAAGTCCTAATATTTAAACTCTGTAAAACTCATGATCGCGCTCCTGAATAAAGCATAGCAAAACAGATATTACTTCTTATCGGTTGAAACAGTAATCTTGAAGTGGTAGGCTATTGGTACTGTCTTTATTGTAATCGTAATAGCGTAAGCTTTACCTCGTTTCAAACAATCCATAGTCTTGTATTCATCATCCTTGAATTCATTTTGTGTAAGAAAAATGGGGAATATTTTCTTTGGTATGCAAAACAGATCGAACATCACACCACATCAACTTTCCAATGCAAGAGTAAGAAATTGCTTGAAAACATGTTGAATCACAACTCATTTAGATAACAGTACCTACCTAAACTTTGCTATTTTGTTTGAAGCTGTACGCACTAGTTGGTACCAATCTCTTTGCAAGTGAATAACCATACTCATGTGCTTCTTCTTACGCTCAATTAACGCATGGTTGGTGTCAATCTCCATAAGAGTATGACTTGACGATTTCACTTGTATCATTTAGCACATCTCCTTCTTCATACATTTTTTTCTAGATTTGGTTTGAGTTTTAGATACAATTCAATTTATATTCGTTTACACAGATAATGTTGATTTGTACACAATGATGCAAGTCGAGATGTATCACTGATCACAAATTAGGCATAAATTTAGATTGTGATTATTAGGTATATGTATAATTGTACCCTAATCAGTTTTGAAAAAAATCTGTTCAAAGTGATATAACTCTAATTATATCAATATTCACGATAAATATACTAAAAATAAAATGTGAAAATTAATATAATCGCACTTATACCACGAAGCACGAAAAATAATGCATGCAGAAAATTACTTATTGAGGTTACAACTTGAAATATATCTATATGCACGATATTTTTGCAAAAATGCTGCCACTTATATCACTTTGCACAAAATTATCTCCGAAACTATAATAGTTAGAAGAACGTGGGTTAGACCAAAAAAAAGCTAATTTTTTTCTGATCATTTCTATGTAAAAATCTCAAAAAGGGTACAACTCGACTTAGATCACTCATCACAGGAGGCACAGAATTATATAGCTGTTCGTTCTGATTCACTGACTCATTCATCGCCTCTCCTGTAAAATTTTGTATGAAAAATTTTTTTTTCACAAATGGTTTCGTATAGAGGACAAAAATTCATTAAGAGGAAAAATATGGAGAGAGCTGATGATTGAGGATTTCGGAGACGGTTGAAGAGCACGCTTAAGGTATTGAAGATAGGTGGGGGGTGCTCGAACAAATGTCACTCGAAACGTCATCCAATTGGCAGTGAGCCGAAAAAAAATTCAAAATGGCGAAAAAAAGATGGCCGCCATACAAATTTCGTCGGTGTCCATCTCGAAGGGTATAAAAGATGAAAGAGTTGTTTCTTAGCAAAACATGATCAGGATCCAAAGGTCTACTCGATGAATACAAAAAAAATTCAAAATGGCGGACTTTATTTTTCCATAGAAAATGTATGGCGAATATTGAGAGAGAGTATAAAGTTGTGAACTAGGTATGCAAGGCGATTGATGCGGTTCTTTGGAGAAATCTCAAAGAAAAATATGGGAAGACATGATGATTGAGGGTTTGGAAGATGATTGATGAGCCCGGGCAGAGTTTTGTAGATAGATGGGGGCTGCTCAAACAAAAAATACTCAGAACCTCATCCAATTGGCACTGAGGTGAAAAAAAAAACCAAAATGGCGGATTCAAGATGGCGGCTATACAAATTTCGTCGGTGTCTATCTCACCAAGTATAAAAGATGGAAGAGTGGTTTCTTTGAAAAATATGATCAAGAACTAAAAAACAAGATGGCGGAATTTATTTTTCTACACAAAAAAAATTTTTGATGGTTTCGTGTAGAAAACAAAAATTCATGCGGAGGAAAAATACGGAAAGAGCTGATGATCGAAGACTTTGGAGACGGATGAAGAGCACGGCGAGGGTATTGAAGATAGGTGGGACGTGCTCAAACAAAAACTACTCGAATCCTCGCGGTCCGCTTGCGGGCCGCGCACCCACGCGCCGTACTAGTATATATATAAAGCTACTTGAAGTTACGTACTGATCACCTCTCCTGAACAATTTTGTATGGGACTTTTTCACCATATTTTCCGTGTGTGTAAAATTCAAAAATTTAAGATCTACAAAATTATAGAGAGAGCTGGACGTGGAAAACTGACTAGGGTGCCCTAAGGGATCTCGAAAACTATCAGTCGGAAAGGTACCGTCCCGAAACAAAAAATGTTCAAAACCTTGGGCAATTGGGTGAACCGGTAAAAAAAATATGGCCACCATACAAAAAAAATTTCGTCTCCATACAAAAAAATTCCTAATTTTCAAGAGGCTCTCCAGAACAATTTTGTATGGAACTTTTTTCCCTTCACTACTTATGTGCGTAGAACTTATGGGTCTTCCTTCAGAAAATTATGTTCCGTCATGAATGTGGAAAATTTACCAGAGTACCTCATGGGTCCTCCAAAACTACCAGTCATACAGACATGGTCCCAAACAAATGTTATTAAAGACCTTGGGCCATTAGGTGAACCGGTAAAAAAAAGATGGCCGCCGAACAAAAAAAAATTTTCTCCATACAAATTTTTTGGGTAATTTTCAAGAGGCTCTCCAGAACAATTTTGTATGGAACTTTTTTCCCTTTACTATTTATGTGTGTAGAACTTATGGGTCTTCCTTCAGAAAATTATGAAATGTCATGAATGTGGAAAATTTATCAGAGTACCTCATGGGTCCTCCAAAACTACCAGTCATACAGACATGGTCCCAAACAAATGTTATTGAAGACCTTGGGCCATTAGGTGAACCGGTGAAAAAAAGATGGCCACCGAACAAAAAAAAATTCTCTCCATACTTTGGGTTCTTTTCAAGAGGCTCTGCAGAACAATTTTGTATGGAATCTTTTCCCTTAACTATTTATATACGTCGAACTTATGGGTCTTCCTTCAGAAAAATTCTGAAACGTCATGATTGTGGAAAATTTACTAGAGTACCTCATGGGTCCTCCAAAACTACCAGTCATACAGACATGGTCCCAAACAAATGTTGTTAAAGACCTTGGGCCATTGGGTGAACGGGTAAAAAAAAGATGGCCGCCGAACAAAAAAAATTCTCTCCATACAAATTTTTTGGGTTCTTTTTAAGAGGCTCTCTTAGACATTTTTGTATGAAACTTTTCCCCCCAATACACGTATAAGTAAATAGAACTTAAAGATTTTGTTTCACAAAAAATACAAAACGTAGTGAATGTGGAAAATTACCAGAGTACCCTAACGGCCCTCAAAAACTATCAATCATAGAGACATGGTCCTGAAACTAAAAATGTTCAAGACCTTAGGCCCTTTGGTGAGCCAGTAAAAAAAAGATAGCTACGACGGAACAAAAAAAATTCGTTTCCATACAAAATTTCTTTTTAATTTTTTTTACCAATATTGAAGAGACTACAAGGCCCGCGAGCTGCTTGCAGCTCGCGCACCGAGCGCAACACTAGTTATATGTATAGATAGATAACCAGCAGATTTTATTGTATGCAGCTTAGTAAATACTTGTATAATGAAATAGCCACATAGTCCTACTTTAGTGAAACGATTCCCTACCCGAGCGAATCGAAATGTTTAACACTTGCGCACTCGAGTAGCTACCTCCATCGAGAATTTTCATAGATAAAAAACTTGGTCGTCTCGTCGAAACGAACCAACTCACGAAAATTCAGCTTGTTATTACTTAATCACTAAAAAATTTGTTCGTCGGCTGCCGGATTTGGGTCCATTTTTCTCTGTATTTATAGTTTTTCAATATTGTGGTTAGTAATAGCACAGAATACCTACTGAATACTAACTATTACTGAAACGTAATGGTAAATAATAGTGTCAGTCAACAATCATCGTATTCAACCTTCACAGTTATTCCTAATTGGAATTACTAACAAGATTAGATTATGTAGCACTATAGAGCAAAATTACAGTAGCGAAATTACCTACTGGATAATCAGCAATGGAAACATGTCAATTTGTAATGAATTATCAAATTATCATTCAATTTCGTGGATAATACTGGCATTACTAAACGGGTACCAATCCTGTGTATTATTATGAAGCGTAGTTAGGACTATGCTTTACCATATCTCTCTGCTATATAGTAGCTATGTATAGCTTTTTGCGTCATAAACATAGCAAGACAAATAGCTTAATGTTATCATGTGAATAATGCTGAGCGATTTTTTGTTATACAATATTTGCTGTAAGTAATATACATCATCATCATCATGATCAACCCCTTACCGGCTCACTACAGAGCACGGGTCTCCTCTCAGAGTGAGAAGGGTTTTGGCCATAGTCTACCACGCTGGCCAAGCGGATTGGTAGACTTCACACACCTTTGAGAACGTTATGGAGAACTCTCAGGCATGCAGGTTTCCTCACGATGTTTTCCTTCACCGTTAAAGCAAGTGGTATTTAAATACTTAAAACGCACATAACTCCGAAAAGTTAGAGGTGCGTGCCCGGGATCGAACACACGACCTCCGACTAGAAGTCGGTCGTCCTAACCACTAGGCTATCACAGCTTTTTTTACAATATACATATATTGCATATTCTGAACTGCCTTTAATGAAAATTATATAGGCACAGAATATGTTACTAACTATATAAATAGAGCTCTGAATATAATCAAATTAGGTTTGTTATACAATATTCAAAATTATAACTATACAACGTATATGAGAAAGATTTGTTAAGTTTGTTAAGTTTTGTATAAATTGGTTGAAATATGACGATAATTATTGGAAATTTCGGAATAAGTCAAGCCGCCTGGGAGCTTTCATCGAAAACACTGCCTAATCTCTATGAGATACTCGTATAATAAAACAATGTAAGGGTGGATTAGGTCTATACAGAATACAGATGTAGAAAACATGTATTAGGCATAATATGTTCAATGTTCATATGAAGCCGAGGCTCGCTAACTCGCTATTTATATATTACTTACTAGCTTTTGCCCGCCGCGTGAATTTCGGTTTTTCACAAATCCTGAGGGAATCGTGGATTTTTGGTTCCCGTTCCCGCTCCCTTTTCCAACCTTTATACCTACTTTCAAGGAAGTTTGCTTTAGTAATCTACCTAATTTTTTTTTTAATTCCGCGGGAACTGTGGATTTTTCCAGGATAAAAAGTAGCCTATGTGTTAAGTCAGGGCATAAACTATCTCCATTCAAAATTTCAGCCAAATCGGTTCAGTAGTTCATCAAAATAACCAAACATCCACACTTTCACATTTATAATATTAGTAGGATAATAGGTATAACACCCTTCTTTTGGCGTTGAGAGTTAAAAATCACCCCAAAACTACTACGGTGCACAAGCTTATCGCATATGTTTCGTAATTCACATAGCGATGCAACCTACAAGTTATAGCTATTACAGACCTTTTACATAAACATTACAAGATAATTACAATAATCCACATACAATACAACCCACTAGATTATATCTAAATCCCACTAGTATAAGTAGGTACGTCTCATGTTGCAGAGGTGCATTTCATCTTTTTTTATCTGACAGTTGAGTAAGATGCTTTTGTGTTAGATCCTCGTAAAAATATGGCTGAAATAGTTTTCAAAATAAATGGGAAAGAGCATAGAGGTAAGTATGTTAATAAGATAATTAAATCAACACCAAGATTTAGACGTACATATTTATTTCGTTTACCGTGAAGACACCGAGGTTAAATAGCTCATCTGAGGACAGAAAGGCTGACTCATTTTTTACGAAAAGAATCCGCCCAACTGTTCATCTCGGGCTCAATAAAAAAGGGGAAAAAATCCAAATATTTCCTGTATATTTTTTAAAAGTTCGCAATGTAACGCAATCAGCTGACGCTAGAGATTAACGAACGCTGGGTAAATTCCTAAAGTTGTCGCCGCGTTGCACACTATACCTAGATCGCCGGTTTGAAAAATATGGTAATTGCAGTCCTCTTACACCCTGTATAAACTTTAATTAATTATTAAACAATACAAACTTATAATAATTATATTTCGAAAATCTTCTTAAATCTAGATTAGCTATTAATCCCGCCATATTATATTATACAGTAAGCTCACATGTCAAATTGAGTTTACTTCACCCTCTCAACATTATACGAGTATACTATATAAATATTTAACCCTTAATTGGGAGCAACTGGGACGTATATCACACGTAATTGCAGCACGGAATATCTGATACTGTAATTAATGTGTATACGTCTATTTCCAAACGTAATTAGCAGCAATTGGAAAGCTTGAATTTCGCATTATTATGAAAATTATATGCGAAAGCGGAACCTTCTGTTACGTGATATTCCAGCAAATTTCTCTAAAGCTGGTAAATTGTTTCGTTAATGGATTTATATTCACAAGCTGTCTCCTATAAATGGGGACTCGGTTCAATCACAAAAGGATTGTTGCGATGTTTGCTACACTTAATTAACCTGCGTCACATTGTCTGTGTCAATGTGCGCTTCGTCTTCCTAAAGTGCCATCTACTTTCGAAGGTCGGTGATCATTAAGGCAAGTTGTATCTTCAATACCGAGACTGAATAATGAACGGGTGCTTTTTCCAAACCATTGGCGTAGGTTTTTCAGCCAAGACGTTCTTTTTCTCCCCACACTTAGTTTTCCTTGGATCTTGCCCTGTATGATGAGTTGTAGTAGTTCGTATTTTCGGTGTCTCATTATGTGACCGAGATGTGTGCTAGTGTGCTTGTAATACTATCAGGTATTCATCAACATTGGTATAAAATTGGACGAAATTATGTTATCAATGAAAAGACAAGGACAAGCAGAATTAATATTCGTCATAGCAGTGGCCGAATAAGACCCTTAAGACATTTAAGGGTGAGCTCGGCTCATAAAGATACCAATAGTTAAACTGAGTTTATGCCTGGCTGGAACTGTGTCTCACGTACAATGGACGGACAACGTCTACTCAACCTACTCACATGCAGAACAGAACACATTTCAATAGAAGATTTCTTAATCTTCATAGAGGTCTCTCTTAAAATTTATTGCTAACCTTGCTGTTTCAGTACAGGTTAGCGAGATACTAGGTTTTGCTTCACCACTATTGTTAAGATCGTGATTATTACTACCCTATATATTTTAGCCCAGTCAACAACCTGTAATTTAGGAAAAAGTGAACCGTCTTCAATATACTTACACCATAAAATTTGAAGAATACCCTTCATTTATTCAGGATACCATCATCAGATCCTAACTTGATGACCATGGAACCACCTGGCAAGCAACCAACAAGGGTAGAACCACATGGAATTCCTCTTTCAAATAAAAGAAGGATTTTCCAAATCGGTCTAGGCGTTTTTGAGTTATACATAAAAAGAGATCCCGACGAATTAAGAACCCGAGAATTGAGAGAGTTTAGATTAATAGGTTCATTTGCAATTTCAGTGGATGAAAAATTCAGTCCAGATATGACTCTCGTTGAATACATAAGAAACGTGGCCCACCTCCGTGGCACTAAAACGATGTGCCGTGAAGGTGGTTGTGGCGCTTGTGTGGTCAACGTTCAGACTGCATTACCACCGGGTAATGAAATCAAAAACTTCGCTGTCAATTCTGTAAGCATAGTTAATTTACACAATTTGGATTAAAGTTATGAAATGAATTAAAAAATCAGAATAAGTTACAATAATTATTAAGCTTAGTTGAATGTAATGAAATATTTTATCAAAAAACCGAGGGTTCCAAATTGGTGCAAAACATCTATGATGTTAGAAAAGTTGTAGTTTAGATAATTTAACCATTTCAATAAGTACTAAATATTATTCATGGTAAATATATCAAACAGGTGTTACATCACGTATTATAAAACGCTAAATAACTTAGCCATGTGACACAGTAAGGTTACACTAACTACTAATATATATAAGAAAGATCTACTATTACTTATTAATTATTAAATTTGTAGTGCTTAGTATCAGTTTTTTCATGTCATGGATGGGATGTGACTACAATAGAAGGCATAGGTAGCGAAAGGACTGGTTACCATGAAATTCAGAAACGGCTTGCACTTTTTAACGGAACTCAGTGTGGATATTGCTCTCCCGGTTTTGTAATGAATATGTACAGGTACAAGCTAAATATACGTACTAATGTAATTACATGGATAAATAAGGAAATAATGAAAATCTGAATTTTGTTAAATGTTTCATTTCAGTCTGTACATGTCCAAAAATAAAAATCTGACAACTAAAGAAGTGGAGAATTCATTTGCAAGTAACGTTTGTCGCTGTACTGGTTACCGACCTATAGTGGAAGCTTTCAAATCCTTCGCAGTTGATGCTGATAAAGCGTTACGTGATAAAGTTATTGACTTAGAAGATTTACATTCATTAAAATCCTGCACTACAGATTGCGCTTACAGCAAGTGCATTAATAAAAAGTCCTTCAGTAAAAACACTGATGTACTTAATGATAAAGACGATGATAGCTGGTGCGTGATTGAAAATCTAAACAATAAAACGTTTATGGTTAACAGTTTAGCACATAAATGGGTCAAAGCGTATTCTTTAAAAGGCGTATTTAAAGCTATGCAAACTGATAATAATTACAAATTGATCGCAGGGAATACTGGACAAGGCAAGTAGAAAAAAAAATTATCTCGAAAATATTTTTTTTAAAATATTTACATAAAGTTTCTTAGAAAACCAAAATTATAAACTAAAACTATTTTGTTCCAGGAGTAAATCAAATGACTGAGTATCCAACAACAATTATAGATATATTTAGTGTATCTGAACTTAAAGAACATGTTCTAGATGTTAATTTAATTTTAGGAGCAGGTATATCTATATCAAAATTGATGGAAATTTTTCTTGACCTATCTACAACAAACGAAGAATTTAAATATTTAAAAGAACTACACGAACATTTAGATTTAGTAGCTCACGTTCCAGTACGAAATGTAAGATCATTGGTTATGGGTGAAAGATGAAAATGCTTTAAAGAATAAAATGATTTTCATAATATACACATTTTACAGATTGGAACCATAGGAGGAAACCTAATGCTCAAACATATTACAAACGAATTTCAATCGGATTTGTTTCTCATATTTGAAACGGTTGGAGGAATGATAACGATAGGTAGAACGTTTATAAATTAGCTTTATTAATAAGTTAGCTTAATAATATGGATAAAGTTTCTTAATCCACGTTTAACGGTTTCTTTATAAAAATTTAAGCTGAAGGAGTAGAAAAGAACTTAACAATGACGCTTCCTGAATTCCTGAAAATTGATATGAATGGAAAGGTTATCAAAAATGTCATACTTCCACCTTTATCTCAATGTTGCTCTCTCAAAACATATAAGGTAAACCAAATAATAGTTGTGGTTCTTATTAGGAAACTATTAACATCACCATAATAATTATCATATACCATTATGATTTAGATTATGCCTCGAGCCCAGAACTCTCATGCGATGGTCAATGCTGGATTTTTGTTCAAATTTCATCACAACTCTCAGCTACTAGAAAGTGCTACCTTAGTGTATGGAGGAATATCTAAAAATTTTATACATGCAACGACTACTGAGGCAATGCTAATTGGCAGAGATCCATACACTAATGAGACTTTACAATTAGTCCTTAAAAGCCTCCAAGAGGAGCTACAGCCTGAGGAGAATCCTCCAGAACCTTCGTCTGAATATAGAAAAATGCTTGCCGTCAGTCTATATTACAAAGTGAGTATCCTTACAAACTAGGTAAAAGTAGTAAAACTATTTTTATTTTTTTCATGTACCTAACTAATCTTAAAGTATATTGCAGGCAATTCTCTACTTTTGTCCCGAAGGTAAAGTAAATCCATTTTATAAAACTGGCTGGAAGGTATTCAAAAGAGAGACATCTAAAGGAAGCCAAAGTTTTAACACTGACGAAAGTATATGGCCTTTGAATCAACCTGTGTCAAAATTAGAAGCATTAGTGCAATGTTCTGGTGAAGCAGAGTTTTCAGACGATGTTCCTGCAATGAATGATGAAGTTTACGCTGCATTTGTTACGGCTGATGTTAATGCTGGAAGTATGATCAGTGGTTTTAATACCGATGAAGCATTTGTAAGTGCATCAGAAACTTAAGAACTACTAAGCAACTAATATTTCTGATTGACCTCTTTCTACAAAATTTCAGAATATTTCTGGAGTGTTAGGGTTTTATTCTGCCAAGGATATACCAGGAAAAAATTCCTTTACACCTACAAATATTCCACTCATGGAAATCGACGAAGAAATTTTATGTACAGAAAAAGTAATGTACTATGGACAACCAGTTGGGATTATTGTTGCTGACCGTGAAAAAACAGCTCAAAAAGCTGCTAAGCTCGTTAAAGTAAATTACTCTTTAGTGAATACAAAGAAGCCTTTGTTGACAATAGATAGTGTTCTTGAATCTCCGGAAAAGAAAAAAAGAATGGTCAACAATAAAATCATAGAACCAACTGATACTGGCAATGATGTTCGCCATGTACTAAGCGGAGAGTTAAAATTGAAAGGACAATATCATCACTATATGGAACTGCAGACATGCGTTGCGATCCCTACGGAAGATGGGTTGGATGTTTATTCATCGTGTCAGTGGTTAGATTTAAATAGCGCAGCTATTGCTCAGTGCCTTAATATTTCAGTGAACAGGTAATTATTAAAACTAGTAAATTCCCAAAAGTACACACACTCACACTTGTTACAGTGTTCTTCAAAATTTAAATTACTCGACTGCCCAAAAAAGCAGTGTTCAGGGTTCGTGTATGTATGTATATGACCTTCTTTATTCCATCATAGCTTCTAAATGCCTGGACAGCTGATTTGGGTGTATCATTAACTCATTAGAATCCTCACATAATCCCGAGTGACACTGGCTATATTTTATTACTTTTTAGTTAGTTTTTTTAGCATGACAGTCGTGTTTTTAATTTTAGTTTTAGCTTGTTTTAAAGTATTCTTTTTAAAATTAATAATACATACTAGTATCTCCCATTAGAGCAGTCATAACTATAACAAATGCTCTAGTTTAAATTAATAATTATTAATTTATAAAACAAAATAAAAATATACAAAATTAAGTACATATAATATAGTTATCACTTCATAGATATTTTTTATAATTACAAGTAAATAAAGTGTAAATTATGAAAAATCTATTTTTTAGAATAAACGTAATAGTCCGCAGATTGGGTGGGGGATACGGAGGTAAAATATCCCGAGCTTCTCAGATAGCATGTGCCGCAGCATTGGTTGCACATTTAGAAAGGAAACCCTGCAGATTTATATTGCCGTTAGTGACCAATATGAAATCGATCGGAAAGAGGTTGCCATTGAATAGTAAATTCGAAGTAAGTGGATAAAATAGATACGTTAGACCTTTACATGTATTTTTCTGATAAACAAGTACTAATTAGTCAAGGTATAGTCATTCGTAACATAATGTGCAGTGTGAAATGTTTAAAACAAAATCAAAAGCATGAACCCAGCATGACACCTGCATGGATCATTTTGTGACTAATTCTTTCAACTTCGTGTGCTTCCTAAATATTATGTACAATCTATATAAAAATAATTAATAATATACTTTACATTTTAATTATGATTTTTATTATAATACTAGATTCTGCCCGCGGCTTCGCCCGCGTGAATTTTGGTTTTTCACAAATCCCGAGGGAATCGTGGATTTCCGACTCCCGTTCCCGCTCCCTTTTCCAAGCTTTATACCCACTTTCAAAGAAGTTTGCTATAGTAATCTACCTATAGCTGTAGATATATATTTCGGTTTTATCAAAATCCCGTGGGAACTGTGCATTTTTCCAGGATAAAAAGTGCATACGCATACAGATGCATGCAACGATTGTAATAATGTGCTATGTGAGCGTGATTTACCTAAGAACAGTCAACGCCATCTATCGCGTTTTTGGAAGTCTATATCTATTTTATTCCCACAGGAATACTTTTCCGGGATAAAAAGTAGCCTATGTTTTAAGTCAGGGCATAAGCTATCTCCATTCAAAATTTCAGCCAAATCAGTTCAGTAGTTGCGGCGTGATTGAGTAACAAACATCCAAACATCTAAACATCCAAACATCGACACTTTCACATTTATATTATTATTTCCGGGATAAAAGGTAGCCTATGTTTTAAGTCAGGGCATAAGCTATCTCCATTCTAAATTTCAGCAAAATCAGTTCAGTAGTTGCGGCGTGATTGAGTAACAAACATCTAAACATCCAAACATCCACACTTTCACATTTATAATATTAGTAGGATAGTAGGATTAGTAGGATTGGTATTGTGATTATGTGTGATAGCTTCTGCCCGCAGCTTCGCTCGCGTGAATTTCGGTTTTGAACAAATCCCGAGGGAATCGTTGATTCCCGGTTCCCGTTCCCGCTCCCTTTTCCAACCTTTATACTTTCTATCAAGGAAGTTCGCTATAATAATCTACATATAGCTGTAGATATAGACTTCGGGTTTTTCAAAATCCCATGGGAACTGTGCATTTTTTCCAGGATAAAAAGTAGCCTATGTGTTGCCAATGCATGCAACACAGCAAACTATTGCAATAATGTGTTATGTGAACGTGATTTACCTAAGAACAGTCAGCGCCCTCTATGACGTTTTTGGAAGATTATATCTATTTTAATCCCACAGGAATACTTTTCCGGGATAAAAAGTAGCCTATGTTTTAAGTCAGGGCATAAGCTATCTCCATTCAAAATTTCAGCCAAATCGGTTCAGTAGTTGCGGCGTGATTGAGTAACAAACATCCAAACATACAAACATCTAAACATCCAAACATCCACACTTTCACATTTATAATATAAGTAGGATTATAAACTGCCTCGTTGGTCTAGTGGTTAACATATTCGACTGCAGGTCACGTGGTCCCGGGTTCGATTCCCAGGGCGGGCAAATTATTGTCAGGTAAAAAGATTTTGCTAGCCTAATCTGATTAATACATTTTTCTACCTATCCAGCCATGTACACATTTTATTTACCTTCAGGTGGGGGTAAATGCAGATGGCGTTATTCAATACTTAAATACTACTTTCCACCAAGATCACGGATACTCTTTCAATGAAAACATATCCGAGAGAACAATCGCCCACTTCTATAGTTGCTACTATCCAAAACGATGGAGGATCGAATCTAACAGCATTATCACTGATACCGCATCAAATACATTTTGTAGAGCACCATGTAGGTATTCACAAGCGTTATATTTGTTAGAATAAGTGAAAACTTTCGTTCAGATGTAAATAAATTTTGCCATTTAGCAATGCAAGTGCTCCCAGTCTAAATTTAATTTTTTTGTTCAATAGATCTTATATAAACTCTCTAAATTCTTAAATTCATTAAATACATTGTATGGAAACCAATTTGTGGCTCTTATAAAATGTCAAGACTGGTTTGGAAAGTAGATTCTTCTTAGAAGAACCGGCAAGAAGTTCAGCAATTGCTTATTCCAAAACACAAAATGTTAAAACATGCTATACTACTTAATAGAATAGAACAAATACAATAAGCGATTACTTGTCACTAAGAAGTTCATTAACAGCTGTGTAAAAACGTATCTTACAATAACTTCAATTTATTTATAGCGTCTACAGAAGGAGTTGCAATGATTGAGAACATAATGGAATACATCGCATATAACATTGGAAAAGACCCTATACAAGTGCGTCTCTCAAATATGGAAACCCAAAACAATCCTTTCTATGACATGATTGACCAATTGGAAACTGATTCCGAATACGATAGACGAAATCAGGAAATTAGTACATACAATAAACAAAATCGATGGATGAAAAGGGCCTTAAAACTAATGCCGATGACGTTTGAAATTTATTTCTTCGGAAATTATAATTCAGTAGTATCAATTTATCATGCGGACGCCTCAGTGGTAATCTGTCATGGTGGGATAGATATGGGACAAGGGTTGAATACTAAAGTAGCTCAAGTGTGCGCGTTTATATTAGGAGTACCTTTAGACAAAATTAATATAAAACCGAGTACAAGTGTAGTTTCACCTAACGCAATAGTTACCGGTGCAAGTATTGGAAGTGAATGCGTTGCTTTCGCTACGAAAAAAGCCTGTGAAATAATCTTAGAAAGGTTGGCTCCCATTAAAGCGAAAGGCTCTTATTCTTGGGAAGAATTGATAACTAAAGCGTATGTAGAGGGTGTGGATCTGCAAGCTTCGTATATGTATTCAGGTAAAGATGATCTAAAACCGTATAATGTGTACGCGGTTTGTGCTCTAGAAGTTGAAGTGGACACACTCACTGGTAACCATGATGTCAGACGAGTTGATATACTGGAGGATACAGGACGAAGTTTAAGTCCTTTAATAGATGTTGGTCAGGTAACTTTTACTTGTATTCTGGTTGAATTCAATTCTTTCTTTCCTCAGGAAACGTTTATTTATAATTAGATGATGCCCGCGACTTCGTCCGCATGGATTTAAGTTTTTTTTAAATCCTGTGGGACCTATTTGCTTTTCCGGGATAAAAGTTGCATATTATGTCAATTTCCGGGACGCAAGCTACCTGTGTACCTAATTTTGTATAATTAAATTAATGATTCTTTAAGAATCCCTTGAGAAATCTTTAATTTTCCGGGATAAAAAGCCTATGTAAATATGTCCCTGGGATGTAAGCTAACTCTGTACCAAATTTCATCAAAATCAGTTAACCTTTTGGGCTGTGAAAAGCTAGCAGACAGACATACAGACACACTTTCATCGAGACTTCTTCTGGAAATAACTTCGAAGCTGAGATTTAAAATACTTATCTCTTGAATTTAATGGACCGTTCAGATAGACCGGTGCGGAGAGCGTCGGAGAGCATTTTTTTTTTTCACACAGACCGGCCGTTCAAATTTGCTCTGCTCTCCGCGCCGGTCTGTGTGAACGGGCCCTAATACCCACGTGTGTAGATAGAAGGAGCGTTCGTGATGGGTCTTGGTTACTGGACGTCAGAGAACCTTGTCTACGACGAATCGACGGGTGAACTCCTCACCAACCGCACATGGACGTACAAACCTCCGGGGATGAAAGACATCCCCGCCGATATGAGGATCTATTTTCGCAGAAATGCGGGAAATGAACATGGACTACTCCAATCTAAAGGTATCATCTAATCCATATGGCTTCGCACGGGTAGTAATTACCCGCTAATAACCCACCATACATTGTTTTGTTATATATCTCAAAGGGATCAATTAGGCATGCATTTTCCCGATTTTCGATGAAAGCTCCCAGGCGGCTTGATTTTTTCTGCATTTTCAACAATTATCGTCATAACTATTACAACCAATTTTAAAAAATTATACATTTTAAAACAATTAAAAAGTTATACACTTAAACCTTCCTCATAAATCACTGTTTATTGGTGAAAACTGAACGGAAATCCGTTTAAAAGTTTTTGAGTTTATTGTGAACAGACAGACAGGCAGACGCTTGGGGAGACGACGACGACTCTGTTTTATAATATGCAGTGAATTGATATGAAAAATCTCTCTCTGAACCGATAAAATCAAATAAGCACAATAATATTTCAGCGACAGGAGAGCCGGCGTTCTGCCTGGCCACGATAATCCTGCACGCTTTTCGGGAGGCGGTCCGCTCCGCGCGACTTGACGCCGGCTATCCGGACCAGTGGCCCGAGATAGGTTTGTTTTTTTTTTTTTCATTTAAGACCTGTAGCACATCAGCGTCTGAAAACGATAGCACGAGCAGCGGAACTTATCGTTCCGCGTGGATATTGGTTTTTAAAAAATCCCGTGAGAATCATTTTGTTTTTTCTAAGCTCCTTTGAGATCATACCTTGCTAAAAACTGTTAAAAGTTCACTGGCGGATGTTGAGGTAGATCAAAATGTAAACATCCGCCAGTGAGAGTCCCATCAAAATCGATCTAGCCTTTCAGAGATTAGCCAGTAATCTTTAAAGAATCTCCTTTCCAACAAAAAATTAATGAATGAAATCGGACCACGCGTTAATGAATTACAGCTAAGTACACATTTTGACTTTTATCCCCTCTCCCAAGGGAAACGTGCTGAATTTCGGGATAAAAGTATCCTATTTGTTACTCCGTGGTATGAACTTAAATCATGCCAAGTTTCATTTCAATCCATTCAGTAGTTTTTGCGTGACGCACGCACAAACATACAGACAAACAGATAAACAGACAAACAGACAAAAATTTCAAAAATAGCTTTTTTACGTTCTATCACTTATCCCTAACATCCCCCAGTCATTATTTTGCAAAAATCTTCAATGTACAGATACGGCAAATCTACGATTTTATTGTATGTATAGAATAGATTAATGATGGAGCTAATTTAATGAATTTAATTAAATTTAGTTTGTTTAATAATTCATAATGCATTCTACTACTGTTTCAGGTATACCATGCACAGCGGAGAATATTTTTATGGCACTGGAACATAAGATAGAGAATTTTGTACTGCAGTAATTAAAATAATATTTATATTATGTTAATCACCTCACTTCACACCTTAATCAATGTTGTGTTTTAAATTTAGAACGCTACCATTTTTATAATTCCATTGTCTCATGAAACGTTCAGAAACACCCAAAGAAACACCGTATGCTGTTCTATCTGTTCTGTATCTGTTATATCTAAAGCAATATATTATGCTGTTTTATTTAAAGAAAAAAAAACTATTGAAGTTATGATTAATTTGTGTTTGTGTCTTTCTTATATCTTGTGTTTTTTCGCTAGTGAGGTGAAAAGTAACTAACTAGGACCAGTTTTCCTCACTACGCTCATAATTTTATGTGGCAATATAAGTAATGATAGACTATTTATATGGGGACTTATAAGAGAAAATCCATGCAATTACAAAATAAATACAAAAAAGTGCATATTTTTATAAAAACGGAAAACATTCTAAAGTGCATACTTTAGCATGTTTTGCGTTTCTATACATTCGTACTATGTATTCATATTATGCACTATTTATTTAGCATAATATGTATTTATCTATTTTGAACTATGTTGGTACAATTAAGATGGAATAAATAAATATTTTTCTTTAAAATCGGTAATTTAATTTTTCCAGCTACAAAAGCAATCTCTTTCAGTTGAATAATTTTTTTTTTTCTATTAATGCTTAATGTGAAACGAATGAAAATCGGATATTATCTAAAGTCTCAATGAATATAAAAATGTCTGTCTAATAATATTTAAATAAAATTTGAAATACATAGAGATCGTCTGATATGCTACCGGCCAAACCCGTTTTTACGACATACTGAAATCAGGCTATATTTGCCTAGGCCAAACTATACTTAGTTTTCCATAAAATAAGACTGCAAGTAAATCAAATAAATAAAAGAAAGCTACAAATAAAAGAATCCAAACATCCCGACTCTCCGTAGTCTTGTCTGTGTTTGTGAAGAATAAAATAACGAGAGATAGTCTAACTATAATAGAGAACTTACTATTTTATTTAGATACTGTGGCTAATTCTATTGTGTACAATTTCAAAAGTAAATTGACAGGTGATGAATGATTAAAAATAGTGCTATCCTTTTTCGTAGGGAGCATTGTGAAAGAGATAGGAATAGATTTAGACCAGCCATTTTGATTAAGTTTATACTTAGATTGTGCACTTTTCGCGCATCCGTAGCTATTTACAGTGCGAAATGGCGACTCTCTTTAACATGTTATGGACTATGGTACAAGTCACGGCAAATAAGTCGAACGGTGACCTTCAATGCGCAGAAGTCAAAAATGAGGTATCTCGGGGTGAGAGGGGGTCGCGGGGAGGGCGTGGGGATCGTTCGTAAGCACTGATTAGCTCTCGCGGATCCCTCGTAAGCGCTGATTGGCTCTCCAATGGTATTGTGTCCCGCTCACTCGTACGACGCTACGTGCACTTGAAGGTCACCGCTCGACTTACGTGCCGGGAGTTATACAGATCTACTAAAGTTCATGAAGTAAGTAAATCATAGAATTAAGTAGTCTGGCTCAGGCAAAACTTGTTTGTCCAAAAATCGGGTTTGGAAGGTAACAGATATTATTTGTTCTTCAAGTATTGAATTCTGATAAGTATTCTGAAGAGGGTTATTCAAGACTTGTCAGATTATAAAAACAAGCAGACCGTGAAATTACCATTTACACAATGTCATTAGGCTTAACGCGTGGCTAAGCTGGCAGATTACATTTCTATGTTCCAAGATATGTCCTAGTAAAAACTGACATATTACAGGTGATATTCCTCGGCCTAACGGTTGGCCTAGACGTATGCGGATTACGAAGTCCTGGGTTCGATTCCCTGGTCGTGCCAAAAATCATAATCTTATTTTTAGTTCGGTGGAATTCTGACAGTTGTCATTTTATATGTACATAGGAAGAGTTATTTGTATTTCGATTTTACCCCAAACTACTTTAAATTCTTGTCAACATAAAAAAAACCCTAAGCCGCATAATACTTAATATTAGTCGTTTATAATTGTCTTTTTTGTGGGAACTGTTTTATCTCTGGTAATATTACGAAACGTCAGAATTCCAAGGAATTAAAAATCAGACTAATATAGGGGTTTTTCTATCAAGAAATTCTCAGTGCCAGCCCGTAGTTGGAAGTTGGGGGTGTTAGATACACCCCTTGCCTCGGAGAGCACATAAACCGTGGAGAGTCGTCAGTTGCGTCTGATGTTTCCGGTCGTGTTGCATTGGCTTCCCATCGGACTATGAGAGTGAAGGAATACAGACTGTACCTGTCGTTTTTATACCTCAAAGTCATTACTTAGTATTTACATGAGCGCGTGAAATGACTTCAATGCGTTTTTCGCCATTATTAAGTCCATTTCCTGACTTTTAAGTGATAGGTACCGGGTTCGAATCCCGGCTGGGAAAATTTTCAAATACTCATAAGTAGGTAGTAGTCGTCGTCGTCTCTACCAATAGAAGTCCAGAACTGGAAACTTGCAAGGACGTCGCAGAACACGATCTTGTGCCGCTTATATCCTGCGACTCGCTTGGCGGTCATCTCACGCTGCGTTTTCCGCTTATGTATAACTAGACGATGCCCGCGACTTCGTCCTCGTGGATTTACTTTTTTTTTTAATCCTGTGGGAACTCTTTAATTTTCCGGGAAAAAAAGCTGTGATAGCCTAGTGGTTAAGAAAAAAAAGCTGTGATAGCCTAGTGGTTAAGACAACCGACTTCTAATCGGAGGTCGTGGGTTCGATCACGGAGCACGCACCTCTAACTTTTCGGAGTTATGTGCGTTTTAAGTATTTAAATATCACTTGCTTTAACGGTGAAGGAAAACATCGTGAGGAAACCTGCATGCCTGAGAGTTCTCCATGACGTTCTCAAAGGTGTGTGAAGTCTGCCAATCCGCTTGGCCAGCGTGGTAGACTATGGCCAAAACCCTTCTCACTCTGAGAGGAGACCCGTGCTCTGTAGTGAGCCGGTAATGGGTTGATCATGATGATGATGATGATCTGTCCCCAGGCTGTAAGCTACCTCTGTACCAAATTTCATAACAATCGGTTAAAAACGGTTAAAATCTGTTGGACCGTGAAAAGCAGACAGACAGGCTGACAGACACGCTTTTGCATTTATAATATTAGTATGAAGTATGGATGTAGGTTTATGCGTAATTTCTTCATTAAGTAGGTATGTCTGTGTGCTTAGTCTAAATCGGAGCACTCGAAAACGAACTCGAAAACTATTGATCGATTTCAGAGTAAAATAGACCTAAAATGGCTTGGCTTAAGGTTTGAGTTCGCCAATACATTCAGCATTCGAACAATGCTGAATGTATTGGCGAACTCAAACCTTAATACAAGCCATTTTAGGTCTATTTTACTCTGAAATCGATCAATAGTTTTCGAGTTCGTTTTCGAGTGCTCCGATTTAGACTAAGCACACTGGTCTAATGTGGTAGGAGGCTTCACGAAATTGCAGGTTTCCGTTTAAAATCACAACTGGCTTTTGTTCGCGACTTCACCGCTTATTCTGCTATTCATTCTTCGGGATGAAAAATAACCTGTATGTTTTTTTTTATAGGAATAGCGGGCAACTGAGCAAGCGGGTCACCTGATTTTAAGTGATTACCACCGCCCCTGAACATTAGCAGCACCTGAAAAACCACCTATGTTTCAAACTTGGTCAAAATCCGTTTGAGCGTTAGAGCCGTGTAAATATAACAGACAGACAAAATAACTATCGTATTTATAGTATTGGTATGGAGTATGGATTCACCGGTCATTATAAATGGATGTAGTCAGATCAAAGTAACATTCCGTACCTAGAATGGCGGACGGGCTAGAATAAACATTTTATGTAAATTTAGAAAACCCATATTCAGTTAATCATTTTATAATAATTCAACGCAGATTTTTAGTTAGTATCGCGGCAATAGATATTTTTTAGTACGAATGTGATTAAAATAGAATAAACAAAACCGGTCAAGTGCGTGGCGGGCCACGCGCAGTGTAGGGTTCCGTAGTCACAATCCTCGAAAAACAGATATAACTCCTTAACCTGTGAACCCTACTTAGCCGTGATAGTTTTCCTTTAAAATTGATTATATACCCTACTGCTGTGAATTTTTTCAAGTTCCTATATACTGCCATTTGGCTGATAGAGGGGGGGGACACTTGACTCTAATAAAAATTTGCACTTTAAAACATCATATTTTACAAACGGATCTAGAAATCGAAAAATGATGTTCCCACACCCACAGTATTTTTAAAAGACCTATTCAACGATACCCCACACTATGGGGTAGACGAGAAAAAAAATATTCATCCCCACTTTACATGTAGGGGAGCTACCCTAAAAAAAAATATTTATCAAAATTTTATTTCACCACTTTGTCGGCGTGATTAATATTTATACTCATGCCAAATTACGGATTTCTAGCACTAATAGTCTCTGAGATTAACCGAGGACGGACGGACAGACGGACAGACGGACAGACGGACAGACGGACAGACGGACAGACGGACGGACATGGCGAAACTATAAGGGTTCCTTGTTTACTACGGAACCCTAAAAACTGAAAAATTTTGATTTTGGTTTTAAAATGGCGAAAGTTGTTTTTAAGATCAACGGAATCCAATTTGAGGGTAAGTATGTTCACTTTTACTCTAGTTACTTTTACCTACGAGCTTACATTTTGATTTATACGGTAGAGATACCGAATATAGAGCACGCACATTTACAGTGCAATATATTTCAGCTGGCGGCAGGTATAGTCCGGATATACATACATAACAACCGATATCCGCGGAACTAAGGCGATGTGCCAACGGATTTCTTCGCTCTAGATTTCATTTTATCTTTTTAATAAAAAGCCCGGACATGGCACGCACATTCATAGTGCAATGTATTTCAGCTGACGGCAGGTATAATCCGGATGTAACGTTGAATGAGTACATCAGGACGGTGGCGGATCTCCACGGAACTAAGGCGATGTGCCAACGAATTTCTTCGTTCCAAATTTCGTAGAGACACCAAACATGGCACGCACATTCACTATGCAATGTATTTCAGCTGACGGCAGGTATAATCCGGATGTAACGTTGAATGAGTACATCAGGACGGTGGCGGATCTCCACGGAACTAAGGCGATGTGCCAACGAATTTTTTCGTTCCAAATTTCATAGAGACACCAAACATGGCACGCATATTCACTATGCAATGTATTTCAGCTGACGGCAGGTATAATCCGGATGTAACGTTGAATGAGTACATCAGGACGGTGGCGGATCTCCGCGGTACTAAGGCGATGTGCCACCGAATTTCTTCGTTCCAAATTTCGTAGAGACACCAAACATGGCACGCACATTCACTATGCAATGTATTTCAGCTGACGGCAGGTATAATCCGGATGTAACGTTGAATGAGTACATCAGAACGGTGGCGGATCTCCGCGGCACTAAGGCGATGTGCCAACGAATTTTTTCGTTCCAAATTTCATAGAGACACCAAACATGGCACGCATATTCACTATGCAATGTATTTCAGCTGACGGCAGGTATAATCCGGATGTAACGTTGAATGAGTACATCAGGACGGTGGCGGATCTCCGCGGCACTAAGGCGATGTGCCACCGAATTTCTTCGTTCCAAATTTCGTAGAGACACCAAACATGGCACGCATATTCACTATGCAATGTATTTCAGCTGACGGCAGGTATAATCCGGATGTAACGTTGAATGAGTACATCAGAACGGTGGCGGATCTCCGCGGCACTAAGGCGATGTGCCAACGAATTTTTTCGTTCCAAATTTCATAGAGACACCAAACATGGCACGCATATTCACTATGCAATGTATTTCAGCTGACGGCAGGTATAATCCGGATGTAACGTTGAATGAGTACATCAGGACGGTGGCGGATCTCCGCGGCACTAAGGCGATGTGCCACCGAATTTCTTCGTTCCAAATTTCGTAGAGACACCAAACATGGCACGCACATTCACTATGCAATGTATTTCAGCTGACGGCAGGTATAATCCGGATGTAACGTTGAATGAGTACATCAGGACGGTGGCGGATCTCCACGGCACTAAGGCGATGTGCCACGAGGGCGGGTGCGGTGCTTGTATCGTGTCGGTACGTGCCGCCTGGCCGCCTACGAACGAAATGAAAACTTTTGCCGTAAATTCCGTAAGTATACACACCGTTTATAAGATTATATTTTTCGTTAGTAGAAAAATCGAAACGCGTATTAAATATTTCAATTCAACAAAATGTGTATAACTTTTTCAAAAATTCCGTGAAAGTGTCATTGTGCGCTATTTCGAACTGCAAACACAATAGACCAAGATCCCAGACCGATCTGACATACTTAACTTATTTTCTGAAAGATGAAACCTAGGCTCTCAGTAGTGTCTCATTTACTTTGAATACCTGCGTACTTGTGGAGTTCGTACCTGTGATACTTGGGGAGATATCAAGTGGTAAAGGTAACTAAAAATTACACTAAGTTAACTTACTTTCACATGGCTGATTTTTATATAGGTATATATTGTAGAATATAATTCCGAACCACTACCAACAGTATCAGACACTTTCCATGGACCAGAACTTTTATCAGACGGTTTAAAGCTCCACAAAAAATAAATGCTTAATAGAGTCCAATTAAGATAGACCTCTGAGTTGTATGGGCGCTCATACAATTTAGAGGCCTAGACGCTGCCACGACTTATAATAGGGTCCCGTTTTTTATTGACTAAGTAGGTATATGTATTAAATTTTCTCTTGAATTTCAGTGTCTTGTATCGGTTCTGTCTTGCCACCGTTGGGAAATTACAACTGTTGAGGGCATCGGGAATAAAATTATTGGCTACCACGAGATTCAGAGCAGGCTGGCGAAATTCAACGGCACCCAATGTGGTTACTGTTCCCCCGGATGGATTATGAACATGTATAGGTAATCTTTTTATAGTATACAAGTGACCTGTCCCGGCTTTGCACGGGTAGTAACTACCCGCTACTATGTCATCATACATTGTTTTGTTACATCTCAAAGGGGGCAGCGTTTTCGATGAAAGCTCCCAGGCGGCTTTGATTTTTTCCGACATTTTCAACAATAAATATTTGCATTTGCACAAAACCTTAAATTATAGGTACACCTAAACCTTCCTCATGCAACTCTCTGTTTATTGGTGAAAACCTCATGAAAATCCGTTCAGTAATATTTGAATATATCGTGAACAGACAGACAGACAGACGCGGCGGAGGACTTTGTTGTAGGTATTATAATAATATGTAAAGATCTCGTTGCAAGGCAATCCTCGATAATCTTTTCACGCACGATGTTCTTCCATTTCGATCTATCCATGGCATTGAGATGAATGAATGAGTGAATGAAGGAATGAATGAATATTGTACACCAAGAATCAGAAAAATAATAGGTATAAGCAAAATATAAAAAGGCAACTTTTCGATTAGCGCTTACAAAGACTGTGGAGACATTATATTAGAACAGATATTTAGATATTCCAAGTGCGGTGATGGCTATCGGATTAGCTGAGTTCACTTTCCGAATCGATGCAGAGACTTGAGAGATATAACAGCCACTAATTTGATATAACCCCTGGCACGTAAGTCGAGCGGCGACCTTCAAGTGCGCGCAGCGTCGTACGAGTGAGCGGGACACAATACGATTGGAGAGCCAATCAGCGCTTAAGAGGGATCCGCGAGAGCTAATCAGTGCTTACGAACGATCCCCACGCCCTCCCCGCGACCCCCTCACACCCTGAGATACCTCATTTTCGACTTTTGCGCATTGAAGGTCACCGCTCGACTTATTTTTCGTGATTTGTATGTACAATGTACATGAAACAGATAATTTTGAATTTAAAATGGATCTCACTACACTTAACGTTACACACTCTAGCACATTCCAGGTCAGAAAGTAACCTTATATTACAACCCGCGGCACGTAAGTCGAGCGGTGACCTTCATTGCGCAGAAGTCGAAAATGAGGTATCTCGGGGTGTGAGGCGGTTGCGGGGAGGGCGTGGGGATCGTTCGTAAGCACTGATTAGCTCTCGCGGATCCCTCGTAAGCGCTGATTGGCTCTCCAATCGTATTGTGTCCCGCTCACTCTTACGATGCTGCGCGCACTTGAAGGTCACCGCTCGACTTACGTGCCGCGGATTATAATGTACATAAGAATATTTCATTTCAGCTTATACACAGCGAAGAATAAAGAACTAACCGCGGAAGAGGTAGAAAATTCATTCGCTGGCAACATGTGCAGGTGTACCGGTTACAGACCTATAGCTGATGCTTTCAAAAGCTTCGCAAAAGACGCCGATGATGATTTAAAAAAGAAACTGATCGATATAGAGGAGATGGCTGTCTTCAAATGCTGTGGAATTAAGTGCACGAAAAATTGTGAACATAAAAATAAAGAAGTGAACGCAAAACATACTGTACGTGTAAAAGATGATGATTGGTGTATTTTAGAAAAGAGCGATAATAGAATGATCTCTTTAGAAGGTGTAAATTATAATTGGTTTAAATTATACAAGCTGAATGATGTATTCAAAACAATAGCTCAATATGATGAATACAAATTGATAGCGGGCAACACTGGACAAGGTATTAGCTAAGCAATTACAAGTAAAATACTACTTATAAGTTACATTGATTCGAGCGACTAATCAAAATATGTTCACTGATGACTGACGCTCAGCATTCATTCGATCAATCAATCAGAGAGCCTCAATAGCTCAACGGGTAAGGAGTGGACTGACAACTGAAAGACCAACGTTGTACTATTGTGTTGTCGCTCACCACTCGAAGTTATTTCAATTATGCGCGGTAATTTTAAAAGTGTTCGGTTAATCATTATTATTGCATAAGGTTGGGCAAGCGGCGGAGATGACGTGTTAACAATGTCAATGAAATCTAAATTCAAAAATCTATTTGGACAGAAATGTTACTATGATAGTTTTAGCTGCACCTGGATAAAAGTCATTTTCAAAAACCGAACAAATAATATAATTCTCAGTTTGGAAATTATGGTTCTTGCAAATGTCGATGTAACTTCTAAGTTGTGTCGTAACTACTGTAATTAATTTCGTTATCTATGGATTAATATATCGTAAAATACGGTTCACATTTAAATTAGACGTAAATAGAGTTCATATTTTTATGTGCCCTACTTATAATGTAGGTAAATCATGAAAATCGCGACGATTCCTGTTACCTATTCTGCGGAACAAACACAGTTTTATGTAAGTATTTGGTACAATCAAAAATCATCAAATTCTAACATTTAAATTTTTTACGTGATAACGTTTTATAAATCGATGAACGCCGGTTACACGCACTAAAAAGCATGACTCATTGTCACGTACCGCGTGCAAGCGAGAGCGCGGAACAAGCGATAGAGAAGGCACGACCGGCCTAAGCGTTCGGCTTGTGACGCATCTATCTCTCTTTGTTTTCTTATGACGTTATCACGTAAAATTATCGTCCGTATACCAACTTTACAGACAAACAATTATTTTATTTTATTTTCAATTGCTCTACTTTTCGTTACATGTGAATCGTACTTAAGAGCGTAAATGTATTATTACTACCGTGTACATTTTAGAAGATAATCTAATGAATAATTAATTTTAGGAGTGTATCATGTGACTGAATATCCGAAATACGTGATAGACATATTTAGCGTAGCAGAATTGAAGGGGTACGTAATGGATGTTAATCTAATATTGGGAGCGGGTATGCCGTTGACGGAAATGATGCAGGTTTTTGCTAAACTATCCAAGGAAAATGAAGATTTTGCTTACTTGCAGGAGTTTAATAAGCATTTAGATTTGGTCGCTCATATTCCGGTGAGAAACGTAAGTGAATTTCTGTGTTCTATAATTTTTTTTTGACATGGTAAAGTCTTACCAATCGATGAACGCCGGCTACATGCACGAAAAAGCATGACTCATTGTCACGTACCGCGGAACGTAGCTCGTAGCACGTAGCGCGGGACGTAGCACGTAGCGCGGAACTAAGCGTTCGGCTTCTGACGCATCTATCTCTCTTTGTTTTCATATTACGTTATCACGTAAAATTGTCGTCCGTAAATCGAATTTATAGACCAATTTTTTTTAAAGAATATTAGCTGCCATGATGAACATGACTAATATTTCCCTATTTCAAATTGTACTAGGGGTGGGTACGACAACCTCCTCGCTTTGACGACCTCCCTGGCGCAGCGGTGAGCGCTGTGGTCTTATAAGTGGGAGGTCCTGGGTTCGATTCCCGGCAGGGGCGATTTGAAATTTTATAATTTCTATAAATTGTCTCTGGTCTGGTCTGGTGGGAGGCTTAAGCCGTGGCTGGTTACCACCCTACCGGCAAAGCCGTGCCGCCAAGCGATTAAGCGTTTTGGTACGATGCCGTGTAGAAACCGATCAGGGGTATGCATACCTCTTCCAAGTTAGCCCGCTTCTATCTTAGACTGCATTATCACTTACCATCAGGTGAGATTGCAGTCAAGGGCTAACTTGTAGTTGAATAAAAAAATAAAAAAATAAAAAAAACAATAGTGCGACGGGTGGAGTTTGAACCGTCAACCTTACGGTTTTTGATCCGCGGCCGACAATCATTGCGCTATTCAGTTAGCGACCGAGTTAGGTTATATAAAAAAGGGAGCCGATGCTACGTGAATTAAGTAAAACTAGGTCAGTTTATTTTGGGATGTAACTGACGCCTTTGTAAGGATGGGAAAATAATAATATTATAGCTCATTTATGTCACACGCAATTTTTTTTAAATCTGCCTTTAATCTAAAATGCGTCTGATAAAATTGCATTAAAATATTATGCTATCTACTACCTATTATAACTATTTTGGCTACTTTCAGATTGGTACTATCGGAGGAAATTTATATTTAAAGCACGCGAACAACGAATTCCCGTCTGACCTTTTTTTACTATTTGAAACCGTTGGAGGCATGATTACCATAGGTGGGTATATCTAAAGATTCTACACCTTATTTTTTCTCATATAAATAGCGAGCAAACAAGTAGGCGGGTTATTTGATATTTAGGGTAAGGCTTAATTTACACCGCGGTGGAATCGAAGCGTCAAATTCGCCTCATGACGCGGAAGGCGCGCGAATTCGCTGGAATGCTCGACAATTCTCGCGCATTCCAGCTAAACGCTTGGCACGACACTGCTGTGACAGACCCAACGGACTCTCCGTTCGCGCCACTTCCCGCGGATTCCACGGACGGCGCCGACAGTAGCTACGGGAATTCTCGAGAATTCCGCGGAAGACGCGCGACCTTTTTTTGGCTCCTATTTAATTTGTATGTTATACAATTGACATAAAGTTCATTTAGCTATGTACAATTTCGTTGCAAAAAGTCGCTTCCATTCCATTCCGCCGCGGTCTAAATTGAGCCTTATACCGTTGCCTATGAACATCTGCAGTACGGCGAACAGTATGCTTAGTCTCACTTTGCAACGCTCCAAAACTTTATAGTATACTATTGATCGAATTACAATGACTACAGAGTAAAATGGACCCAAAATGGCTTACAGTTGGCAATGGTTTGAGTTCACCAATACATACAGCATTCGAAAACAGCCAGCGCTCCAAGGAGAAATGTTGTAAAGTAAATATTGAAACTATTGAATTACGACTTTAAAATAAGAGTCCATGGTTAATTTTGCTCTGAAGTCATTGTATGTCGATATTCGAATTTTGATCATCGTTGCCACTATGTAAAAAGTGGGACTTAGTCCCACTTAGTATGCTTAGCATACTGGATATACTACATTTACTCTTTGCATACTGGTAACACGACGACGGTCTTTAAGAGGCGTCTCTCTCAGGCGCGCATTAAGTTTGCACCTGCAAGAGGGTTAGTGAAAGGTAAACGAAGCAAGAAAATAGGGACTGCTTTAATGAAAACTTCTTACTAACTAAGTTAACTTGGCATAAGACGACAGAATGCATTCAAATAAACATAATTCATTTACTATGCAGTAATTAAGAAATTATATACCTACTTACGTAATTATCTATACTAATAAATAAAATTGAAGTGTCTGTCTGTAATATCGAAATAACTACCTCATATTAAGCTCATATGGTTATTTGAACGCTACCATAACCGAATCACACGTTTTTAAAATTTTTGTCTGTCTGTCTGTCTGTCTGTCTGTCTGTTTGAACGGGCTAATCTTCGGAACGGCTGAACCGATTTTGACGGGACCTTCACATACAAGTAGAGAATTAACCAGGGAGTAACATAGGCTACTTTTTTAACCGACTTTCAAAAAAGGAGGAGTTGTGTTTTTCTACCTATGTACACCGATATCTCCGAGATTTCTGAACCAATTTGCGTAATTTTTTTTTAATCGATAGAGAAATATTGCGACCCTGTTCTATAAAAAATTTGGATTCCAACTCCTCAATCCTGATGCTGTAGGGGACCTAATCCCCAAAACTAATGGGTTTTAGAAACTTTCGGTTATTTAAATTGATATTGGGGGTACCAATTAAAGACTTTATCGTTGAATGAACTCGAGTAGGTACATATCCAACTCCTCAACCCTGATGCTGTAAGGAATTGTATTCCGAAATCGTGGGGATCCCACGGGATTTTTCCGTTTTGGGGACGGGTTTCTACAGATAAGCTACTTTTTGTTCTGGAAAATCAAAAATTCCCACGGGATTTTTAAAAACCTAAATCCACACGGGCGAAGCCGTGGGCATCAGCTAGTTTATGTTATATTTTTAGCTGAAGCGCCAAACAAACAAACCACAATGACATTATTGGATTTTTTAAAACGTGAAATGAAAGGAAAAGTAATCTTAAATGTTGTGCTGCCACCGTTATCATGCGTGTGTAAAGTCAAAACTTATAAGGTGAGATGGATTGGGTAACTATTTTCTTAATTCTTTTGTTATTATCGTAATAAGTAAACTTAAAGTAGATTTTTTAAGAATGCCAATTCATCGGAAATGGTCACTATTTTCTAGGACATGTAAGCGGTCAAACGCTTTAGCTTTAAATACTCATTCATATTTTCTAAGGACTAAGTTTTTGTAGACATTGTGTTTACTGTTGCGTGCTACTAGAACTATTTCTACGGTGGGCCTATAGTCATCGGACACTGAACCATTTTATCATCGTGTTTCAAAAATTGGTCCAAAAATATTTTAAGCTATTTTAAGATAATATGCATGCCCTTATTAAGTAGTTAGTCGAACAACTCCTTTGAAAAAATATGCAAATTAAATAAGAACTTTGTTGCCTATCTAGCCACATTTATACTCGTACAATAAATTACATTTTATTTCATTTCATATTCTTTTCGTATTGTGATCATCATACTAAGTATCAGTAGAGTTACAAAATTCCAAATTCAAAAAATTAAACACAATCAATAGCACATAATGAAACACTACCTGTATTACAGATAAGTAAAATATATGCTACCCGTATTACAGACAATGCCTCGATCTCAGAACGCGCACGCGATCGTCAACGCTGGTATTCTGTTTAAATTCAAGCAAAATGGCGACAATATCATTGAGAAAGCGACAATCGTCTTCGGTGGTATTTCACCCAACTTTGTGCACGCCGTCAAAACGGAGGGAGCTTTGGTCAACAAAGATCCGTTCACCGATGAAACTTTGCAAATGGCTCTGAAATGTTTACACGAAGAAGTCAATCCTGCTGAAGCGCCGCCTGAACCGTCCGCGCGGTATAGAAAATTGCTCGCCGTAGCTCTGTTGTACAAGGTTAGTGTGGGTTTTTTTTGAAGTTATACTTCTTGAAGCGTGTTATAAAAAAACCGGCCAAGTGCGAGTCGGACTCGCGCACGAAGGGCTCAGTACCATTATCTATAAAAACGGCAATAAAATCACGTTTGATGTATTGCAAGGGGATCCCCCTTAAATATTTATTTTATTCTGTTCTTTAGTTATTTGTTGTTATAGCGGCAACAGAAATACATTATCTGTGAAATTTTCAACTGTCTAACTATCACGGTTCATGAGATACAGCCTGGTGACAGACGGACAGACAGACGGACAGCGGAGTCTTAGTAATAGAGCCCCGTTTTTACCCTTTAGTACGGAACCCTAAAAATCAGGGCATAATCTATCTTCATTCAAAATTTCAGCCAAATCGGTTCAGTAGTTGCGGCGTTATAGAGTAACAAACATACACACATACACACAAACTTTCGCCTTTATAATATTAGTGTGATTAAATACCCACTTATTTCCAAACACTCGCATTTCGTTGCAGGCTATACTAACTTTGTGCCCCGAAGGAAAGTTGAACGATAAATACCGTTCCGGCGGGGAAGTGATCAAACGAAAAACTTCTAAAGGGACGCAGACATACGACACAGATGTATCCGTGTGGCCGCTGAACAAACCCATGCCCAAACTGGAAGCGCTGGTCCAATGTAGCGGGGAAGCAACTTTCGCGAACGACATGCCAACACAAACACACGAATTGTACGGGGCCTTTGTCACCGCCGATGTCCCACCGGGGAGTATTTTAGCCGGATTTGATACTGCCGAAGCTTTCGTGAGTTAACTGTTCGAATTTTTGAAGCGAAAACTTGTTGCGTGCGTGTTTATTTTTACCCGACTACGGCAAAGCCAAAAGGAAGGGTTATGATTTTAGCAGTCTATGTTACATGTTTGTGGCCATTTTTGTATGAGATTCTGTGTAGTGCCTAAACTACTGGGCCGATTTTGCTGAATGAAGTGCCAATTGATTCGTTTGTTATAGTCCGGGTGACAAGGCTACTTTTTATATACGAAAACAATCGAGAAGCGACGTCCGGGCAGCTAAAGTAAAATATTATTTATAAAATAGATAAAGTAGCAGAAATAAATTTTCTTGGAATGACAATAGATACACATTTAAACTGGAAAGCCCATATTCTAAAAGTTAATAAAAAAATATCTAGTTATTGTTTTGCCCTATCAGTCCTATCAGGTATAACATCTGAACAAATTACTAGAAATGCCTACTATGGCTACCCTCTCTTAACATATGGTGTGATATTCTGGGGAAACTCGGTAAATGTACAATCAACCTTTATATTACAGAAAAAATGCTTGAGAATTATATACAACATACAATATATGTATTTATAGATAAAAAGTATCTCACTGTAACTTGCATTTATATTTTAGAAATCTGCTTATTTATTAAAAAAAAATCAGAGTACTTTAACAGAAATTGCACTAAGTATCAGGGATAATTTACGTACAAAATATAAATACAATATATTATGTGTGCCACAAAATAAAAGCTATGTTTTTACAAAAAGTGCATTCGCTTCTGGAATCAAAATATTCAATCATTTGCCATTAAACATCAAAAAAATTGAAGGAAACATAATGTTCAAAAATAAATTACGATTATGGCTAATAAGCAAGCATTTTATAATAACAACGAATTTTATTGTAAAAATTTTGATTAGTACCGTATACATAGTATAATATATAGGTAATATTAGTATTTAATAAGATTTTTTTTGTACAATTCTTATTATCTATAATAAGGGCTAAGTGTATAACAATAAAAAATGTGTGTGTAATAATAAAAAATATTAGATATATTAAAAGTAATAAGTAATATAATAATAATTACGTTAGATTCTAAGAACTTGTAGTTCAAAAATATTGCAAGCCAGAAGTGGCAAACTGTTGATTCATAATATTATAATTTACAACCTAATGTACACTCTCTATCTTATTAAGCACATTCTCGGTCTTAAGCACATTCTATTTTTTTTTAATTGCAAGATAGGTTATTGCGGTATATTACCGAATTCATATTGTTTGAATGCAGAAAATCAATTAATTCATTCCAGTGCTATTAACTGGAATGAACGGCGTCGTCGACATTATTACAATCAATTGATACGCCGGATTCAGTACAATGGAATGCGCTATGCACATTATTTCGGTAGCAAATTTGCACTAAATTGGTATTCGCTGGACTGGAATGCTACCGCGTTATTATGAACGCTCTACAATAAACACAATACCCGTAAAACAATTACTAATTTATAGTTACAAACACAGAAATCCTAATAATAAGGCATTAGAACTGCTGTGTACCACTTCAAACAATACAGAATGCATGTCGCCACCTTACACAAACATAGTTCTACGCAATCACGCAAACACATTTACGCCTAATGCCGTGCGGATATAATTAAGCCGTAGGAATAGCACGTTAAGGTCGCAAATCCGTCACATCGTTCGCTTACCTCACACATCATTGTATCTGTTCGCTTAACTCACACATCGTTGTGATTTCCGCGTCCTCAGCACGGTGACAAGGTCACGCGTACACAGCATTTCTAGGGCCTTGTTATTAGAATTTCTATGGATACAAATAATATATTCAATTATCTTGTAGAAAATTCCAGGCGTAATCGCATTTTACACCGCCAAAGATATACCCGGGGAGAATAACTTCACTCCAACCGAAATTCCGACCATACCGTCAAAAGAGGAGATCTTGTGTTCCAAGAAAGTAAAATTCTACGCGCAGCCCGTCGCAATCATAGTGGCTACTAGAGAAAAGATCGCCAATCGTGCTGCTAAATTGGTCACTGTTAAATATGAAACAGCGTCTCCCAAAGCACCTCTACTGACAGTGAAGAATGTTTTGGCGTCAACAGAGAGAGATAGCAGGGTATCCATTGATGCTGTCATTGAACCAACTGATGTTGGAAATGATACTAAAAGAGTGATCAGTGATGAAATAATTTTTCAAACACAATACCATTATTACATGGAGCCGCAAACGTGTGTGGCCAAACCCACGGAGGATGGATTAGAAATTTACTCGTCAACGCAGTGGCTCGATTTCGCGAATATCGCTGTAGCGAAGTGCCTAAATATGCCTGTAAATAGGTAATTCTATAATCCATATTAATGTTATAAATTAACTTGCATTAGTAGATTATTAGATATATATCGGGAGATAGCTTGCATCCCGAGGTAGGAAAATGTGTTCTGTGTGTATGTGTGTGTTTGTTAGTCTTTAAAACCGCAACTACTAAACCGATTTGGTTGAAATTTTGAGTGGAGATGGATGCTCTGACTTAACACATAGGCTAGTTTTTATCCTGGAAAAATCCACAGTTCCCACGGGATTTTGAAAAAAACCGGAATCTATAGCTACAGCTATAGGTAGATTATTATAGCAAACTACCTACCTTGAAAGTAGGTATAAAGGTTGGAAAAGGGAGCGAGAACGGGAACCGGAAATCCACGATTCCCTCGGGATTTGTGAAAAACCGAAATTCACGCGGGCGAAGCTAGTTTTGAATACAGTTTATTTGACTTTGACTTTAAACTTTTACAAGTGCTTTGAAATCGTCAATTGAATCTAACACTGGTTCGAAATGCCATTCCTACCGAGAAGAACCTTTTTTTTTACGTGGGGAAATCCGTCATGGATACCACCGTGTCCGGGGAAGCACGGTGGTTATGTTGGACTTGAACCAACTAAAACCCCACGGTGTTCCGTCTCTCTTTTGGTGTGCTGGGTACAGGAACACTTTCGTACACTACTGCACCCAGCAAAAGCACCCGAAATAGCAGGCCTAACTCTGGGATTACATGGATCCCTTACGCATTTTAAGGAGCACCAGGAAAAACTCGGCAATCCTAATGCAATCCACTCTAACTGTCTAAAATCTCCAATTATACACGACAAGTAGAAATCTTCTTATCTTTCAGTGTGAACGTGATAGTGAGAAGAGTGGGCGGCGGCTACGGAGGTAAAATAACCAGAGCTCCTCAGGTCGCCTGTGCGGCTGCCTTGGTGACGCACTTACAAGGAAAATTGTGCAGATTCATACTCCCCTTGGAAGATAATATGAGAGTTATTGGAAAAAGGCCCCCGACATATTGCAAATTCGAAGTAAGGAAAATAAAACTTCATATCTATACTAATATATAAAGAGGCTTGTCCTGACTGACTGACTGACTGGCTGACTGACTGAATGATCATCAACGCTCAGCCTAATCCACTGAATCTTGAAACTTGAAATTTTCACAGTAGCTTTCTTATAAGACGTAGGCGCACACTAAGAAAGGATTATTGGAAATTTCACTCCTAAGAGAATTAAATAGGGGATGAAAGTTTGTCTGAAAGTCCGTCATTTGTCAAGTTATATCCATGAAAATCGGTATTGGTATTTGGTTAAAAATAATTGAATACGTGATTCAGGATTTTCAAAAATTCTACCCCCAAGTTTTAAGTTAAATAGGGGATGAAGATTTGATTGAGAGGCCGTCATTTTTCATGTCATCTATATCCATGAAAATTGGATTTAGGTTTCGGTTAAAAATAAAAAAATTAAATGACTAAGGAATTTTGTAAAAACTACCCCCAAGTGGGTTAAATGGGGGATGAATGTTTGTATGAGATTTATATAAATCCACGCGGGCGAAGTCGCGAGCACCAGCTAGTTATGAATATTTCGGAACTTTACATTTCATAAAGTCAACCTTCAAGTAGGTACCAATATACTTTGAACGATCGCTTTTTCTGTATTCGTAATAACGCAGCTATATTTATTTTCGTGTTTCAATATACAATATTAGATTTTTGACAACTTCCCTGTCGCAGTGGTGAGCGTTGTGGTCTAAGGGGAGATCTTGGGTTCGATTCTCGATAGGGATAATTTGGGAATTCATTATTTTATGTTTAAGTAGTTATGGTCCAGCAGCCGCGTCCTGTTTTTTTACCCGACTGGGTTATGTGTTTCACCTGTGTGTATGTATGTCCATTCCTATGTCCGCGTGTAACTAATAAACGGCTCAACGGATTTTGATAAATGATACGTCATTAGATTTGTCTTCATGACGCGAGTGTTATAGGGTACCTAAATTAAAAAAAAATTAAAATGGCGGACTTCATGCGCTTTAATGTGCGAGCTGAAAAAATTTTTTTTCCTCAAGACCCTCGAGTGAGGTATCAAAATGAAGGGATTTAAAAGGCAAATACAAAAATGTATACAATTATATATTTGAAAATAAGTTGGAGTGATAAATCACAGAAAATGACCGTTTCCTATGTCAGTTCGTAACTACTCAACGACTCAACTTATTTTGATAAATGATACGTCATTAGATTTGTCTTAACAGCGCAAATGTTACTGTGTACATAAAATTAATAAAAATTCAAAATGGCGGATTTTATGCACTTTAATGTGCGAGCTGAAAAAAAATTTTTTCCTCAAGACCCTCGAGTGGGGTATCAAAATAAAGGGCTTTAAAAGGCAAATACGAAAATATATACAATCTATGTGTTTGTAATCAGTTTGGAGTGACAAATCATAGAAAACAAAATAAATAACAACTACACTGTGAGTAAATTGGTGGTAATTTATTTAAGATCCCTTCCCACTCCACTCTACCACATTCCACATAATCCCCCCTACACCTCCCCCCTTCCCATCAATTATTGTAACACTAATAATTTAACCTTAAATCGCCAAACACTAAAATAATACAATACCTAATATTATGAAGGACCTTAAGTATTAAAGTTTCTAGTGTTCAACAGATGGCGCTAATAGTGGTCTTAAACGCGCTATTACCTACACGCGGAGTGACACAGGCCTGTCTATTGTAAAAATATGCATCTAAAAATTTTTCATAGTTTTGCACTAAAAACCAAGAAATAAATTACGTAATTAAAAAAACTAAAAACCCGACTGCGTAAAACAAACTAGTTCTGGTAACTGAAAAGCAAAAAACAAGCTTTGTACTTTATAAACTAGAATTTGATAAGATCATAAACATAATTAATGTTAGAAAATGTATGGCAGGCGGGGGCATTACTTAGCCAACTACTCAGGACTATTAGTTCGCCCCCGCATTCCATACATTTTCTAACATTAATCATGTTTATGATCTTATCAAATTCTAGTTTATAAAGTACAAAGCTTGTTTTTTGCTTTTCAGTTACCAGAACTAGTTTGTTTTACGCAGTCGGGTTTTTAGTTTTTTTAATTACGTAATTTATTTAATGATTGATAATTGGCTGAATCTTTGTGAGTAGGTTCGGTTCGACGAGACGCCCAAGTTTTTCCTCTGTGAAAATTCTCGATAGATACCTGCTTACCGTAGTAAGCAGGTATAAAACATTTCGATTTGGTGAGAGTCGAAATTATCAAAACAACAGTAAGTTTTTATAAACTCGAAAAAACACTTGTCCTACACAAACGTATAGATCGGTTAAACGTTTGGAATCCCGAGGGAACTCTAATTTTCCGGGATAAAAAGAAGACTATGTCCGTCCCCGGGATATAAGCTCTCTACCAAATTTAATCAAAATCTGTTAAAGTTTTGGGCTGTGAAAAGCTAGCAGACAGACAGACACACTTTCGCATTTATAATATTAGTATGAATTTAAATACCTAAAAAAATAATAATAAAATAAAATTCAAAATGGCAGATTTTGGACGCCATAATGTGGGGTTCAGTTCAGTCGGGTCGATAAAAAATATTTTGGTCTTTTTTACGAGTCACAGAGAGCAGCTAGATACAAGCGGCACAAAACCACAGCGTGTTGAAGTTTCTACAAAAGATAATATTTAATTTCTATAAAAATACCTCTACCTCCTTTGATTGCAAAATTTTTACAGGTGGGTGTCAACGAGAATGGAGAAATCCAGTACCTCAACAACACATACTACCAGGACAAAGGGTGTTCCGACAACGACACGATATCGCAGGTGACGGTACACCACTTCCCCAACTGCTACGACTCCTCACGCTGGCGCATCGAAGCTTGCAGCGCACACACGGACATACCCTCGACCACGTGGTGCAGAGCTCCGGGTGAGTTTATTTTTTTATTTTTTACCCGACTGTGCAACACAAAGGAGCGGTACTGTGTTTATTAGTCTGTGTCATCATCATCATCATGATCAACCCATTACCGGCTCACTACAGAGCACGGGTCTCCTCTCAGAGTGAGAAAGGTTTTGGCCATAGTCTACCACGCTGGCCAAGCGGATTGGCAGACTTCACACACCTTTGAGAACGTTATGGAGAACTCTCAGGCATGCAGGTTTCCTCACGATGTTTTCCTTCACCGTTAAAGCAAGTGATATTTAAATACTTAAAACGCACATAACTCCGAAAAGTTAGAGGTGCGTGCCCCTGGATCGAACCCACGACCTCTGATTAGAAGTCGGTCGTCCTAACCACTAGGCTATCACAGCTTAGTCTGTGTATATATGTTTGTTTGTTCCTTTGTTGCACTCTAGAGACCAAACGCGTGGGTAAATTCGCCATGCCAGCGCGAGTGTCAACGAGAATATAAAAAATTTTAAAATTCAAAATGGCAGATTTTGGACGCCATAATGTGGGGTTCAGTTCAGTCGGGTCAATAAAAAATATTTTGGTCTTTTTTACGAGTCACAGAGAGCAGCTAGATACAAGCGGCACGAGACCACAGCGTGTTGAAGTTTCTACAAAAGACTACTATATTATATTCAGCAGTGGACAATTATCGCCTGATGACGATAATGACGAGATTATATCCATACTAATATTATAAATGCGAAAGCGTCTGTTTGTCTGTCTGCTAGCTTTTCACAGCCCAAAAGTTTAACCGATTTTGATAAAATTTGGTACTAAGGTAGGTTACATAACGGTGTGGACATAGGCTACTTTCCATCCTGGAAAATTAAAGAGTTCCCACGGAATTCTTAAAGGCCCATTCGTTAAGGCGATTTATACGAAATTTGGTACAGAAGAAATTGACACAGGCAACTCTTATCCCGGAAAAGCAAATAGTTCCCACAGGATTTTAAAAAACCTAAATCCACGCGGACGAAGTCGCGGGCACCATCTTATGTAGGAATAATACAGAATGTTTGGTTTTGTAAATTCAATCACATATTTCAGCATCAACCGAAGGCCTCGCAGCAACAGAACTTATAATGGAAAGAATAGCACACGATCTAAATAAAGACCCGATAGATGTGAAACTGGCGAACATGAAAAAAGAGGGGAACCCAATACCAGAACTGATAGATCAATTGAAAAAAGATTCTAACTACGAAAACAGACTGGTTGACGTGAAACAATTCAATGATAACAATCGGTGGAGAAAACGCGCGCTGAAACTAATCCCGATGACATTTGGACTATTTTACTTCAGCCCTTACAACTGTTTGATTACTATATACCACGGAGATGGCTCAGTGGCTGTGACTCATGCTTGCACAGAAATGGGCCAGGGAATCAATACAAAAGTGGCTCAAGTCATCGCCTATGCACTAGGCATTCCTTTAGAAAAGGTTAGTGTTAAACCGAGCTCAAGCTTCACATCCCCAAACTGCAACGCGACTGGTGCTAGCATCGGAAGCGAAAGTGTTGCGTACGCTGCTCTAAAGGCTTGTGGAATATTGAACGATCGATTGAAACCTATAAGACAGAAACTGGGAAATCCTTCGTGGGAGAAACTCGTGAGCGAAGCGTTCATTTCTGGAGTTTATTTACAAGCATCCTACTTATTTACTACAAACGATCCTGATGTGCAGAATTACGATATTTACGGTGTGATAGCTTTAGAGGTGGAAGTTGATATTTTGACTGGGAACCACGATGTACTGAGAGTTGATCTTCTTGAAGACACTGGAAGAAGTTTAAGTCCTGAGATCGATGTTGGGCAGGTAATCTACTGTAAATTATAAAAAGAAAAATTATCACACTATCACTCTAATATTATATTACACTGTCACACTAATATTTTGTTTGTAGGTACATACAAGAAACACATAAACACACACACGCGCGCACACACACGTGTGTGCTCGTGTGTGTGTGTATGTGTGTGTTTGTTACTCTCTAACGCCGCAACTGCTGAACCGATTTGGCGGAAATTTTGAACGGAGAAAGATTATGCTCTGACTTAACACTTTTTATAATGAAAAATCCACAGCACGGGAGTTTGAAAAAAAACGAAATCTATAACTACTGCTATAGATAGATTACTATAGCAAACTTCCTTGAAAGTAGCTATAACGGTTGGAAAAGGGAGCGGGAAACGGTACCGGAAATCTATGATTTCCTCGGGATTTGTGAAAAACCGAAAATCACGCGGGCAAAGCCGCGGACAGAAGCTACTTGTTAATATTTGCATACGTCACGCAAAATTCATTGAAATAATTAAATTTTCGTAATTTGGAACCATTTATAAACGAGTTTATTATTTGTTATTATTTATTCTAGCGTTGGTTTACTTAAGATCCGAAAATACAATTTTATGTGGGCTAAACCAAGGCCAAAAGCAATTTAAAAATATTTGCTTACTATCAATAACAAGGATAATATTTCTTGGACAAATATTTAGTATCGTAACTTATTACATAAAATTAAAGTATACGCATAAAACTAGAAATTTATATAATAAACTAGCTTCTATCCGCGGCAGACGCACACACGCACACACACACACACGCACACACACACGCACACACACACACACACACACACACACACACACACACACACACACACACACACACACACACACACACACACACACACACACACACACACACACACACACACACACACACACACACACACACACACTTTCGCCTTTATAATATTAGTGTGATTTGGAACAATTTTAGATCGAAGGGGCTCTCGTAATGGGCCTAGGCTACTGGACGTCAGAGAAAATAGTGTACGACGATAAAACGGGCAAGTTGCTCACCGACCGGACGTGGACGTACAAACCTCCGGGAATTAAGGACATTCCGGCAGATTTCAGAATTTACTTCCGTCGAAACTCCGGCAATGAACACGGAGTTTTACAGTCGAAAGGTGAGTATCGGAGTGATCGAATGAGTAGTGTTTAATTCCCGATTCGCACATATCAGTAAAGGCCCATTCGCACATAATATCAGTGAAGCATCAGTGCCGCGGCCGGCGCAGTTCCGGCACAGTGAAAAATACTATGTCATTCTCTATGAAGTGACACTGAAACACTGTCATCACTGATACGGACAAATGTGAACGCGTTGAATGTTTGAAAGAATAAGTATTTTTCATTGTGCCGGAAATTATACTGATTCTTCACTGATATCTGCGAATCCAGGCTTCAACTTTATTTAGGTTGAATTGGTAATAGGTATGAAAGTGGTGATAGGCGGTTAAGACTTCGGCCATCCTTTCGGGGGAACCCAGTTCGATACTCGACACGCTTCTCAAATTTTCAGAGTTATGTGCATTTTAAGCAATTATAATATCAGTTATTGTAACTGTGAAGGAAAACGTCGTGAGGAAACCTGCAGGGCTATTCTGTAAAGCCATTTTTGAATTATAGAGAGTGAATTCGAGATGAGTTTGCTAATTTGTACTCTGTAAAACTCGATAGTACCTACAGGTCTTCTCACTCAAACTCACTTCACTTCGCAAGTGCGTAGCAGATGTTTACAGAATATCAAACCAAGGTGAAGTGAGTTTGCTTTCAAAGCGAGTTATTTCACTTGAGTGAGCTTCGATATCGAGATGGTATTTTAGAGAATAGCCCTACTGCTGTCTGAGAGTTTTCCATAATGTTTTCAAAAGCGTGTGAAGTCTACCAATCCGCGTCGGCCAGCGTGGTGGACTACGGCCTAAACTCTGAGAGAAGACTCGTGCCCTGTAGTTGGCTGGTAATGGGTTGATAATGATGATGATGATGATGAAAATAGGAGAATAAATTAATATTCTATTCTGAGTAATTCTTTGGTACTTTAAGCATTCGCGTACCGAACGGTTGGTACCTACGTCCTACATACATGCTACATCCGAAACGGCTCGCAATAAGCGCTCATTTTAAAACTGAGAATACGTGTAACGTCAGCAGCAAGGTTCAGCAGTGTCAGGCGTATCAAAGAAATAAATCTAATGCTGTCCTTTTCTGCATGGACTATTATGAAGAGATCGAGTTTCTTGCTGGTTCTACTCGATTGGAACGGCATTCTGAACCATTGGTAAATTCAATTTGACGATTCAAAAGTAACTTGTGAAAGTTTATTTGAATAAAAAACCTTTCTATTCTATTCTATTCTAACACTATTTTTAAATCAGTCACCTTAGTTTAGAGATCGTGTACCTTGCATATTACCTATTACATCGCTAACTCGCGCTGACGTGAAATCTTCGGTAGCGAGCGCAGGGGAAATCATTATAAAATTCAACGCGTTCCATTGGGCAGAAGCTAAGCTTTGCAGGTAACATATATTGTCACATCACGTCATATTAACGTCACAAGTGTAAACTTTACAAATTGCTGCATCACAACTCACAATACCATTGCTTCTACAAGAATTTTCATCCTGGAAAAGAATTTCTGCGGGAACTAAGTCGCGGAAAGTCAAAGAAACTAAATAGGTACTTACATAGTTTTTGATGTGATAACGTCTTATAAATCGATGAACGGCTCAAACGGGTGAACCGATTTGAATGCGGTTTCTTTGTTTGAAAGTTGAATTAGTCGGGAATGTTCTTAGCTATGTTCGATGAAAATTGGTCCAAGATGGCCGCCGCCACAAAACGGCGGATTACATGTTTTTTCACAACTCCTTCAATAATGGGTATCAAATGAAAGGGCTCGACTTGTAGAATAGCACTAGGTAAATCCAAGATGGCCGCCACCACAAAATGGCGAATGTCGGGGGGTTTTAAATTTTTAATTTATACTTGTTTCTTTGTTTACCACAGCGACCGGGGAGCCCGCTTTCTGTCTAGCAACAGTTATAACACACGCGTTACGCGAAGCAGTTCGTATGGCTCGATTGGAGGCTGGCTATGATGACGCTTGGGTACATATTGGTAAGGATATACCTATATAATAACAGATTGAAATAGTAGATTATTCAACATGGGGGTAATGCAATGTGTTATGTCACGGACGCCGGGAACAATCCCAAGCGGAACGAGGGATTTTAGAATAACTCCCGAGCGAAGCGAGCGAAAATATTATCATTTATTTGCTTTCATGCTTCGCTGTAATGTATTATCACTATCACTACATATTATTATAAAACAAAGTCTTGTGCCGCGTCTGTCTGTCTGTCTGATTGTTTGCGATAAACTCAAAAATTACTGAACGGATTTTCATGCGGTTTTCACCAATAGACAGAATGATTAATGTGGAAGATTTGGGTGTAGGTATAATTTGTTAAGGTTTCTTGTAAATTGGTTGAAGTATGACGATCATTGTTGAAAATGTCAGAAAAAGTTAAGCCGCCTGGGAGCTTTCATCGAGAGCGCTGTCTTTGCCCTTTGAGATACAACAAAATAATGTAGGTATGGTGGGAGAGTAGCGGGTTAATCATTACCCGTGCAAAGTCGGGGCGGGTCGCTATAGTATTGAGCTAAAATTGAATTTTTACTATTTTCCAGAGACGCCTTGCACGACGGAGAACATATTTCTCGCGGTGGACCACAAGCTTGAGCACTTCAAATTGAAATAAACCGATGCACTGCACTATTTACCTACCTGCATAAAAGATTTTCATAGCATTCGAATGACCAGCGGATCTATTCTCTAACTTGACGTGAAATTACTGTTTATATTTCACACGGTAAAGCAGCAATGTACTTATATCGAACTTATTCGGTGTCTATTATTTAATGATGATCACTAAGTTAGAGAATAGCCCCCCAGGGAGAGAGACTTTGTTCATAGCAATGCCGCGTGCCCGGCATTGCTCATCATGTCATTTATTTTACTTACAAGTTGTTGTATTTACCAATACAAGTTTTACTATTTTATAAGTTATTTTAAAATGAAATGATCTTCAAAATATTTGCCTTTTGTTTTAATAAAAATTACCTCACTTTCTCATTAAAATCATACTGCCGTAATTTGTAGACCGTAGGTATAGGTATTTTTAATAGCTTTACTAGACTATACTTTGCTTAAATCTAAGTATATTATTGTAACGAACAATTACAGTAGTTTAAAACTTGTTTAGAAACAAGGCCGTGTAGGCGTTTCACTGTTTGTTATTAGAATACAGACTTTATAAACATTATTGGAAAACAATTCGTGTAAAACATTCAGGATACCGCCCCGTTTGTCAGTTCAAAGTGAACTTATAAAAGAATCATACCTTCAATCCTTTGTAAGGAAAAATACACATGCCATTCGGAATATTAGGTTACACTTATTTGATTATATCAACGTGAAAATGTATAAGTACAACCTAAATGCAGTGAATCCCGAGAAGGTAATTATATTGTAATATTTAGGCTTCGTTCACACGGCATTGTCCTGCACGTTTTTTTGCAGTATACGTCTTAACGTATAAATAGTGACCATACAACGTACATAGATCCATTCACACGTCGATTGTACTGCAAAAAAACGTGTACCGCTTATACGTTTAAACGCATACTCAACGGACTTGTCAAGCAAATCGAATGAACTTTGACGTATTCGGTTCGCAGTGGCATATGGTATAGCTTTGTCTCCTTCACACGACACGATGTCATACGGTTTTTATCGAATAGCAACCGAAGACATATTTTCATTATTTCTAAGATTTTCGAATAATTTTTTAAATGTGATCGTACGCACAGATTATTGATTAATAGGATGTACCCAAAACCGTCTGTTTTGTCGGCGGCGAGACCGTTGGCGCTTGCGATACCAATATAAAAATACAACCAAGCGTGGATCCATCAGTGACGTCTACTCACTGTGACAACTGTGTGGAAACTGCGGCTATTCGTTTTTACACGAATGAAAATTTACCATATGAACACCCGGTTGACTATACGTTAAAAAAACGATTACAAAAAAACGTGCAGGACAATGCCGTGTGAACGAAGCCTTAATCTGTATGTACCTAAGTGAAGCCCTATGTCCTGAAGGCTACAAGTGTGAATTACCAAGCTATTTTTAATACATGTATAAGATTAAACCTGCTGTGATAGCCTAGTGGTTAGGACGACCGACTTCTAATCGGAGGTCGTGGGTTCGATCCCGGGGCACGCACCTCTAACTTTTCAGAGTTATGTGCGTTTTAAGTATTTAAATATCACTTGCTTTAACGGTGAAGGAAAACATCGTGAGGAAACCTGCATTCCTGAGAGTTTCTCCATAACGTTCTCAAAGGTGTGTGAAGTCTGCCAATCCGCTTGGCCAGCGTGGTAGACTACGGCCAAAACCCTTCTCACTCTGAGAGGAGACCCGTGCTCTGTAGTGAGCCGGTAATGGGTTGATCATGATGATGATGATGATGATGAACGTCTTATAAATCGATGAATGCCGCCTACACGCACAAAAAGCATGACTCATTGTCACGTTTCGCGTGCATGCGAGAGCGCGGAACAAGCGATAGAGAAGACACGATCGGCCTAAGAGTTCGGCTTGTGACGCATCTATCTCTCTTTGCTTTCTTATGATGTTGCTTATCACGTAAAATTATCGTCCGGAAATCGACTTTACAGACAACCAATTTTTTTTTTTAAATCGCGCGAATAAATTTCACAGTGCAAGCTAGGCCTTAGTTATCGACGTTTGTCTTGATTTAATATTCCTTCTAAACGATTTCGGTTAGCCTCATTCTATAAACGGATTAAGTAGGAAGGTACTGGATCATAGTAAATCCCAAAGCTTAAAACAATTTAGGAAGGGTTATACCCTTTTAAATATTAATGAACACATAGAGAGACTGTTGAATGAACGTAATTGTCGATCAAATAGATATTCATCTATATAATTTATGGTGTTATTTAGAGAGTGGCGAAATCTTAGGCTGCCTTTGCACTGATTGCACGGATTGCACGGAACCCAAATTTTTTTTGTTAAAGCATGTAATATTAACTGCAATCTGACTTTTACTATTATGTATCTAGTTGACTAGTATCTACTTGTATGTACTACTGTTCTTGAGATAAAGATGAAATAAATACGGTCGAAAAAATGCTATTTTTATTTATTTGCAATCAATAAAAACAGCGTCCACAATTAAGTACAGTTTTCTTAGATTAAATAATAATTTCACATGTAAGAAAGTAAAAAAAGATAAGGTAAAACAACTACGGTACAACGTGCGTGTGTGTGTGAGTGTATGTGAGTGTGTAGTATTATTACGTCAATGGGTAACACTTATTCTGTGAAAATTTCAACTGGCTTCCCACAACCTATGAAGCTGAAGACGGCTGTGACAGATGGACGGACGGACAGACTTAGTTATAGAGTCCCGTTTGACGCCATGAATCTGCATCTATTTTTAAGTTGGTAAAAAAGAATAGAATATAATAGAAAACACGTTATTGCACACCATAAAACAATAGAACGGAGAAATAATCTTTATTATATGTATATATAAAAATGAATCCCTATTTTCCTTGGTCACGGCATCACGCATGAACGACTGAACCGATTTTGACGAAATTTGGTATAGAGGTAAAATAGACCTTGGAGAAGGACATAGGCTACTTTTTAATTTGGAAAATTATAGAGTATCTGAAGGATTCTTAAAAAAAAAAGGAGTCGTGGGCATCAGCTAGTACAATAATAATTATAAGTAGAATATAATGCAAAGCGCTAGGCCTAATAGCAATCTCTTCCAGGCATATGTCTAGATAGAAAAGAAATGACGTGTTCGACCAGCTATACCTATTACCTATCATTGGCTTAGGGGCGTTACGTGTACAGTCATATCGATAAATGTTTACAATTTAAATTATTTAATTTAATTTTTAATTGTTTTTATTATTGTTTTATTTATAAACTTCTTCCATGGACTGTGAGAATGATTTTCATATGCGTCCATGACATTCTAATAAAGACAATCGAGACCCCCGGCTACGTTTGGTTGTTTTATATATGTATAACTAGTTATCTATAATAATATAAAGTAGCTTGTCCTGACTGACTGACAATCAACGCACAGCCAAAACCACTGAAGCTAGAAACTTGAAATTTTCACAGTAGCTTCCTTTTGTGACGTAGGCGCACACTAAGAAAGGATTATTGCGAATTCTACCCCTAAGGGGGTTAAATAGGGGATAAAAGTTTGTATGAAAGTCCGTCATTTTTCAAGTTATATCCATGAAAATTGGTATTTAGGTTTTCGGTGAAAAATAAAGAGTTACGAATTTAAGGAATTTTGGAAAAACTACCCTCAAGTGGGTTAAATGGGAGTTGAAAGTTTGTATGAAAGTCCGTCATTTTTAAAGTTATATCAATGAAAATCGGTATTTGTATTGTCAGTTAAAAATAAAGAATTACGTGTTTCAGGAATTTTGGAAATTCCAACTCCAAGTGAGATTTATAAGAATCCACGCGGGCGAAGTCGCGAGCATCAGCTAGTAATACATATATAAGTTCTTCGTGCGCATTCAGCCTTTCTGAATGTAGACAAAGTAAACTGATGAAGTGAAATGACAGTTACTATTATTTGGCTTCCACACTTACTCGTATTATCAAATTTCATTCAAGATTCATATAAATCTCGTACAAACTTTTTCAAAAACCCTTTCATGACAATGATGATAATAATGCCTGATGGTAAGCAATGATGAGGTCTAAATTGGAACTTGCCTAGAAAATACCTATGCACGCTTGCCTTGAAAGCATTTACATTATACGAGGCGGGAAACATAATATAATTGTTTTCAGTAATACCATCGAAAGGTAGATTGCTATAGCAAACTTCCTTGAGTACCTAGGTATAAAGGTTGGTAAAGGGAGCAGGAACGGGAACCGGAAATCCACGATTCCCTCGGGATTTGTGAAAAACCGAAATTCACGCGGGCGAAACCGCGGGCAGAAGCTAGTAGTATAATAATTGTTTGTATCAATGAAGTTTTCGGCGCGACGGTACCGCTGCAGCCCGCCCACTTGAAAGCTTGCAGCGCTGTGGCAAGTTACTGGCCAGCTGTCTCCGTGAACACATCGCACGTACGTATATTGTCCACTTAATTATTTCTTTACATGGAATAAAAAATATAGGTAGGTAATTGCAATCCATTTATCTTGAAAGAATTCAAACGAGTAGATAGGTATAGTTACTTAGGTACTTATATTTGTACTTACCTTTAATTATTTTTTTATTAATATGTTACAATAAAACTTATAGCTAGCTTATAAGTATAATTACTAATTTCTATACAAATCCTACCCACGTGTAATGGCGCTAAGAGTATTTTGGCCGCATTTCTGCGCTGCACAGCCAGGCTGATTCTTTGCGCAAAAATGAGCTAGTCTTTCTGTCTCGTAAGTTTTTTTTTTTGTAGTAAGATCCCAGGATCTCCACGGCAATCGGAACAAATATGTGCAATTCTCGATGAGAGAGGCGTAGCTATATCAGCTGATGCTGTCTCCCCGAAATAATTAGGGGGTCTTCTGAACCGATTAGTCTGAAATTTTGAATAGAGATAGATTATGCCCTGACTTAAAACATAGGCCACTTTTTATCCTGGAAAAATCCACAGTTCCCGCGGGATTTTTAAAAACCCGAAATCTATATCTACAGCTATAGGTAGATTACTATAGCAAACTTCCTTGAAAGTAGGTATAAAGGTTGGAAAAGGGAGCGAAAACAGAAACCAGATATCCACAATTCCCTCAGGATTTGTGAAAAATCGAAATTCACGCGGGCGAAGCCGCGGGCAAAAGCTAGTAGAAAATAATTATACTAATCAAGTTGTGCATATATCTAATTAATAAAATACTTATTATATAATGCACTGCATCAAGTGGCATTAAATATAGGTATTCCTTCTATGTAATTAACATAACGAATAGCGGTTTATTTGCTAGAAAATAACGGGTTGATGCCGTAGGAAAAGCTCGTCGCGCGAATAAGAGCTTAATTACCTTTCTTACCTATTTAATTTTAACTTAAGTAAATTACCAGAATTAATAAGTAGGTAATATTTTAATTAATCGTTATAAATATTATGTTTAAATTCTCTCAAGTATCGACCACATCGAACTATTACGCTTAGAATTGAAGTTTCTAACAAATTTCCGCTCGAAACGTAAGCTATAAACCAACCCATGTGTGCCCTGTAATTACATTTGCCGACACGCACACAAGCGCATGAGTACCTTGAGCACTGACGCGACGATAGCCTCCGAGGCTTGCTAAAAACGGCTTATCGCCGCGTCGACGACTGCCTTTCTTTACCTATTTATTCTAAGATCGACCATTAAAAAAAAAAATGAAATATGCGTTGTTTTTGCAAACCGCAAAACAAAGGGATAAGAATTGGCCCATAGTAAATATTAAATTCGAGACCCTCTTTTTACACGCTTTATTTAATAAAAAGCATACTTAATTGATAAAAATTATATACTTACAATTAATAATTTTCTGTGAATTTTGAATGAATAATGAAATTAAATGAATTATTTTAGACTAGAGAATGCCCACGGCTTCGCCCGCGTGAATTTCGGTTTTAAACAAATCCCGAGGGAATCGTGGATTTCCGGTTCCCGTTCCCGCTCCCTTTTCCAACCTTTATACCTACTATCAAGGAAGTTCGCTATAGTAATCTACCTATAGCTGTAGCTATAGATTTCGGGTTTTTCAAAATCCCGTGGGCACTGTGAATTTTTCCAGGATAAAAAGTAGCCTATGTTTTTAGTCAGGGCATAATCTATCTCCATTTAAAATTTCAGCCAAATCGTTTCAGTAGTTGCGGCGTGATTGAGTAACAAACATCCAAACATCTAAACATCCAAACATCCAAACATCTAAACATCCAAACATCCAAACATCCACACTTTCACATTTATAATATTAAGTAGGAAGTAGGATAAGCTTTAGGAAAATGCAGTATTCATGTATTCGGGAATTTATATGTTATCTGCCAGATACTTAGAGCCAGTTGCAGATTAGGCGGTTAAAGCAAGGTTACGGTTAAAGTTAAAGACAAGACGTGACAAAAGACTTTTGGTTGCCCAAGTCAGATTTCTTTAATAAAATTTTTGAGCCTTAACTCTAATTTAAATCTGTGCCTTAACCATACCATGGAAGTACGGATACTAATTTATGTATCTAAGTATACTTTTTTGGTGGACAGTTTCAACTTTAACGATAACTTAATATGCAACTGACACTCCTTAGAGTCAGTTGCACTGTATAGGTGGTTAAAGTTACGATTATCGTTGAAGTTTGACGAAGTATCGACGAAGTTGAATAAAAGCGGATTCCCATAGTCAGTTTTCGTTAACTTCAGACCAAAATGTGATCCTACTACACCCTGATTAGAACTGAATTAGGTTTCGTTAGCATTATACTTACCACACTTTAATAATAGTAAGATTATCAACTTGTATAACCCATTCTGCTTTTTTCGTGTTTAACGGTAACCGTAATGTTAACCGCCTATGAAGCAACTGACCCTTAGGCATTTTTTCTGTATTTGAAAGCACCACGGGCGTTGCAACAAGCAACGTTAATTTGTGAGAAACTGCCACATGTCGGTGCAGGCAATACCCATCGATTCCTAGACGTTTCTATAATGGCTGTATAATAAGGGTAATGAAGACTCAATTTTTTCAATGATAACGTCATGGTTAGCACTCGAAAAAGAACTTGATACTTAGTCTGAGCTCGAAAATTACCTTATGGTAATAACAATGCAATGAAGACAGAACAACGCAAATTGACAGTTTTCACGCGATATCTACTTAGACTCTTAACTTTCTTATCGAAACGTTAAGAAACTCTCATATGTTATTTGCCACATTTTTTTTCGGTTTTTGTTATAGAGAAAAAGACAAAACACATTTTTCTCTCGCAGGATTACAGGATTACCTTCTAAGTCCCATATAAAATAGACTAATGAATTGGCTGATGAAACGTATTTTTATCATAGATAGACACAATGCAGCTACAAAAGCACTTGAAGATCGCGGCGGGCTGCATGGGCGCGGCCATTTTCGGCGTTTTATTCGGCTGGGTGATCTTCCCCACCGTATTGAAAAGCCAATTAAAAAAGGTAATAATTATTTACTTACTATCCCAACTTTTTTTTCCTGGAAAATTTCACGTACGATGATTCTGTATAAGTATTTCTGACCCTCGTTTTTTTTTTTTACTTTACGCGCGACTCTATATAAAGAGCTTATATATGATAGAAGGTACTCAGCAGGATGCAAGACACCTCCATTATGTTAATCTGACACCCTCGAGTAAATCCAAAAATCCTCTCTTGGGCTCCCCTACTGTATCGTTCAAATAATATTTTAATTAATCATTATGAGTTAGGCTACATTATTTTAAAGTAAGCAACCGTGATATCAAAAGAGTACAAATCTTTACAATTTTTCTGTCAAGAAATTCTTAGTAGCAGTTAGGAGTTGGGAAGTTGGCGGTGATAGACATCATGAATGAATGAATGAAATATACTTTATTGTACACCAACAACATACATCATGTCTCGGAGAGTACGTAAAGCCGTCGGTTAGAGCCTCATCTCTTGCAGCACGTCCCATCGGACTGAGAGTGAAGGAATAGAGAGTGCACCTGTGGCGCACACACTTGTCAACTATAATAACTCCTGCGTAGTTGGCAATAGTCGGACTTTTAATTCGATGCAGTAAACTGACGTTTCATGGGTTGCTATTTTTTGAGGAATAAAAATAGGGATGGGGTAAATGTCAATGATGCGAATGATTCACATCATCACAACATCAATTATTTCATTCTATCTTTATTTACTACAGTATAAGATATATTTTTAAGAGGATATAGTAGATAATGTTAGATAATAAGAAAAAAGAAGTAATAACTTCCTAATTATATAATTTTAAAACTTTATGAAACTAACTTTATGAAATTGTAGTCTGTAAAACGTTAAATATTGAATGTCTGTTAGAGGTATATCGTTTCAATTAAATGCAATAATTTTAAGATCTTATTAAGTATGTAACAATCAAACGTTTTTATGATTATAATTATAAATGAAATGAAATGAAACTATCACATCACTTTTGAAATTAGGTTGACAACATTATTTTACGGAATGACATTTTGAAACGTCAGTTTACTGCATCGAATTAAAAGTCGGAGTACCTATATAGTCTCCCCCTCTGTTGAGATTGGTCGCCGAAGCTGAAATTCGGTCGGAAGAACATCGTTATTGATTTAGTTGAAAGCTATCTACGGAGACTTTTTATGAGAAACTTTTTTAATTAAGAACCTACTACCTTCCTACTTCCAAACAAACATAGGGAACTAACTTCCGGATAACTATAGTAATTAAAACTTTCACATACTGCGGTGTGCTTTCAGATATACGGTTACGGTAACAAAATGAAATGTAATTAAAAAAATTAAAATAATACCCATACGATGAATACCAAACTTACTACCTACTATTACATTAAAGTAAATCAATTAATTTATTTATTTACATAATCAACAAAGTTTAAGTTACAATTAAGTTGTATGTGTGTGTGTGCGTTTAAATGTGTGTGTAAATATTATATACGTAGGTATATATATTTTTAATTCGTTTATTTACTATCATAACTTACATACGACTTATCATACCTAATTATTTGTACATCGGGGAGTTGCTATTTAACCCCCGACGCAAAGTCGACGGGGTGTTATAAGTTTGACATGTCTGTGTGTATGTGTGTGTGTATGTCTGTTCCCCTGTAGCGCTCAAACAGGTGAACTGATTTGAACGCTGTTTTTTTTTGTTTGAAAGGTGAAGTCGAGAGTGTTGTTAGCTATGTTTGATGAAAATCGATCCAAGATGGCCGCCGCTACAAAATGGCAATGGAAAAAAAAATATTTTTTCACAACTCCGTTAATATGGGTATCAAATTAAAGGGCTTAACTAGTAGAATAGCACTATGCAATATATAGGGGGTTTTTTTAATTTTTAATTTATATTTGTTATTCTGTGAACCTAGAATCAGACATAGACTTTGCTAGGAGTAGTGCTCTGTGGTCCTTTGCTATGACCTCTTATATTTTATACCCTCTTATAGAATTTCATAATTAATGATGAGATACCACACTAATATTATAAAGGCGAAAGGTTGTGTGTATGTATGTGTATGTTTGTTACTCTTTAACGCCGCAACTACTGAACCGATTTGGCTGTAATTATGAGTGGAGATAGATTATGACCTGACTTAACACATAGGCTACCTAAATCTTTTTATCCTGAAAAAAACCACAGTTCCCACGGGATTTTAAAAAATGTAAATCTAAAGCTACAGATATAGGTAGATTAGTATAGCAAACTTCCTTGAAACTAGGTATAAAGGTTGGAAAAGGGAGCGGGAACGGGAACTGGAAATCTACGATTCCCTCGGGATTTGTGAAAACCCGAAATTCATATGGGTGAAGCCGCGGGCAAAAGCTAGTAGTACATAGAAATAAAGCTTCAGGCTACCAGCAGGCAATGGATTTACTTAGGGTCGAGTGCAATTAAAGCGAATGTATGTGCAATATAGAAGGAGATAAATCTCATCCAAGGGCCTTGTTCCAGGAAATGTCCTTGTCTAGCAAGACGGACTTGCGTCAAATGTGGCAGAAAGTACCCTTCGCCCTCGACTTTAAAGTGTACCTCTTTAACTACACCAATGCTGATGAGGTCCAGAAGGGAGCTCTACCTATTGTGAAGGAGATTGGGCCTTATTATTTTGAGTAAGTATTTTTTTTTAATTTTTAACTGACTTCAAAAAGGAGGTTCTGTACTCGACCCGTATGTATGTATGTATGTATGTATGGACCTATGTATGTAAAATTCCGTTTGGAGGACATTATTAGTTTCAAATGATGTAGACTTCAGAGAAGCTTCATGACTCTTCGATTGTTTTCACTTCACAAACGTTTTAGGCGTTTTTTTTAATTTTATTATCTAAAACGTCATCAGCAGACGGCTGAACTCTACTGCTATTTGAAGCTCAAAAGCTCAAAGTCATTCTCATGAGCATGAGCCTCTATCTACTGCATGAGCCATAATATGAGCAATAAGAAAGAAATACTTTTAAGTTTCAATAGAACAAATAAGACAGTTGAAATAAACTATATATAGACAGACAATTTAATTTACAACCAACCAATAATAAAATTGATGTCACACAAACGTGAATCGTTTTATAAAAACAATAAATATGTTATTTTGTATTTAGTAACGTAAAAGGAAGGTATCAATTTACTGGGGTATGTCGTCGTTGCTTAGTAGGTATAAAGTATTTCGCAACGCCGCACCGTCCTATTATTAGGTCTCCAGGCGTCTCTAATGCCCCCAGTTCTCTATACTTAAAGAACCGAGGTTTTTCATTCAAATCTATTATTTACGGCGATCGATAAAAATATACAGCTTAATATGACGGAGCATAAGAAGTTGATTACGTTCCAGCCCCTTCTATCTGATATTGTAATTTGAATTTTTTTAAAGAGCAACCTTCGAATTTCTTGCTAGTTCTTCTCGGTTGGAACGGCATTCCGAAACAGTGGTAGATTCACTTGACGAATCGAGAGCACTCTGTAAAAGTTTGTTTAAATTTAAGAAAATATATTATATTCTCCTATCTAATACATTTGCCTACGTATGTATCAGATTGCATACGCTAAATAGTTAAATAGGTACCTTTAATAATAATTCTTATAGTTTTTGACGTGATAACGTCATATAAATCGATGAACGCCGGCTGCAAACACGAAAAAGTGTCACGTTCTGCCTGAGCCGAGCGTGCAAACGACAGCGCGGAACAAGCGATAGAGAGACACGATCGGCCTAAGTGTTCGGCTTGTGACGCATCTATCTCTCTTTGTTTTCTTATGACGTTATCACGTAAAATTATCGTCCAACCAACCAATTTTTTTTTAAATCTAAATTCAGACATTCAGCGTGTATATAAATGTAACCAAAAATGTATTTGGGCATAAATAGAAACACAATCACTTAACGCAGACATACTGACATATTCGGTATCTGAGAGTTGCTCTATCTGACTAGGTATGTCCTGTAAACTTAGAATCAGTCATTTCGGATATCATTACCCTTATGCTTACAGCATCACCTTTGTCATAGAGTAAACATAGTCTTTTAAATATTCTTTGCCTTTGTAATGCCCTAGGATATAACATTAACAATTAACAATAATTATTATTTTGTATCGATACTTGCTAGAGAATGGAAAGAGAAGGTAGAAGTACAAGATCAAGACGACGATGACACAATAACCTACAAGAAACTGGACGCGTTCTATTTCAAGAAGGAGCTCTCGGGGCCCGGTCTCACGGGAGAGGAGATCATCACCATGCCGCATCCGTTTCTTATGGTAACCGTTACCATAACCTTTAAACATCGAACTATTACGCTTAGAATGGAAGTCTCTAACAAATTTCCGCTCGAAACGTAAGCTATAAACCAACCCATGTGTGCCCTGTAATTACATTTGCCGACACGCACACAAACGCATGAGTACCTTGAGCACTGACGCGACGATAGACGTATCGAGCCTGTTAAGGCCCGTTAAAAACGGCTTATCGCCGCGTCGACGACTGCCTTTCTTTACCTATTTATTCTAAGCCTTTAAATCATTTTCACTTTTTTTCGTTTTACAATACGTCATACGACTTAAGCATTTTCTTAACACTTCTCCGAAATGTTGTTTTTTAGTCGGTAAAATATATTTTTGTTTTTGTTTCATTTGCGTGTAAAATCCAAAACTATCATGATTTTTTTGCTCACTTCACGGCCAACTTTCATAGGTCATATACCTTTCTTTGTTCATGACAGTTAATAGATCTGTCCTTTCAACATTTTAGCTAAAAATCACGATCGTGCTTAAACAAAAAATTTATCAAGGAATAGGTATGTATAAGTTAATCCAGCTCGATTGTAGCCAGACATCAAGCCATTCGAAGAAAAGTCATTTATAGTCATCATCATCCAGTTAATTTAAAATCATAACATCATTCTATGATGATCAATACATTTAGGTTTCTATTATTAAAGAGGATGCCATTTGTTCAGGGTATGGTGAACCTCGTGAACAGTGATAGACCAGCAATGCTGAACATGATCGGCAAAGCCATAAACGGAATCTTCGACAGCCCACCTGATGTGTTCATCCGGGCAGCAGCAATGGACCTCTTATTCAGGGGGGTCGTAATCAACTGTGCGAGGACCGAGTTTGCCCCTAAAGCCGTTTGCACCGCGCTGAAGAAGGAGGCTGCTGAGCGGCTGATATTTGAGCCCAATAACCAGTATAGGTTCTCTTTGTTTGGGATGGTAAGTTACTTCTATCTCTCTCCCTCTCTTTCCCTCCCTCCCTCCCTCTCTCTCTCTCTCTCTGTCTCTCTCTCCTAAAGCCGTTGGCCCTGCACTGCAGAAGGAGGCTGCTGAGCAGCTGATATTTGAGCCTAATAACTAGTATAGGTTATCGTTCTTTGGGTTGTTATGTTACTTATCTCTCTCTCTCTTCATTGATTTCCTCATTACTGAAGGTTGTGATCCCTTACAATTAATCACATAATGGTAGGATTTTTCTTGGCATAGTAATTGCAGGGGGTTTTCAGATCCCTTCCCATACGACTCAACAAAGAACTTAGGTTTAATGATTAGAATCAGATGTTAGGTAGTGATAATAACCGGGTTGACTTAACATGCTCTCCGAGGCACGAAGGAAGTATGGAGTATTTAGCTCGGATACGGCGTGGTTTGATAGGACCTCATGATAAACTGCCATGGATGAGGCACGATTCAGGCACGACACTTCCTAACGTAAAAGATAGTTCCCGAGGGATTTTTAAAAGCCTTAATCCACGCGGGTGAAGGCGCAGGTATCAGCTAGTTATGGAATAAATCAGAAGTATAAAGTGGTAGCTAGCTGTGATAGCTTAGTAGTTAGGACGACCGACTTCTAATCGGAGGTCGTGGGTTCGATCCCGGGCACGCACCTCTAACTTTTCGGAGTTATGTGCGTTTTAAGTATTTAAAATATCACTTGCTTTAACGGTGAAGGAAAACATCGTGAGGAAACCTGCATGCCTGAGAGTTCTCCATAACGTTCTCAAAGGTGTGTGAAGTCTGCCAATCCGCTTGGTCAGCGTGGTAGACTATGGCCTAAACTCTTCTCACTCTGAGAGGAGACCCGTGCTCTGTAGTGAGCCGGTAATGGGTTGATCATGATGATGATAAAGTGGTAGAAATGTTAGATAAAATGAATTTGAAAAACTCTGTTCTTTCAGCGTAACGCAACAGTGGACAACCATGTGTACACTGTAAAGAGAGGCATCAAAAACGTGATGGAAGTCGGCAAGGTTCTCGCTGTGGACAGTAAAACGGAACAGGAAATATGGACGGGGAAATGCAACGAGTTTGGTGGCACTGATGGTACCGTGTTCCCACCTTTTCTGACAGAATCCGATCGGTTAGAATCTTATTCTGGGGACTTGTGCAGGTAATTAGAAAACAACCTACAGTGCTATCCATTATTATTTATCATGATCAACCCATCACCGGCTCACTACAGAGCACGGGTCTCCTCTCAGAGTGAGAAGAGTTTTGGCCATAGTCTACCACGCTGGCCAAGCGGATTGGCAGACTTCACACAACTTTGAGAACGTTAAGGAGAACTCTCAGGCATGCAGGTTTTCTCACGATGTTTTCCTTCACCGTTAAAGCAAGTGATATTTGAACCCACGACCTCCGATTAGAATTCTATCATTCACTGTTATCCATTATTAATTAATCCTAATTAATTATCCTATGCTTTCATCTTCATCTATTATATATTAATGGATGAAGATGAAAGCATAGGATATTTTACTAACTTAGCTGAAAGCAATTCTTTCAAGAAAACTCCTCGGCATATCTTCATTGCAGCTTAGAGCAATTTTACACGTTTTTCTTCTATTTGATTGTCACGTTATGTTTCTTCTGCTCTTAGGGCTTCCAACCGTCAATTTCGTAAGTTTTTTACAGAGCCACGTTCTAAGCAAGCAAGAGTTTACCAGCTTGACTAATCACTCCTATATATTTTTTCTCCCGCGCAATCCCATTGCGATTAAATACGTTTTCATTTCCAGAACTTTCAGACCATGGTATCAAAAGAAGAGCTCCTATAAAGGTATCAAGACCAACCGCTACATTGCAAACATTGGAGACTTTGCCAACGATCCAGAACTGCAGTGCTTCTGTAGTGACCCCGACAAGTGTCCTCCCAAGGGTCTCATGGATCTGAGCAAGTGTGTAGGGGTGCCGATGTTCGCTTCTATGCCACATTTTTATGACAGTGATCCTGACCTGGCGAAGAATATCAAAGGTCTAAGCCCAGATAAGAATGAACACGAAATAGTCATTGATTTTGAACCTGTAAGTAAAAGCTTATTTTAGCAATCATCAATTGTAGTAATTGGGGTAACTATAATGACACTTGATAGATCTGAAACGGTGCTATCCCTTTCATGCTATTACTTGAGGGGAAGGATAGCATTACTACATATAATATAGTTGAGGAATTGTGTACAACAAAAGTCGCGCTATTGTACACTAGTATTAATGAGTACTTAATGAGCTGACTGAACTGAAATTTTAAGTCATGAGCATTATTTTCGAAACAAAGAATAAGATTTCTCGGTATTACTAAATTACTGAAAAACAGAAGAACATAATATAGGTATTATGTGAAATGTTTAACTGAAATTATTTTAGATCACTGGAACTCCTATGGTCGCAAAACAAAGAGTGCAGTTTAGTTTGTTACTACTTAAAACAGAGAAGATTGAGCTCTGCAAGGATTTGCCTAACGTCATAGCGCCTCTCTTTTGGATAGAAGAGGTAACTTTTGCTATGTTTTTGTCTTTATCACAATAATATTTGTTTTCAATCACAAAATACCATCCCAAAGCGAAAGGTTCCTGCAGCCCCTGCACACTGGGCCACTAGTGGCGGCGACTAGTGACCGCCACTAATCGCGGAAGGGATTTTTCATACATTTTCTTTTGGCTCGAACGCGGCCACTTGAGCGCTCAGTATGTGGTACCATATAAAATTTATGAAAAATCTCTCCCGCGACTTGTGGCCGGCCACTAGTCGTCGCCGCTAGTAACCCAGTGTGTGGAGGCTTTAAAAATGAGCTTTAGGGTTAAAATCGATTAAAATATATTAATTGTCTGTAAAGTTGGTTTACAGAAGATAATTTTACGTGATAACATCATAAGAAAACTAAGAGAGAGATGCGTCACTAGCCAAACGCTTAGTTCCTTGCTCGCGAATAAACGGTACGTGACAGATGAGTCATCCTTTTCCGTGCGTGTAGCCGTTCATCGATTTATAAGACGTTATCACGTCAATAAACATCGATAAGTTTTCATATAATATTACTTAGGTAAGTATATTGAAAGTAAAATAAATAACATCGGATGGCAAAATTCCCAAGCTTGCGATTTAAAACGATTGTAATTTGTCAAGTTCAGATTTATAATTTATAGTTGGCTTGGACTTATGATCGACATAACGATACTAATTTACTTCCTGTAATTGTTAAACATAGGCTTTTTTCTCATGGGAAACTTCGACTTTGCGTCAATACCTACCATTTCACTAAGACAGTTCGTGAGATAGCAGCATAAGTAATGCGTAGCGGGTATAGAAGTTCCTGCCAGCATATTCGCTTTTATATTATAATATTCCACTTTAATTTCTTATTAAATCATTAACATTTAAAAATATGACAATAAAGGGTCGAAATAAATTATTTCCATTCTTTTTATTTTTATTACATTAATCCAATTTCATTAGGTAACCACTTTCTTTGTACATAAATCCTATTCTACCTTCTGTATTTGTTTGAAACATGTGGCCCCATGGAAGATCAGCATTGTGTCTATGTTCCAACCATAGGCATAGCGAATGCTGAGTGGAGTCCATTTTGATACCACACACGGCAACGCTCAGATTATTTAACTGTACCTACCCTTAACCTATTTATCCAACCATACTGTGTCCTGACCGAATTTCGGTCACGGCGGCTAATCTCAACCGAGGCAGAGACTAGCCATGTGCGCAGGAGATATTATAGTGCACAAGTGTGTGCGCATACACAGGTGCACTCTCTATTCCCTCACTCTCATAGTCCGATGGGACGCCAATGCGACACGACCGGAGAGAGATTAGGCGCAGGACCGACGGCTTTACGTGCTCTCCGAGGCACGGGGGTGTATCTAACACCGCCAACTTCCAACTCCGGGCTGGCACTGAGAATTTCTTGACAGAAAACCCCAATACCTCATTTTTTTTTTTGGCCCGACCCGGGAATCGAACCCAGGACCTCGTGATCCACAGTCGAACGTGCTAAGTTCATTAGCAAGTTCATTCCAACTTAGACCTCGTCATTGCTTTCCATCAGGCATGATTGTCGTCAAACCAAAGCTGTTGTAATGTTTCCAAATAAATGCTTTTTCTCTTTCTTTCCATCCTTCCCGCACCGCGCAAGTATGTATCTAAACCAGGTATAAACATCGGCACGTACATCGAATGCTGAAGGAAAATGGAGCTATTGTATTACGTGCGCGACAGTTCCCTTGCGCAGCTATCCCCTCCACGTTTCGTTCAGCGTTCGATGTACGTGCCGCGGGTTATACGCCTAATATTTTAATAGTCTTCATAAAATTTTATGTTTCAGGGTCTGGCACTGAACAAAACCTTCGTGAACATGTTAAAACACCAGCTGTTCATCCCCAAGCGCATCGTGGGCGTGGTTCGCTGGCTCCTGGTGTCCGGGGGGATAATAGGCGCGCTCGGGTGCCTGCTCTTCCACTTCAAAGGTACTTTGAAAGTGGTAAATATCAAGACACGCCGCATATTATTAAAAACTAGAGCCCGCGGCTTCGCCTGCGTGAGTTTCGGTTTTTTACAAATCCCGAGGGAATCGTGGATTTCCGGTTCCCGTTCCCGCTCCCTTTTCCAACCTTTATACCTACTTTCAAGAAAGTTTGCTATAGTAATCTACCTATAGCTGTAGCCATAGATTTCGGTTTTTTCAAAATCCCGTGGGAACTGTGGATTTTTCCAGGATAAAAAGTATGTTTTAAGTCAGAGCATAATCTATCTCCATTCAAAATTTCACACACACACAATGGCGAATGTTGGGGTTTTTTTAAATTTTTTATTTATACTTGTTTCAGTCATATCGTATTGTTATCATATCGGTCTATGAGAGTGAGAGAATAAAGAACTTTGTTTGCACACTCACGTTTTGTGCAAGAATGGCAAAAGAATTTTATTATTACTATATAATATATATATTAATATTGTAAAATTATTATTATAGCCAGGTATTAGTGTCAAAAATAAAGTAACTGATGAACATAATATGAAAATATTACAATACCTACCGTCGCGAACAAACATTTTACTACACAAATGCTCTTTGCTAAATCCAGGCGCTCGAGGCAATTTTCAAATACCTGTTACAACGCTTTGAACATAGACAGGCGAATTTTCGGTGCCTTATTTGTTTTTCAAATAATACTATATATTTTATAATAATTTAAGCTGGGTGTACATTATGTTCGCTAGTATACATACATTACTCCGTCGCTCTCCTGATCCTCACTCACTGACCTCTATTAATTGATATTACAGCTCCTTCGTAAAGTACCTCCTAATTAGGTACTGTTAAGGGCATACAAAATACGTAAATTATCTTATTTTATCTTATCTAATTTAATATTCGTAGCATAGAGTCCTAATAGGACATGTTATGTAGCACTTTCCTTACATTTTCAGACAACATAATGCGCTTCGCCGTGAAACCAGACTCTGCGAGTGTCACCAAGATCAATCCCGAAAATAGTAATGCAGAACCGAAAATCAGTTCTATAAGCCCAGGAAATCTACCTAAAATCAATATGTAGGTACGAGTCATCCCTTAGTAATAATTTAATAAACTTAGTTAATTTTGTCATAAATAAGTAATAATCATAGAAAATTAATTTAAAATTCAACATCAGCATAGGATTAATTACTTAATACTTAGATATTATGCTCTGAGTTTATCTTTAACTGTGTGTACCTAAAATCTGTTATTTAGAAGTAGGTAGTAGATAGTAGAGGAAAGATACCGATTATGGAATACGTTCCTAATATGGAATACCGTAATATTTCTAAAACTAAGCGCCACGAATTTTCCAAACGTGTCATATTACCCCTCCCGTTACCCTCGTTCGACGGCCAGACTATGTGCGGCGTCGGTGGCACTAAGCGTAAGTGAGAGTGCATGACGCTGTTGACGCAAAATCAATCAGATATTTACTGTTACGTATAAGTTCTCTTATTATTCTTAACTGAATATTTCAAAATAAGTTGATAAGTATCTAACAAAGTATTTAATTTTTAAATGGTATTGTTATTTTAGGAATATTCAATAATAATAAAAAGTTAGTTTTATTTTTCTCCCGCCATCATATTGTTCGTAATATGTAATATCGCTGAGGTCCTAATATGGAATAAATGGTAGTAGTACTAAAGTATTCCTAATATACTAATATATACTAATATTTACTATAAGTATACTTAAAGTAAATATTAGTATATTAGTAAGTTTTTAATGTGGTCAGTGATTATTATTTCTCTCTTTTACAAATCTATTTGCAATCAACATGGCCCCGCCGGTTAAAAAATGAAAAACATGGGACAAAATCAATATAAAAATACCCAATTCCATAATAGGGTCACATTTTTAAGAGGCGTGTTTTTGGCTGATTTATTTTAGTTAAAATAATATTACGGAAAGTGTTTATTATTTGTTGATTTAACTATTGTTTTTCAAGAGTGATTATGACTGCATTTAATTGTAACCCATGAGATTGATTAAAATAAACCTTTTTTACAGATTTTTTTAACATTTTCTTTAAGTATTCCATATTCGGCACCTTTCCTCGAATGATAAATTCACGCACAGTTTACTTTGACTCGAAAAGTTACTCTATAGCCTCTGATCTCTGATTTTCATTGATACAAGCAATCTTATCTTAGGATTGTAACAAACGTGCCACAAGTCACAACTATAATCTAAGGCCACAAGCGGTGAAAATGTCATCATCATGATCAACCCATTACCGGCTCACTACAGAGCACGGGTCTCCTCTCAGAGTGAGAAGGGTTTTGGCCATAGTCTACCACGCTGGCCAAGCGGATTGGCAGACTTCACACACCTTTGAGAACGTTATGGAGAACTCTCAGGCATGCAGGTTTCCTCACGATGTTTTCCTTCACCGTTAAAGCAAGTGATATTTAAATACTTAAAACGCACATAACTCCGAAAAGTTAGAGGTGCGTGCCCCGGGATCGAACCCACGACCTCCGATTAGAAGTCGGTTGTCCTAACCACTAGGCTATCACAGGTGAAAATGTCGCCAAGCGTAAAATTAAATGAAAACGTCTGAAAACGCAGTTTCATTCACAGACCTTCTACATTCTACAAGTCAAGGTGACAAAAAAGAAAAAAATCAGTCTTACCTACTAAGCGACGAAGAAGATTATTAAATCAATTGTGTAAATAACAAAATTCTTTGCCAAAAAATGTCCCCTCGGAAAATGCGGGAGGATAAGTGAAACTACGAGACTTTGGCCGGAGGCAAGAGCTTATATTAATTTTCCAACATCACTCTCCCGATGCGATCTCTTTCCTAGTAAATCTTGCTCGAATTTGATCCTAGTTAAGTACTTTATTTTTTTCGTGATATTTTATTAATTTCCTAAAGTAGTAACGGTTCTTTAGATTATTATTTTTCAACAAATAGGTACATAATAGATGGGTAGGTATTACTCGTAGGTACATACCGTTTAAGGCAGGTTTTTATTGATCCAGTAAATGTAGACAGTCACAGTAGCCAGCGAACGCTGTCACTTAGACTGTGTCGATTAGACAGGCGTTCTATTCGATCTATCTAGAGCTGGCGACAGCGCCAGTCCAGCGGAACTGGCAGGTAAATGTGTTTACACGTTGCCAAGACCATGCCAACAATGTGGGCATGCCAGCTGCTACGCTGTTCACAGTCACTAGATCAATATAAACCTAGCATCATTATAGAAATAACTTTTTAGCATAAAACCTCCCCCAATATTGCATGACGATGCGTCATGCTATATTGCTATATTTGTTTTTAGTATATTCTTATAATAACGATCGCATAATATAATGTCCTAATACAAAACGGACAATAATATCGCACCAGTGTGATGGTGCCTTTACTCAGTTAATTTTAATATTTAGGAGTAAAAATTAAACCTACTTCATTTTATTACTTCACGAAATTGCGTACCTATAATTAAATGTACTAAGCGTCAGTTGCGTCAAAGTTATGTTATGGTTACAAAAAAAAAAAAAAATGGGTTGTACAAAATAAGTGTTATTTAGGATAAGGTTAAAGGGTGAAATTTTGGTCTAAAGTTAGCAAAACCTGACTATGGGAACCTTTATTTATGACTAGATTCTGCCCGCGGCTTCGCCCGCGTGAATTTCGGTTTTTGACAAATCCCAAGGGAATCGTGGGATAAAAAGTAGCCTATGTTTTAAGTCAGGGCATAAGCTATCTCCATTCAAAATTTCAGCCAAATCGGTTAAGTAGTTGCGGCGTGATTGAGTAACAAACATCCAAACATACAAACATTTAAACATCCAAACATCCAAACATCCACACTTTCACATTTATAATATTATATAATATAATATATAATATAATAGTAGGAGTAGGATAGTCAAGCTTTAACGGTGACCGTAACGTAACTTTAACCGTCTAAGTATGGTGCAACCGAACCTTAGCCACCTTAGCGTATATTTGCACTAGATATTGAGCACAGATTAGGTATTATTTCTATTACTTACTTCGTTAAACCAATGTGATAGTTTCTAACTTCGGCTAGTTTATTACTTATACCTATTTATTTGACTAACTTACTAGGTAGGTACTGAGTAACGTATTAAAACTTATAATTAACAAACCGTTTATTTCATTTCGAATTCTGGTATCTATAGCTTTACCTTTGACTGCTCCCTTTACTTCCTTTACTTTTAAATTCCTATTTTAAGTTTTAATGAATTTCCGCTAGAGCCATAATCAAACATACCTACATAATATGTTAAAACTCTCACATTAAGGCCGCTATCCCACTGGCGTTTTGCGAGCGTTCGCGTTTCTCCAACGTCTGCGCAGCGACAACGTCGCGTTGACGCGACGTCAACGTTGAGTCTCAAATAGTAGGAGAGCCCGAGAGGGGATTTTTGGATTTACTCGAGCGCATCAGATTAAGATAAGAGAGGCGAGGCATCTTGCATCCTGCTGAGTACCCTCTACCATATATAAGCCCTTTAAATAGAGCCGCGCGCAAAATAAAATAACAAAAAATCAGCCAAGTGCGAGTCGGGCCTCGCTCTTTCAGGGTTCCGTACATAATTATGAACAATATAATATTTTGGGTCTAAGAAATATTTAATTTCCGAGCTAGACATCGCAACAAACCGTGAAAGAAAAACCCAAAAAAATGTTCGTTTATTTTGGTCACAGCTTATAAACTATTTAATAAATCGTTGTTTTCAGTATTTGTTGTTTAAATAGAGCATATAGTACATAATATACTGAAATATCATATTCCCAACTAGTTTAGTTTTTGAGATAGCCCCCGTCACAAAAATGGTCTAAAACTGACAACTTTGATGGCCTCCCATTCCCTTATTTTTTGAGATAAAAATTAAAAAAATATATATTTGTACTCTACTTAATGAGCTCTAAACAATGATATCCCACAAGCTAGGGTAAAGAAAAATTTTTTTTTTCCGTATGGAAATGTATGCTCCTTTTTCATGTACGGGAGCCCCCCTGAAAAATAATTTAATTCAATTTCTAATTCAATATTTGATTTTGGGTTAACGTTTTACACTAAATACCAAAATTTCAGGTTTGTAACTCATTTCGTCTGCGAGCTAGAGACCTGTGACCGGCGGACAGACGGACAGACAGACAGACAGACAGACAGACAGACAGACAGACAGACAGACAGCCGAGTGACATTAATAGGGCTCCGTTTTTACCCTTCGGGTACGGAACCCTAAAAATGATGGACAGAAATAATCAGAAACGCCAGATTAAGATATGGTGGGTTAATTACGAGCTAAGAAAAGTATATTTAAAAAATCAGACTATTTGAACGTAATGTACGAGAATGGGAGCGTTACAAAGTTGCAAAAAGCAAAAAAAAAATACATTATCTTGACCTTCTCGAATCTCGAAGGTGGTTGAATTTTTTTTCTATTTTGAAGGAAATGATGCAAAAATAACAAAAAAAATATAATCAGCCGATTTCCACAAGCTAATTAAGTTATAAAAATCGCCTATTGAAGATGAGAGCGTGCAGCTAGAAGCTTTCCCCACCACTGAAATGGAAAACCTTATATAACATTTTATTCTTCCTATCAACTAATCTATAAAATCTACTAGATCCCGACGACGCTAGAGTAAATCCACATTTAGGATCCTCGGCTCCCCTACTATAACGGCAACCGTTCACGCTTTGACTTCGCAACTTCAACGCGACGTTAACGTCGCGACAACGCTTCGCAGACGTTGGAGAAACGCCAACGTTCGCAAAACACCAGTGGGATAGGGGCCTAAGGTATCACGATCATTGCATTAGTCTGTGATGTCCAACGTTGGAACTTGGACATAGGGCTTGTCTATGAGCATCACCACACCCGCCCGGTGATTACGTAAAACTTTGCAGTAGCGATAGCAACGCGACAGCAGTAGCAATGCGACAGCGACCACTACGCGATCGGTTGAAAAATGTCACTAGAATGCGTATTACGCAAGCCGATCGCACGTCTATTTCTCGCCTGTCGCAGAATCTACTTTTGCCATCGATACTTCAAAAATTGATAAAATTGCTTATTAAATGTATGTATATATATGTATGTATTTAAAAAAAACAGTAAACGTACTCGACAATTACTTACAACAAATCAACAATCACTTTGCAACAAATGCAGAGGTTGTTGCAGTTTGACGTTTCATTCTGCTCGGCTGTCGCTGTCGTATTGCTGTCAAGGAATTTTAGATAATACCAATTTGATGTGTGCAAAAGTGACGTTTGACAGCAATGATCGCGCGATTTACGCCTGTCGCAAACCTGTCGCGAGATACGTAATCACCCCGCCGGTGTTACGGCCTGGGCACAGTTTCTGGCGGTGCGGAGCGCGGTGAGGCGAGAGGCGCGGCGGGCAGTGTGATTTGCGGTGGTATGCCACAGCTAGACTAGTAGCGACCGCGGCGGCGTCAGCGGTGGACGTATTTAGGGAACGGCTTAATTATTAAAATGTCCCTGTCAAAAGTGGCGCGGTATTGCCTCGAAACAAGTGCGTTCTTAGCTCAAGATATCATTCAGTCAAGAATAGGAGCGCACCCAGTTAACCAAAAAAGGAGAGAACTTGGCGAATTTCATACTCTTTATTATGAATATAGGAAGTATCCTGATAAATTTTTTGAATATACGAGGGCAAGCATAGAAACTTTTGATTATATACTCGGCCATATACTTACATGAAGACTTGAAAGCAAAAAAATGATGTGGATGTTTTGACATCCATATTGCGGGTCTACTCAGTATTTCACTAATAAATTGTTCCACATTCATTATTTTAAGTTAAAAACGCGCGGTAGAAACAAAATTATTTGTTTCGGTCGTGCGATGCCTGAATGCGTCCACCGATGCCACCGCCCGCGCCGCTCTGAGCTGTGGCCGCCTCGATACTCGCTAGTACATTTGTTTCACTCGCACACTGCGCAGCCCATCGCCGCCGTGTACCGCGCGCCTCTCCCCGCGCCGCAGGTCGCGCCGCGCTGCGCGTCGCCGTTAGCTGTGGCATACTTCATAAATTGTCTACCATTTGTTTTCGCCGCTCACCGCTTGCCGCGTCTCAAACCGCGCCGCAATCCGCGTCGCTTTTGGCTGTGGCCAGGCGGTTACTCATCCAACCACTTCCTGCCACACTCTAAGGGCGTTTGTGCACTTACTCGTTTTCGATTCGTTTTCGATTCGTGTTCGTTTTTTTAATGAACATCATAAAAACGTATACGAAATTCACGAATGACATTTGTGCACTTAATCGTGATTTCACTATACGTTTTAAGCATTTCGTAGATAAAACCGTGTTCTTAATGTGTGCTGCATTTAATCGTCGTCAGCTTTTCGCACTTCTCTTATACATTCGTAGGCGATCATCACTTAATGACATGACATGACATCATGAAAAAACTTTTTTTAATTACTATCGAAAGAATGTTGCTACTTTCGATTTCATATTGTGTCATATAAAAAATAGATTCCTCGGCAAGACACACGTTTTAGAGAATGCATAACTCCAGAAAAAATGCTGGCAGTAACACTAAGGTAAGTGATTATGAATATTTCACACGGTACGGTTAGTATCAAAATTATCTAAGCATACGTCATATATTTTGTGAACATCCCAAGTGGACATTACGCTCTTGTAAGAAAACAGTAACAACTAAGTATCAGAAATGATATTTTTTATGAAATGTTCATATTTTGCTGATAGTTTTTGACTACCAACCACAGGTATGGAAATTTTGATTATACTACAATATTTAGGTATTTTACTCGAAGTAAAACTAATTTGAATGAAACAAACGATTTATTTTAATGCCAAACTAAGTAGGTATTAATTTTTAATAATAATCAACTGCGTTGAATCATGTTTTGTTGGAATTCAAGAAATGCAAATACCTATGTTTTCCAAATACCTCACAACATCAGGACTCATCTCTGCCCTCTTTCCACACACCATTCCACTCGCGTCCTTATTTTAAAGCGATTCGATGTGAAGAATTCACGAATATATAAACACGAAAACGAATCGAAAACGAGTAAGTGCACAAACGCCCATACAGTTATAAGGAAGGCTATGTCGAATCGTGTTTTCACGAAACACGAAAACGAATCGAAAACGAATAAGTGCACAAACGCCCTAAATCGACAATCCAACGCGTTGGAGGGCGCCCTCCCTCCCTCCCTCCCTGAACTGCGCCTCCTGTAGGCTCCTCCGTGTCCAACGGCCATCGCTTGCACGATAAGCTTGGCGCACCCATTGCCACTTCAGTTTGCTAATGTAAAATGATTTTTGCTCTAAAAGCCAAGAGTTCAAATCATTTACAAATTAGAGATATTGTGAAATGGTGATAATAAAAAAAATAACCCGGCTGAGTTTGTTGTGGGCTCTTCTCAGATCAGGGCGCGTTTGGAACCCTCGTAGTTTTAGTTTTAAGTTTCCGTAGTAATTATCACCATTACATCACTTTCATGTAGGTACTTTATAATATATTGACGTTCAAAAAGTGTACAGTGTACCTACTTTGAATAAATGAAATTTGAATTTGAATTTGAATTTGAATGGTTTGGTACTCTTGGTTCTAACTTCTACTACGGATGTCATTCCGGATCTTATCATTCAGGAAAACTCCTCACATAGCGCTCTCCATAACGCTCTGAGAACCAATGCCATATTATATGAGAATCCGACGTCCCACAGCTGGGCACAGAACTCCTCCCTCATAGGAGAGAGGGATGTACAGCCTAGACCCGCCACGCTTCTCCAATACGGGTTAGTGGGCTTTAGCTTGGTCCCATTATTGTCATAATAACCGGGACCAACTGCTTAACGTACTCTCCGAGGCACGGGGGTGAAATACCGCGAACTACCAATTCCAGGCTGGCACTGAGAATTTGTTGACAGAAAAAAACCAATACCTAACAATTTTTGCCCGACCCGGGAATCGAACCCGGGACCTCGAATACGCTAACCACTAGACTAACGAGGCAGTTGAGGCATATAATGAGTATGGGAAGGCAATATTACTAGGACTTTCGTCTTCAGGCATTTGAGGTAAGTACCTACTGACGACAAGAATCATCATCATCATCATCATGATCAACCCATTACCGGCTCACTACAGAGCACGGGTCTCCTCTCAGAGTGAGAAGGGTTTTGGCCATAGTCTACCACGCTGGCCAAGCGGATTGGCAGACTTCACACACCTTTGACAACGTTATAGAGAACTCTCAGGCATGCAGGTTTCCTCACGATGTTTTCCTTCACCGTTAAAGCAAGTGATATTTAAATACTTAAAACGCACATAACTCCGAAAAGTTAGAGGTGCGTGCCCCGGGATCGAACCCACAAGAATACTTGACTCGATTTTCCAAAAGCCGTACTTCATCTGTTTTAGTTATAAAGCTAACAGATGAATTACGGCTGGGCTGGGCAGCTTTTTGGTACCAAATATGATACAAGGTATGAATAAAACTTTTAACTGTGTAATAAAACTTTTATTAACCTAAAATTAAATATTTACACAATGTTACTCACTAACAATACCTAGAGTTTGTCATCACAATAAAAAATATTTTAGAAACTTAGAATCAATCTCCTACGGTAACTTTTATGGTAACTACCAGTTTGTGGTTCAGGGCACATTGTGACAGTCGAAGCGAAGAGTAGCATATTTTTGTAATTGTTTACATTATATTAAATATTATTCAAAGGAAACAACTAAAGTGAATTTTAAAAATGTGAGAAGTCAAATATCTAAAAAGGGAAGATAAAAAAAACAATGCAAGTTGGCCACGACATTTGACTTTCTCATTTTGTTTTACACATAAGTACTTAATATATTACACAGTAGACTCAAAATTCAATCTTCTTTGAAACATTTTAGACAAGTGTAAATTAAAAATTTAAAAACCCCCGACATTCGCCATTTTGTGGCGGTGGCCATCTTGGATTTGCATAGTGCTATTCTACAGGCCCGACAGTCAGGCCCTTTGATACCCATATTAACGGAGTTGTGAAAAAATATGTAATCCACCATTATGTAGCGGCGGCCATCTTGGCTCGATTTTCATCAAACATAGCATTTTCAACAACACTCTCGACTAATTCACCTTAAAAACAGGCGTCGCTTAGCTTCGCCTCTGTCGCAATGTGCCTTCAACCTACCTTTTATTTTGGTATTTGTATTTTATAACTTCTTCTTCGATAACGACGCTCGATCTATTAATTTCGTCGACCTCTTCAATAGATCACTAGATTTGTCGATCAACTTACCCATACGTTTACTTTGTACATACTCGACTAGCGATTTGAAACTCAATCTTACCAAAAAGGATATAAGAACGGAAGTCGCTAACGTAACAATTAGAAAGACTAACGCCACATCCAACATGTAATATTGGAAGAAATTCAAATCTTTACCAGGCGACTGTAAGTGATAAGCTCCTTTGTGTCTCATCACGTACTCGGTCCAATAAATCGCCCTTTCTAACGGAGTTTCTTTCTGATCTCTCAGGAGTGTCTGTCTCTTTTTAACCTGTATCTTGTATTTGGGCTCGTTTATCACTTCTTTGATCGCTCTGTACAGTTTGTCCGACGTCAAATACTGAAGGTCTAGTTTCTTCGCGTACCCATCTAGTTCAGCCTTGGCTGCGTTGGAGTCGTGGTCGCAGAAGACTGGTATGCTGATGACGGGGACCGCGTGGTAGACCGTTTCGAACATGCTGAGGAGGCCTCCGTGGGTGATGAATACTCTGATTTTGGGGTGACCTGAAAGAGAATGATGAATACATAAATATTTCATTTTCGATTAGCTGTGGCTAGTTTCCCTAGTAATCAGTACCACCACCACTACTACAGCCCTTTAACGTCCCACTGCTGGGCACAGGCCTCCTCTCTCATAGGAGAGAGGGATTTAGAGCATAGACCCGTCACGCTGCTCCATTGCGGATTTAACGACTATTGTCACATGATAGTGCTAATAACCGGGACCGACTGCTTAACATACTCTCCGAGGCATGGGAGTACGACACGGCCAACTACCAACTCCGGGTTGGCACTGAGAATTTCTTGACAGAAAAACCTAACATTAATTATTTGCTCGACCCGGGCATCGAACCCAGGACCTCTTGATCTGCAGTCGATTATGCTGACCACTACATAAACGAGGAAGTTAGTAATCAGTAAAATAAATTGAAAGATATGCAATTTTTTTCGTAGGTGCGAAAATACTTGAGCCAATCAAAACGCACCATATTGAGGCGTTAAACATAGTTATCCGCTATAAATAAATTGGCCGCGTCATATACCATAGTCGCCTGGCCATCTAAGGAATAATTAATTGGTGTATTTCATTGGTGCTTACAATCATTTTCAGTCCTTCTAACGTCGACAAAATTGAACATTGTCGATTAATTATAGTCATAGTATATAAAATAATAAACTGAGTGACTGACATAATAAAGTTAAAGCTCAAAACACTAGGTTTAGATACTTGAGATGATGCATGAGCATGGAGCTTCTACATATTATTATGTAGGTCCAGCTCTCTAATATACCTAATGTATATATAACTCTAACCTAATGTATGTCCCACTAAGAAAATATTTTTTGAAATGAATGACGGAGACAAATTCAAACAGAATCTTTAAAACCTAAAAGAAAACTAAAACCACGCGGTTAACGTCGTGGATAACAGCTAGTACATTATAAACCTTCCTCGTGATATGTATAAGTGTAATGATAAAAGACAAATGAATACACGACAAACCCGGATCGTAGATAAGAGAAGTTGCTTATTAGGTAAATGGATGAATAAATAATGAAATACGAAATTTCTCTGGAAATTTCTGTTTGCTATTCAAATTAATGTTATTACAATAATATAATTGTATGTACAAATGTTACGCTTGGAATATCCTTCTCATTTCCTCGTACCCCTGCCTTTAATAACATGGGATATCTTCAAAGCTAGAAAATAGATAATAATTAAGACTGTTACTACTATCTAATATATTCTATTCTGTACTACTTAGACTGCATAATTTTTAATTTACATTAATGGCCAGTTGTACGTAAGGCAGTTAACATTTAAGTTATTCTTGCCAGTCAGTATTTGTGCCACCAAAGCACAGACTCTTGAACCTCAACCATTGTTGCGCGAACTTAAGAACAGACTATAGAGGTAAGTACGTATAAAGAAAACAGGCAGAAGTGTTAATATCAGAAGAAAAATAATGTGTTCCTAAAGATTCGCGGTCGAATTCCGGTAAAAAGTTAAAAAAAGTACCCTGCAAAGTGCAACCCAAAGTGGCTTTTAGTGGTTAAATTTAATGGTAATCTTAATGTGCCATAATACAGTAGTTATTTATGCAACTCTAAAAGCGAAGTTCGAGCAAATTAACGTAACTAAAAAAATATGAATTGAAACCGTACCTAACAAATCCTGTTGCGGCAACCAGTTGTAAAGGCGAATATTCGATGGGATGTCAGTCAAGTTCTGATCTCCGTCTTGTTTCCACAACACCCTCTGAGGCAACCTTCCCAAAGCATCTATGAAGAGACGGTGAGCTGCGAGCGGCATTTTGTTTGTTTTCACCGAAGATCCCATGGAAACGTACACGAAACCCGCGTCTCCAGCGCCGGATATCCAGTCTTCTAGATTCTGAAAACAGTAGAATTGGGTAACTGTTCATTTGAGTAGAACCTCAATGCACTACAGCCTAAGCAACGCAACTCAACGGTCAGGGTATGAAATGAAAACAGATAGGTTAAAATCCCATCCGTTGCAGTATTATGTCTTAGCTTTCCCTTGTCAGGGAAAAAGGAAATATTAGTCATGTTCAACATGGCCAAAAAATTTGCCATGTACTCAACAGAGGGACTCGTGTTCTAGTTGCGACATTGAATACCATTCGATTGCGCTGGTCATTTATGGAACGTTGATCCAAGTAGATAAATATTTTTAATTGGCCGACTTTTAAGGTCTGAATTAGTCATTTTCGTTTCCTCCGAGCCTCGGAGGCTCATGCTGATCCTGTCATTCATATATGTACTAATACGATGCAGAAGGAAAATTTCATACAGTAGTCAATTACTTCTGAAACTTCAAAAGTTTTGTTCTTGTTTTGGGAAGGTGATGTTGTTCCGATTAGGTAAAAAAAAATTATTGCAAATTATGTAACAATTATTTCTCACAATATTTTATGAACCAGTTAAATTACATTACATTCTAGGTCATATTGTAAAGGTCAAGGTCAGAATTAATAGCGACAGCCTAAGAAACTTTTGCTTAAAAAATGTTCAAAGGAAGTTCCTTGATAAAATAAAATAATTGCTTATCTAGACGAGGATATCAATAAGTTGCACCAGTCAGTTGCACCTCAGGAAGTTAAAGCAAGGCTGCCATTCAAGTAAGGGTTTTTGCGGTGGTCAGCCGCAAAAAGCCTGTTTGCAGAATTATTTAACTTTTCATAAAAAAAGACCCTTCACCATGTAGGTACGAATACTGAGTTATGCAAACCAGTTTAAGTATTTATTTAGTGGAAAGGTTATTGTGGCTGGCAACACCGAAGAGAAAAGATCTAAAGGCCGCTCGCCAACCAGATGGGCAGATCAGCTGAAGGATTCCAAATGCAAATTTTACACAACTGCAAAATTAGCCTCCGACAGAAGCCGGTGGAAACAATTAATCTGCACGAGGCTACAAATACACCAGAACCGCGATCTTCAGTAATGAAGGAAAGAGAGTGGAAGAGAGAAAGAGAGTGGAAAGATTTGACCTATAACTTAACTTTAACTGCCTGACCTGAAACTGGCTCTGAATAAGTTTTTAAACAAATACGAGTACACTTACAGAATTCAATTTCTTCGACTCCTTGCAATGAATGCACGCAACTTCAGCCACATTGGGCAAAAACGGTCTCGGGTAAGACACCGAATAATGTCCATTCTGTAGAATAAAGCTGACGTTCTTCCCCATATCGTACACGTGCGGCATTTGGGGTCCAAAATGTCTTCTCAACACCCCTTGTAAAATCGTCACGCTGATCCAGTGCCCCAACATTGCTCCGAGATGCCAGAAAGCGTTCAATGCTCTGTCAACAAATCCCATGTTGTCCGTAAAAGCTTTGGCGAAGATTGGCGTGACTGAGTACGGCGCTGGACTGCCGGATATGCTGGTCGGGCCCGCGTAGAAGCCCACGGTGTTGATGTACATGAAAGGGACCTTCATGCGGTAGACCAGCCCCAGAGCGCATTCGGGGTAGGCGCCGTCCAAGATGATCAGATCGTAGCTCCTTCCTGACCGCAAAAAGGATCTCGTCTCGTAATCGCTGAGGAAGGCCTCGCAAGCCTAGAAGAGAGCTGGTATATTATATTTTATTATTATTAAATTGGAACAGATTTAACCCTTAGTTTTTCTAATAATAAAATATGTACATAAGTAGTAAAATATGGCTATGCTTAGAGTAAAGTATTTAAGTAAGTAGTTTAATCTAATCGGATCTGGATGACATTTTACATAGAGATAGCTTGCATTTTAAAAACAGTCATGGGCTAGATGGAAACCGTTTAAGTTGGATTTTAACAAGTATAAATTAAAAATTTAAAAACCCCCGACATCCGCCATTTGTGGTGGCGGCCATCTTGGATTTGCATAGTGCTATTCTACTAGTCAAGCCCTTTCATTTGATACTCATATCGAGGTAGTTGTAAAAAAATATGTAATCTGCCATTTTGTGGCAGTGGGCATCTTGGACCGATTTTCATCAAACATAGCTAAGAACACTCCCAACTAATTCACCATTCAAACAAAAAAACCGCATTCAAATCGGTTCACCCGTTTGAGCGCTACAGTGCGCTACTTATAACATCCCGTCGTTTTTGTGTCGGGGCGGGGGTTAAAAACCTAAATCAACGCAAACGCAGCTAAGAATAAGTATGCGAATGTAGGTACCTCATAACCGTATCTTATAATATCCTTATAAGGCAGCGGTTCCTCGCCCCTCATCCTGGCGCCGACCAGGTCGAAGGTCATGTAGCCTCGGACGAAGGAAGCCAGACCTTCCGGGATCATCTCCTCTAAACCTTCGATGTGGAAGTCCGGGGAGAACGGACTGATTAGTGTGATGTTATGATTCCTGTAATGTTAGAATAGAACGGTAATCAAAATTAGTTGCATAAACAAGATTAGTCTCGTCTGAACAGCTGGGCATGTTTCTTGCTAGTAACACCACGGGATATGATCTTGTGCCGCTGGTTTGTAGCGGCTGCCAGTGAAAAGTGGGGTTTTCCAACAAATACTGCAAACATTTATGTAGCTCTCTCCATCATCTTATATAAGTGACCCTGAGCAATCTAATAAGGCCGACTTCCAATAAGGTCTAGTTACTGACCATCCATCATCATCATCACTGCCAACACACATACACATCTTGAAGTTTCTGCTGCTGCCCAGACAAGTTGGTTCACAACAATATACAACACTATTTTTGGAATATAATCTATCTATCTTCTATCTTCTATAATATAATAAAACTGTAACAGATCCAATTCTGTACATTGAAGATATTTTGAAAATTTTTATCGGAGGGCACTCTATAATCGATACTGAAGCCAAAACTGCAATTTTTTTCATTTTTGTCTGTCTGTCTGTCTGTCTGTCTGTCTGTCTGTCTGTCTGTCTGTCTGTATCTTGGCCGCGCATCACGCCGAAACTACTGAATGGATTCGAATGAAACTTGGTACGATTTGAGTTTATACTCCGAGGTAGGTTATAGGATACTTTTTATCCCAAAATTCAGCACGGTTCCCTTGGGACAAGGGATGAAAGTTAAAACGTGTATTTAGCTGTAATTCATTAACGCGTTATTCGATTTCACTCATTCTTTTTTTGTTAGAAAGGTAGTACTTTAAGTATTGTTCCGTAAATATTTCAAGGTCATAAGTTTTTTAGTTTAGAAATGACAGGCATTTATTGGGTTCCAATAACTTGGGACGCGGATCTTTGTACGTACTGCTTATTTTAAACTGGCGTGCATTTCAGCTTATGTTCGTCGGTCTGTCTATTTGTTCCAGCTAATCTCCGAAATGGCTAGATCGATTTTAATGGAACTTTCAATGTTATAAGGAGTAACAGGCTACATTTAGTTTAGGTACATAAAAGAATTATGGGATCCGATCCGATTCTATATAAAACCTATAAACACGCGAACGAAGTCGCGAGGGTCAGCTAGTAACCTATAAAACAGTACCATGACTAATTGGTTGGCAGACAACACACAGCATACGCCGGTGGACCTAGAGATTTGTAATTTGGAGTACCTACTTACCGAAATATTCTTTAGGTACTCTACAGGTGGACCAAGAAGAGTTTACTGAATTTGCATTCCATGGCCCCAGTTTCTGCACGGCAAACGGAACAAATATGTAACTCTCGATGAGAGAGGCATACTTGTATCGCTCACCATTGGTGATGACGTTTCCCTGATACGACACGGGGTCAATGTGTCAACGCAAGTTGCGTCCCACATGGGAACCATCAGCAATTCATCAGATCTCTTGCCATCATCTCCACTAATCCCCGCAAAATATAATCAGTATCACACTAATATTATAAAGGCGAAAGTTTGTGTGGGTGTGTGCGTGTGTGTGTATGTTTGTTACTCTTTAACGCCGCAACTACTGAACCGATTAGGCTGAAATTTTGAATGGAGATAGATTATGCCCTGACTTAACACATACGCTTTTATCCTGGAAAAATCCACAGTTCCCACGGGATTTTGAAAATACCGATTACTATAGCAAACTTCTTTGAAAGTAGTAATATATAAGAAGTGGACATAGACACCTTCTAATGAGACCCCTCGCCAGCTCCAGGAAGGGTATCTTGTGTGACTTGGTGCCGCCCATCGTCACCATGAGGATGTCGCTCCCGCAGGCCGACGCTGCCAGCAACATCGGCAGGCATACTATCGGCCACCGAGAGCCCTTCTGAAACAAACAAAAAATTGGTTGTTTGTAAAGACGGTTCACGGCCGATAATTTTACGTGATAACGTCATAAGAAAACATTGATGAAGCTGAACGGTTAGGCAGATTGTGCCTCTCTATCGCTTGTTCCGCGCTCTCGCTTGCACGTTCGGTGCAAGCGAGATTCATTATTTTTCGTGCGTGCAGCCGACGTTCATCGATTTATGAGACATTATCACATCAAAAAAAAATTGGTTGTCTGTAAAGTCGGTTTACGGACAATAATTTTACGTGATAACGTCATAAGAATACAAAGAGTAAATGCTTAGGCCGATCGTGCCTTCTCTATCGCTTGTTCCGCGCTCCCGTGACCTGTGTTCAAGTATGTAACTAGGTTATAGGTCTACGCATTTATTAATACAACTAAAGTACCTATAATACCTATTATTTTTAAACAAGGTTTCAAGACAAGACTCCAAAAAACATTAATTCCCGTAGGAAAAATAAAAATATACTTAGGTACTTGAATTTCCAAGTTGACGTAGAAACAGGTGCCTTGATTTTCAAGGATATTGTTGAATTGGCCTCAATATCCTATAACTAATGATATTTATTATTTTGGTATTGTTATTTCTATTCGTAATATTCCAAGAAATATCTACGTAGAAAGATTATGTAGGTAAAGTCTTGTACTCGTAGATAAGCATTGAATATTCATGAAAATAAATTCAAATAACACTGTAGACTACATAAAGGAGCGAGATTTATTTTCACAATAATAGACAATAGTTCCGACGCGATATTGGCCTTCAATGTCACATGGAAAAGGATTTAATAACAGTACTTACCTATCCAGTGGGAACAAACATTTGTTTGTTTGTTGTATTTGTAACATTGCAATTTATATTTTAACAATAAAATAAGCAAATATGCTTTGTTTATTTTATGTTGTAGCATTGCAATGGAATTTTTTTATGCACGATCGATCGTCCAATACAATAGTAGAATCGCCCAAGAGGGGATTTTTGGATTTACAGTTCGAGCGCGTCAAATTAAGATAAGGGAGGCATCATGCATCCTGCTGAGTACCCTCTACCACACACAAGCCCTTTATATAAAAATTATGGTCAGAAATAGAAACACATCTGAAACGTCAGATTAAGGTATGGTGGGTTCATTACGAGCTTTTAGAAAATCCGACTATTTGAACGTAACGTACGAGAGTGGGAGCGTTACAAAGCTGCAAAAAAAACGTTATCTTGACCTTCTCGAATCTCGAGGGTGGTTGAATTTTTTTTCTATTTTGATGTAAGTGATGCAAAAATAACAAAAAATATAATCAGCCGATTTCCACAGGCCGAAGTTATAAAAATCGTCTATTGAAGATGAGAGCGTACAGCTAGACTCTTTCCCCACCACTGAAAGGGGAAACATTATGTAACCTTTTATTCTTCCTATCAACTTATCTACAAAATCTAATAGATCCCGACAACGCTCTAGTAAATCCACATTTAGCATCATCGGCTCCCCTACCATAGGGCTTAGCGTATCTACTGCAGTCTGCAAAACATGGGGTATGTATTTGTCGTTGTCGTCTCTAATCTATAGACGTCCAAATTAATAACAATGTTGTAAATTAACTATATGGATAGATAGATTGAATCTATCGATCGATAGATTGCTATACTTACTTACTTTTTTCATTAGTTATATACTTACTTTTTCATTAGTTAAGCCTACATAAAATTACTAGCCTTTATCAACAATAGGTTCTCGTAACAACGTATGGTACCAAAAACAGTCATTGTTTTGTTACAATGGGCTAAGATATATTTGTGCCGTGAGAAGTTGGAGGTTAGGTATTTGGCATCGATATTGGGTAGGTTCTATGTGCATAAGTCTCGTAAATGAGCAAGGATCTATTCGGTCATTCGGATCAAACCTGACCACACTAAAATTAAAACAGAATGGAAAGTATTCAGGTATAATTTATATGTATGTTTTAATCACTGACGTAATACTAATAGTATTATTACGTCAATGGTTTTAATCGAAGTCGGATACATCTCAAAGATTTCTGCCCGTTTCCAAAAAATGTATGACTTCTAAAGTACGAAACGGGATTGCACTTTTAAGGGTCTAGCCTCGGGCATAAGGGATAGGGATTCCTAAGTGATGGCAGATCTATTTTTAGAAAGGTCTGCGACAGCACTCAAAGTTTTTGATTTCATGAATTTCGACTCACAATTCACGTCTTATAAGATAGACGAATGAAAGCTATGAATACGTCCTACACAGTGTTATTATTTGACGAGCGGAAGCTATAAAGCAGGGAATTTTGCCTGTTTTTTTTTTTATGTTAACTTTATCACAGCAATACGGCGTACGGTAGGTATAGGCGGTAAGAGCTTTTATTTGTTTACGAGCGGATACCCGCGACTTCGTTCGCGTGGATATTGAACATATTGATTTTAATAATCCCGTGGGAATCATTTTGTTTTTCATCTCCTCTCCCAAGGGAACCATGCTGAATTTCGAGATAAAAAGTATCCTATACATATGTTACTATAGTATGAACTTAAATCATGCCGAGTTTCATTTCAATCCATTCAGTAGTTTTTACGTGATGCGCGCACAAACATACATACAAACAGATAAACAGACAAACAGACAAACCGACAAACAGACAAACAGACAAAAATTTCAAAAATAGCTTTTTTACTTTCTATTACTTATCCCTAACATCCCCCAGTTATTATTTTGCAAAAATCTTCAATGTACAGATACGGCAATTGACAATTCTACGTTTTTATTATATGTGTAGAAAGATAGATAGATATAGATATAGATTACTCGTACAGTTAGACTAATATAATAGGTAGTTAGGTAGCAGCTTCTAGTAGCAAATAAAGTATAATTTTTTTTCAAAGAAAAGGATTCAAATCTGGTGACAAACCTGTGTTTTTATTGGTTTGTAAGAAATAAGAGAATTCCATCACAACTTCAAGTTAAAACTTCATTAATCTTGTAAGGTTAAAAATCTGTTTAAACTCAGTACGTTTAATTGCGTCATTACTATTTTTATTATTATTCACTCATTTGTTTGCATGCAGGCACTCATTTATACAATACTAGCTTTTGGCCGCGGCTTTAGCCTGCGTGAATTTCGATTTTTCATAAATCCCGAGGGAGTCGTGGATTTCCGGATCCCGTTTCCGCTCCCTTTTCCAACCTTTATACCTACTTTCAAGGAAGAGTGCTACAGTAATCTACCTATAGCTGTAGCTATAGATTTCGCTTTATTCAAAATCCCGTGGGAACAGTGAATTTTTCCAGAATAAAAAGCTTGCGCACGCCACCACTTCGGGTGAAAAAAATGAAATACTTTTTTAATATTATTTCATTTTTAACCCCCGATGAAAAACGACGGGGTGTTATAAGTTTGACGTGTCTGTGTGTGTGTGTCTGTCTGTCTGTTCCCCTGTGGCGCTCAAACGGGTGGACCGATTTGAATGCGGTTTTTTTTTGTTTGAAAGATAAATTAGTCGAGAGTGTTGTTAGCTATGTTTGATGAAAATCGGTCCAAGATGGCCACCGCTACAAAATGGCGGATTACATATTTTTTCACAACTCCCTTAATATGGGTATCAAATGAAAGGGCTTGACTAGTAGAATAGAATTATGCAAATCCAAGATGGCTGCCACCACAAAATGGCGAATGTCGGGGGTTTTTTAAATTTTTAATTTATACACGTTATTTTTGATGCGTCAGGCCCTATAAGTACGAAATTCTACGAGTCGTTAATCGTTAAATAATATAAGAGAGCGAGAGAGAGCATATAAGAGCAGAGCAATCTAGTGTGTAAGATATAGGTTCGTCTGACATAAATATACGTGGCAATCATAAATGTGTACCTTTGTTTACAATGAATGGACGCACAGAAATATTATTGGATTTCATTATTTCAATGGATATAATATTTGCATTTGAAACAATGATCTTGAGATCAAACAAAGCTTAAAATTATAATTTGTCATCTATTTATACAAAACCATAACTCCATAAATGGACCATAAAGTTATTAGCGCTCCATAAGCACATAGGATCACGTATGGTGGTCTTTTTCCATATAAAGATTACGTTTGTCATTCATTCAGATCATTGTTTTAATTCGTAATGATTTTGTTTACAAAATATAGTTACTCATGGTTACTCCGTTACGACTATATGGTTGTAATTCGTAAATCGACTATTTCTGATTGCATCATAAATAAGTCAATGTGCACTTAGCATTATTCGCGTAGTGCTGTTTGTATGAAAATTGCAGCAAGTGACATTTTCATAATAGACTGCGTGCTGTGACGAATTGAGTTGGGTAACTGAATGTTAAATGTCTGCTAGAGTCACTGACCTGTAGTTGTCTAATCTAAAATGGTCGCAATCACAGAATTTGAATCAGTTGTAGAAGTGATAAAGATAACTAGTGGTTAATGAAAGATCAGTGCGTATTATTGTAAAATCAGACGTAATTTGCAATAGCGTTACAGTTTAATTTAGTTGATTTGAAATGTGTATCTCATCCAAAGTACTACACTTATGGGCGTTATTATTTATGTATTTGTCAGCAACTAAAACAAGGCAACACGCTATACCGATATTAAGACCGTAAATAAAAAAATTATTAATTTCTTGAAGGTCACTTTGTAGGTATTATTTATTTATTTGTGTATTAATTCAAGACTCTACCACCGGCTTGAAAAGCAGATTCTACTGAGAAAAGTCAGCAGTTGCTCTTTCCAAAAAGCAAAATGTTACAATACATGCAAAGCCTTACTTACAACCTCAACTTAATAAATTTGTTTTATACCTTTTCAGATTTATGTTTTAAGTTTCAATAAACCCCACAAAAGATTTCTGCATTTCGCGTAGAAGACATTCTCTGTTTAACAATAAAGATCAATGTTACGAGTAGGTATCCCGTATCTCACAGAGACTGTTCTATCTATACCAAGTACCATTTATTTGGAATTCTATGGTCTTGCGACCATAGAATTACCATAGACCATAGGGTTGCCCCTATAACATTTTTAATGAAGTAAATACATATATGCGAGAAAAAATTTCAGATCAGCCGTCAGCAAAAGCCTGATTAAGTTTCATTATTTAGATACAGGTATCAATTACAGTGGTCAACAGGAAATGTTTGGATATTAGATTAATAGAGTAGGTAGGTATTTATTATAATAAATTTTGCTTTTCAATTTTATATTGACAGGTAGGCAGGTAACTTGCCTTGGTCAAAATAAACCACGAATATTCCAGACGCAAGGCGTATAAAAACTCTGTTTGTATAATAATATTGTTTATTTGACAATTTTAATTATGCATAACGTAATCGAGGTCGCTTAAGTGAATGTCACTTTATTCGGTAAGAACTCGTTACGAGTACGTAAAGAAATTGGTAGAAATGACTCGTTCATACAGAGCAAGCGAGCGTGCGAGTTCGCTCGAACACCAAATGTAGTAAGTTTTCAAGCTAGAAAACGTGAAAATAGAGATAATAATCTGCCATTGGAGATGTCAAACCCCAAGATGTTTGTCCACTGATGGTAAACGAAGATGCAATGTAAGAAAAAAAAAGTTAAACTAAATATATACATACACACACACACACAGACACGTCAAACTTATAACACCCCGTCGTTTTTGCGTCGGGGGTTAACCATGTAATAAAGCCATACCCCTAATCGATGGCAATGACAGCTACGCTCCAGAACATTTAATCCTTAATGATTAAGTGTTCCGGAGCTTTGCTACAGTCATAATGACTAGTGACCGCCGAAACCTAGACCTGAGCCAATTTAAATATTATAAATTCTCAAATTGAACCAACCGGACTACTCATAACGCCATAAGGCACACCGTAGATTCTTACACGCGACTTGACAATACCAGCAGCTGTCTGCTGATCGGTCAGTAACTCGCGCTGTGCAACCAGGTTATAAGTAGGTACAAGAATGGCTGTAAGGTAACATTGTACCATGTACAAGGTCATCTGCATGATCGGACCACGTCGAGTTTCCATACATTATTCGTAATTTGGGTCAACTGTACAGTATATAGGTAAGTACTTACTCCTAAATATAAGCAATTTTCCTCTAGCAAGGACACAGTCTCTACGTTCAAATAAGGATTTTTATAATATTCTTACAAGGTTAAATTTTTTCTTTATTAATATTTCGCTACAGTTTTTTATTTCGATATTAAAATGAATTGACAACATACCTACCTCGTATTATTTAAAGTAATTTCTTACAAAAATATGCTATACATAAACTCTACATCTATTAATAATAGAGTGTGTAATATCGATTCGTCAGTGCGTTGCGCTGCGGCAAAGTTGCAACAAAAATATGTCAAGTAGGTATAAATTAAAAACTTAAAAACCCCCGACATTCGCCATTTTGTGGCGGCGGCCATCTTGAACCGATTTTCATCAAACATAGCTAACAACACTCCCGACTAATTCACCTTTCAAACAAAAAAAAACCACATTCAAATCGGTTCACCCGTTTGAGCGCTACGGGGAAACAGACAGACACACACACACACAGACACGTCAAACTTATAACACCCCGTCGTTTTTGCATCGGGGGTTAAAAATGAGGCAGAAGTATAAAAATGAGCAGAAATAATATATTGTTTCTATTTCAAAGCGAATTTAGATGAAGGACACTTAGATTATCATAACATGCCTTTTTAGTCTTCAAATTATGGGTTACCTAATTAAAAGTCGCATTTTTCAATACCTACGGCCCGTTAAACAACACCGGTAAAGAACAACAAAAAGACTACATACCTACAAGGTCTGTCTCTCTATGAACACTGAGACCTAACATATCTATCTATAATATAATAAAACTGTAACAGATCCAATTCTGTACATTGAAGATATTTTGAAAATTTTGATTGGAGGGCACTTTATAATCGATACTGAAGCCAAAACTGCAATTTTTTTCATTTTTGTCTGTCTGTCTGTCTTTCTGTCTGTCTGTCTGTCTGTCTGTCTGTCTGTCTGTCTGTCTGTCTGTCTGTCTGTCTGTCTGTCTGTCTGTCTGTATCTTGGCCGCGCATCACGCCGAAACTACTGAATGGATTCGAATGAAACTTGGTACGATTTGAGTTTATACACCGAGGTAGGACATAGGATACTTTTTATCCCGAAATTCAGCACGGTTCCCTTGGGAGAGGGGATGAAAGTTAAAACGTGTATTTAGCTGTAATTCATTAACGCGTTGTTCGATTTCACTCATTCTTTTTTTGTTAGAAAGGTAGTACTTTATGTATTGTCCCGTAAATATTTCGAGGTCATAGGTTTTTTAGTTTAGAAATGACAGACATTACAATTCTCAGTATTGGGTTCAAATAACTTGGGACCCGGATCTTTGAACGTACGGCTTATTTTAAACTGGTGTGCGTTTAAATTTATGTTTGTCGGTCTGTCTATTTATTCCTGTTAATCTTCGAAACGGCTGGATCGATTTTAATGGAACTTTCAATGTTATAAGGAGTAACTTAGGCTACATTTAGTTTAGGTACATAAAAGAATTATGGGATCCGATCCGATCCTATATAAAAACCTATATCTACGCGAACGAAGTTGTGGGGTTCAGCTAGTTATAAAATATATGTAACAATGTTACGCGAAACTTACATAACATATTATGTATATTAGTAAAAGATAACATTGAGAGGTGAACGAGATTCCCCATACTTCGCTCACTTCACACCGTGGCACAAGTGATAAGAGACAACCAAATAATAATATTCATTTTATTGTATTGGCGGTTTTCTGACCGAATTTCGCCAATCTCAAAAGATATCAAATTTTTGTAATGTATAAAACTGCGCAGGAGATATTATAATTCTCAAGTGTGTGTGCAAGCGCAGGTGCACTCCCTATTTCCTCACTCTCATAGTCTAATGAGACGGCAATCCGGAACGACCGGAGAGAGACCGGGCTTCTACGTTCTTTTACGTGCTTTCTAAGGCTCAGGTGCCTACTTGCCAACTCCCGTGAAACTCCCAGTAGCAGACTGGGAGTTTCGTGAGAGAAAACCCCCAATAAAGAGTCATTTGTCTTTGCAACGCAGGATCTTAAGATCTACTGCCAAAAAAGTTAGCCAGACCAACAAGGGAGATTTTCTAGTGGCTCGCTCCTTCCATTATATTATGTAGAATGTAGATACATAATACAATACAAAATGGTAGATGGATAGTATATAATGCGGTGCTCTTCGGTATATTTTATCTGGGTATGAGTTTACAAAAGTTTGGATACAATTTCGAAGTTGAGATTAACCGCCATGCCTGTAATTCGGTTTGTAGAACATTATAACGGAAAGAGTCATGATACTCAACGAATAGGCATACTACGCGTAGAAAGACGGAGACACTATTATATTTGTACTACTTACACTACACTCTGATATTTAATTCCGTGGAATTCTGACATTTCTTAATGTTACCAGATATAAAACAGTTCCCACAAAAAAAGTTAATAAATTCAAAACTTACATATAAATAAAAATCAATTACCTCATGTAGATATGACAAATGCCTGACAGATACTTCAGGGTAGTTTGGGGTAAAAACGAACGAACGAAGGTGGTAACCCTGTTTCTCATCACAAATAACACTTTCTATTTTTAAATGACAACTGTCAGAATTCCACCGAATTAAAAATCAGACTATAAGTTACTACTTACACTTAAGAGCCCTCTCCATGGGCGCGACAAATCGTTGGTGAGTGGAGTCTAAAACAGTGATTTCTGCATTTAGAGAGCGAGACGTCTTCAGTATAGAAGAGTACTAAAAATATGTATATACATAAATAAATAATAAATTAATTAAATAAATAAATTTTGCTTGATATCGTGATTTTTAGTGAAAAACGGCAAAGTAAAAAGATGCAAATCAAGGTTTGGGATTTCGCCTATTTTAGCAAATATTTGGCAATTTTTACATGAACTAAAGACATTTGTAATTATTATGAAGTAACCTATGATAAAACTTTGGTCGTTTTTCAATTTTCTAGTTTCTTATATAGTTTATTTACGCACGAACTTGCCCCAAAATTTGCCCAAAAATAGTGATTTTTCAAGCGTCATAACTTTCAAAATAAATATAATTTTACTAATATTTTTATTTTATGGCATAGGTAATGGAGATATAAATTGATATCTGGCTTAACTTTAGACCTATTGCGACAAATATTAGAATAATAGGCGTAATACGTTTGTATGGAAAAGCGCGTGAAGAGAGCGGCCTTAAAGCTACCTCTTGTAACTTGTAGTTTAAATTAAACGATGTTCAGGTTTCGAGATAGCATCTATTGTCGGCCTGCTGCCTTCCAGCTCATCTCCGACGCAACGAAACAACAGAGATGAGTATCAAGCGAACACCTTTATGTCCACACCTCTGGGTTCTTATTGAAATTAATCTTTGACTAGCCGACGTCCGCGTTTTTGTCCGCGTAGATTTAGGTATGTTTTTAACCCCCTACGCAAAAATGACAGGGTGTTATAAGTTTGACGTGTCTGTGTATGTGTATGTGTGTGTGAGTGTGTGTGTGTGTGTGTGTGTGTGTGTATGTGTGTGTTTGTGTGCGTCTGTCTGTCCTGTACTGTAGCGCTCGAAAACGGGTGAACAGATTTGAATGCGGTTTTTTCTTTGAAAGGTGAATTAGTCGGGACTGTTCTTAGCTATACTTGATGGAAATCGGTCCAAGATGGCCGACACCACAAAATGGCGGATTATATATTTTTTTTACAACTCCCTCAATATGGATATCAAATGAAAGGGCTTGACTAGTAGAATAGCACTATGCAAATCCAAGATGTCATGCCACCACAAAATGGCGAATGTCGGTGGTTTTGTAAATTTTTATAATATAATGTACAGGTACGGCAATTCTACGATTTTATTATAGTTATGTATAGATTTATTATATGTGTAGAAGATGACAGACAGAGTTACTTCCGCATTGAGGATATTAGTATGGATTATTTTGTCATAAACATTACTGTCTCCTTCGGGGACATAAAGCTGAAAATATGGACGAGGCGCGCGTATCTATATTTAATGTCGGTTGTATGATATAAGTTTTGATTTCCCGTAGGCATTTGCCGAATATTTTGCGGTAAATGAGTAAATGGATGAATGTTACTATCTATTGCCTAATAGATATTTAGACGCTGCGGCGATCGCAAAAAAAAAAATGAGCATACTTAGAAAGGATTTTTTGTCTGCAGGTGGGATGCTTTAGCCTTGGCTTTAGCCGTGGCTTATTACCACCCTACCTGCAAAGCTCTATATATACTCTGCAAAGGTAAACTGCCATACCTCTTCCACCGGTTAGACCGCTCAAGCGCTTCCACCTTAGACTGCGTCGACATTTACCCACCAGTATTTTGTAACTTAGTTACCAACTGAAAATGGTTGCCAACGAATTTGTTCGATGTACCTACATTGCTGTTTTAATGTGTGAAATGAAATCTGTACTGTGTGAAATTTATATTTCACACAATACAGCAGCAATGTAGGTAGGTAGGTATATCGAACTGATTCGTTGGCAACCATTTTCAGTTGGTAACTAAGTTACAGAATAACCCACCAGGTGAGATCGCAGTCAAGGGCTAACTTGTAGATGAACAAAAAAATTAAGAGTTCGCGAAAAAGATAACCGCGACACGTGGATAAACGCCTCAGAAACGGCCTTCGTATAACTTGAGTACCTTCAAGGCAAGAGTGAATAGGTATCTTCTAGTAAGACCATAATTTTTTTACAAAACAACTTTTCAGAGTGCTTAGTCTAAGATCGGAGCACTCGAAAACGAACTCGAAAACTATTGATCGATTTCAGAGTAAAATAGAGCTAAAATGGCTTATATTAAGGTTTGAGTTCGCCAATACATTCAGCATTCGAACACAACGAGCGCCCCAAGCAGAAATGTTGTAAAATACATATTCGAAGTTCGAACTATGGAATTACGACTTTAAAATACGAGTATTTGAGTTCATTTTGCTCTGAATTCACTTGTGATTCGATCAATAGTTTTCGAGTTCGTTTTCGAGTGCTCCGATTTTAGACTAAGCACACTGGAATGAATCTTTAATGACTACGTGTAATAATGAAACCAATGAAAGTGTCTCTATGTGGTTAAGAATAGGCTTTAACGTGCTCTCAAAAGTAAGAAAGAATTGTATAGGCCGAATCCCAAGCTCCAAAATCAGTCATCCATCCAGATACTGATTCCGATCAACACTACTTAATCCGCACAATCGATTTATATCTACCTAAGATCTACCTATATCAAGAAGCAAAAGAAATAGACGTTCTCGAGATGTGGTGCTGGAGAAGAATGTTGAGAGTTCCGGACCAAGAAGTCCATTCTGGAAGAACTCCGCATCAAGCAGCGTCTATCTTCCATCGTACAGGCTCGAATTCTCACTTTCTTTGGTTACGTGACTAGACGTGACAATATCTCCATCGAACGTCTAGTCGTCCAGGGAAAAGTAGAAGGAACAAGACCTCGCAGCAGATCGCCTATGGCTCAATTTAGACCGCGGCGGAATGGAATGGAAGCGACATTTTGCAACGAAATTGTACATAGCTAAATGAACTTTATGTCAATTGCATAACATACAAATTAAATAGGAGCCAAAAAAAGGTCGCGCGTCTTCCGCGGAATTCTCGCGCATTCTCGAGAATTCTCGTAGCTACTGTCGGCGCCGTCTGTGGAATCCGCGGGAAGTGGCGCGAACGGAGAGTCCGTTGGGTCGGTCGCAGCAGTGCCGTGCCAAGCGTTTAGCTGGAATGCGCGAGAATTGTCGAGCATTCCAGCGAATTCGCGCGCCTTCCGCGTCATGAGGCGAAATTGACGCTTCCATTCCATTCCATTCCGCCGCGGTGTAAATTAAGCCTATGAGATGGACATTACATGTGTGCTCCCGAAAAGCAGCTGTCCGCGAAGAATGGAGACGGATCGTCAAGCGTGTGACTGTAAATGATGACCACGACCGCTCTGACAAGAGCGTAACGATAGAGAAGAAGATATCAAGAAGCAGCGAGATGATTATCTCATATTATATTCTTCATATTACTGAAATTATATCTAGAAACGAATAGTATCACAAAACTACTAGGTATAAGAAAGATTTCAGATATAGATAAGATGTGAAAAGTAATATGAAGTTTTAAAAGCTTTTCAACTATATAAACTTTAAACATTAAGTTACAATTTACCCAGTTTGATATCTTCTTCGTAACCAAAAGGTTTTAAGCTGTTTTTGACTTAGCACTTAAACTTTACTCCAAAGTAGGACCTTTTTAGGGTTCCGTGCCCAAGGGGTAAAAACGGAGACCTATTAATGTCACTCTGCGTCTGTCTGTCTGTCCGTCCGCCGGTCACAGGTCTCTAGCTCGTTGACGAAATGAGTTAAAAACCTGGAATTTTGGTATTTGGTGTGAAACGTTGACCCAAAAACAAATATTGAATTAAAAATTGAACTTAATAATATTTCAGGGGGGCTCCCATACATAAAAAGGAGTCGGAAAAAAGTTTTTTTTCTCTTACCCTAGCTTGTTGGGTATCATTGTTTAGAACTCATCAAGTAAAGTACAAATATATATTTTTTTAATTATTGCTTAAAAAATAAGGTAATGGGGGGCCATCAAAGTTGTCAGTTTTAGACCATTTTTGTGACGGGGGCTATCTCAAAAACTAAACCAGTTAGGAATATGAAATTTCGGTATATTATGTACCATATAGTGTATTTAAACAACAAATACTGAAAACAACGATTCATAAAGTAGTTTATAAGCTGTGACCAAAACAAACGCACATTTTTTGGAGGTTTCTTTCACGGTTTGTTGCGATGTACCTATAGTTCGGAAATTAAATATTTCTCACACTCAAAAATATATTATTTTGTTCATAATTATGTACGGAACCCTAAACGAGCGAGGTCCGACTCCGACAATTTTTTTAGATTCAAAAGTAAGGATGGTAATTTGAAACATGTTGATAAAATAGGACTCAGGATACCTATAGGAGGAGAAAAATAGGTCAATAAGAGCACCTAACTTTTCCCGAAGAACGTCCCTCTTATTGAATAACTTAAAATGTAAGGTCAGCTGTGTAGAATATTAGCTACAACGGTGACTTTTCAAGCATAATATAATATCAGAGTTGAGAGTGGACCAAGCGTAAAACGTGGTCGCGTACATTTCTGAGAGTCAAGTATATTTTTGTCCATGTTATAAAATTCAAATGCATAGTTTCGAATAATACTTAAGTAACTATACTACCATTGCATATATTATGCAAAGCATAGTTTATACCTACTACCTTTAATAGCAGGGATAGGTACTCCGAGCATATTGCTCGGAGTATCCTTGCAGTATTAAACCAAAAGTGAGGAGATCCGTGGAAGAACCAAAGTTACCGATATAGCTCATCAAGTCGCAAAGCTGAATGGCAATAGGCGGAGCGAGCATTACTCGTAGAACCGATGTCTAAGGTTGATATCCCAAGGTGCTTGAATGGTGAGCTCGCACCGGGAAACATAGTGTTCGAAGACTCGCTACTAGTGTAGTGTAGTGTAGTCAACGTTCAAAAGTGACACAAGATAGTGTTCTGTGGCGATCCTTGCACGGGACATATCCAGCAGAGAACGTCTTATCGAGAACTTTTGAGATCAAAATAGCGATTACTAGTCGATTGGAGTATTTTAAAATCTTTTTTTTTTTTCATTATTTAAAAATATATTTATATACGTATTAGCCATCTTGTACATGACTGATATTCCCCTTTCTCCTCTAAATAAGCGTAAAGCTTGTGCTATGAGTTGGTACGACTATTAGTGCAAAGGTTGTGATTTGAACTGTTGGCCTCTCTGTATTCAGTCCGCGAACGACCGTTGCGCTATTGAGGCTATAAACGTCGTCAAACATTGGATAAATATATTTAACCCCAGAAAATTCATTAGCATACCTACATTTTTAAGCCAGGAAATTTATCTTCAGCCTGTCCTAGAAAAGGCATACATTTTTATAGTATCAATCAATCCAGTTGTTTATTGGAATCTAAAACTCTTTTGGTACTAAAAAGTATCTATCTATTACACAGAAATACCTAGCACAAAAAACAATGACCTATACTTACTTATTATTATTGTGGTCAGCCGGTCCGAGCTTGTAATTGAAGTTTTACCTTGCGTTAATAGTATTAAAGCGAGCTTACCCGTCCAACAGCGGAATAAATTAACACTGAAAAGTACTCGAAAATGCTAAAAGGTCTTTCACACTGTATACAATGTTTACACGACTCCCGTGTGCCAGTAAAAATAAATGTCATTTTACTTATTTTGTCAATGTTTGATGATGATGAAAAGATGAAAATGATGGAGGATTTCTAATTAAAAAAATGGTGCTAAAACAAACTTTTACAATCCTTTGTTTTTCTTTTAATTCAATGACAAGTTAGCTCTTGACTGCGATCTCGCCTGATGGTAAGTGACGATGCATTCTAAGATGTAAGCGGGTTAACCGGGAAGAAGTGTGGCAGTTTTTGTTAAACGTTAACCTACCGGATTAAAATATTTTTATTTGCAAAAATAAAAAATTAAAACTATGCCTAATAGTCGGGCAGCCCTGGAACAAAATTTTTAGTGATTAATAACAAGCTGAATTTTCGTGAGCAGGTTCGATTTGACGAGACGAACAACTTTTTTATTTATGAAAATTCTCGATGGAGGTAGCTAATCGAGTGGGGAGGTTAATCACTAAAAATTTTGTTCCAGGGCTGCCTGACTATAAGCTTTCATTGTTACATCGGTAGGTACTGATTTTTTGTTTTCAACCGATTCTATTGAATATATTTTATGGTTCTAGATTTTGTGATGCGTTAATGATTTAATAAGTAGGTAGGTACATGTCTCACGTAACTTCATCAGTAGTAGAGTTCGTTGTATTACAGCTATTAGTATTCGACCACAATTGGCATCGTGCTGAGATGCCCACTCTGTACCCGTCGTAGAGTTGCCGCAGCTCGCCGCTCGATTAACCGCAAGTGTGAAACAGCTTAATCTCCCTAATTGTAGGTTAACCAGACTTTTAAGGCTGACCTTTGTGTGCTACATGATGAAAGCCATCGCACTCTTTAAGGTTATACGCCAAAAGTCTACCCAGTTACTTTTAAATTCGAAGCATATAGGTTTGTTAAGTGGCACCTTAATTTTTTTTCAAGGTAATGTTATGTATTATAACTTAATGGTCTGTTTCCGTCTACATACGTCATATACTTAATAAAGCTTTTGAGCTTACCTACCTACGTCACATATTTTTTTAATGAAATATACATAAGTAGGTATGTACCTACTTAACTTCCAAACTTACATCAAAACTTACGATTGAGAAGAGACGGAATTAGAGCTTAGACCCGCCACGCTGCTTAAATGCGGGTTGGCGATCTTTAACGACTACTAACCCAGTTGGTTTAAAGTACTCCTCGAGGCACGGGCGTTAAACACCACCAACTTCCAACGGGCTGGCTCAGAGAATTTCTTGACAAAAAACCCAATACTTAAAAACTATTTGCCCGACCCGTGAATCGAACGCAGGACCTAGTGATCAGCCAAATATAATATCAATCTTCTATCTATCACTACATAGTATAAAATAAAGTCGCTTTCTCCGTCCCTATATCCCTATGTCCCTATGTCCCTTTGTACGCTTAAATCTTTAAAACTACGCAACGGATTTTGATGCGGTTTTTTTTAATGGATAGAGTGATTCAAGAGGAAGGTTTATATGTATAATAACATCCATTAAATAGTGGAGAAATACTGTTATTTTTGAGGTTTCTAATGTGATGTCGTAAATAATTACATTTTTTCTGCTTACATTGCAAACGCAGGCTGAACCTATCAAAATAATGTACTAAGTATTGTACACATTGAAAAGGTCTACAGAAAAGTCCGCGATGGTATATGTCTATCTCTTATGGATATCCCACAATAACATTTTTTTGTCATTTACTTTTTACGACAAATAATGGCTAATTTTCAAAGCGATTTCAACCAATACAGCATTAATCCTTATCTAATTAAATACCTTAAATACATTGTTGATTTGATATAAATCCATATGGCCCTTTACAGCATATGATTTAAATGAATACTTTCGAAGATATTACAGATTTAAAAATTGCGGCGGCGGGAGCGTGCCTATAAGCGCGTCGGTGGCCGCGGTTCTCCCTATTATATAGCCCAGTGTCGATAATTTTTGAAACCAAAAAAAAATCACAGTACGTAGGATGAAACCCATTGGAAAAGGAGGAGAATATTATAAAAATACAAGGAAAAATAATTTACGGGCGATCTGAGCTCGGGAAAAAAGGGGGGGGGAGTTTTATGGGTAAAAAACGGTTTATCTCGATTTCCGGCAAAACTAGAAGTCCTATGGAAAAAAATCAAATAGCAAAGTTGTAGGTAATAAAAAGATCTACAACTTTTGTATTTACACTTTTTTCACATAACCTCAAAATTTATGTGAAAAGTTCAAAAAACCAAGTTTTTGGTTTTTTATTTTTATCTTTTAAAATATTTTTTTTTTTCTCTGGTGAAAACTTACCTTTTTATGTCCCAAATACACTGTAATTTATTTGATTTGAAATATTTAGTTTTTCTCCATATTTTTGACTTAATATCGACTTAATTCTGACAGCTGTCATTGTCATTTACAGGTGAGTTATTTATATGGAAAACAGGGTTAACATCTACGAAGTACGATTTTACCCCAAACTACTTTAATTCCCTGTCAACATATAAAGCTCTAAGCCGCTTAATAATATTAATTGTTTTGCCCTAAAATAGAAATTCCTAAGAATGGAAACTAGAAAGTGCACACTAACAGCAATAGAAAACAATAGTATAATATAACTAGCGACCCGCCCCGGCTTCGCACGGGTAGTAGAGCATATTATGCGTAGGTACTACCCGCTCAGGGATTAGGCAGCGTTTTCGATGAAAGCTCCCAGGCGGCTTGACTTTTTACGATATTTTCCACAATGAACTTACTATATCTCACCTTATACCCGAATTACTAATTCCGTGGAATTCTGACGTTTCATAATGTAACCAGAGATAAAACAATTCCCACGAAAAAGATAAAAAATTCAAAACTTTTGCAAATACAAATCAACTGCTGCATGTAGATATGAAAAATGCCTGAGAGACACTTCATGGTGATAATGTCATTCGACTTCCATTTCTGAATAAATTTTTTCAATGTGCTTCTTTTGTTTTCTATTGCTGTTAGTGTGCACTTTCTAGTTTCCATTCTTAGGAATTTCTATTTTAGGGCAAAACAATTAATATTATTAAGCGGCTTAGAGCTTTATATGTTGACAGGGAATTAAAGTAGTTTGGGGTAAAATCGTACTTCGTAGATGTTAACCCTGTTTTCCATATAAATAACTCACCTGTAAATGACAATGACAGCTGTCAGAATTAAGTCGATATTAAGTCAAAAATATGGAGAAAAACTAAATATTTCAAATCAAATAAATTACAGTGTATTTGGGACATAAAAAGGTAAGTTTTCACCAGAGAAAAAAAAAATATTTTAAAAGATAAAAATAAAAAACCAAAAACTTGGTTTTTTGAACTTTTCACATAAATTTTGAGGTTATGTGAAAAAAGTGTAAATACAAAAGTTGTAGATCTTTTTATTACCTACAACTTTGCTATTTGATTTTTTTCCATAGGACTTCTAGTTTTGCCGGAAATCGAGATAAACCGTTTTTTACCCATAAAACTCCCCCCCCTTTTTTCCCGAGCTCAGATCGCCCGTAAATTATTTTTCCTTGTATTTTTATAATATTCTCCTCCTTTTCCAATGGGTTTCATCCTACGTACTGTGATTTTTTTTTTTGGTTTCAAAAATTATCGACACTGGGCTATATAATAGGGAGAACCGCGGCCACCGACGCGCTTATAGGCACGCTCCCGCCGCCGCAATTTTTAAATCTGTAATATCTTCGAAAGTATTCATTTAAATCATATGCTGTAAAGGGCCATATGGATTTATATCAAATCAACAATGTATTTAAGGTATTTAATTAGATAAGGATTAATGCTGTATTGGTTGAAATCGCTTTGAAAATTAGCCATTATTTGTCGTAAAAAGTAAATGACAAAAAAATGTTATTGTGGGATATCCATAAGAGATAGACATATACCATCGCGGACTTTTCTGTAGACCTTTTCAATGTGTACAATACTTAGTACATTATATTGATAAATCTCGTAGGGTTCAGCCTGCGTTTGCAATGTAAGCAGAAAAAATGTAATTATTTACGACATCACATTAGAAACCTCAAAAATAACAGTATTTCTCCACTATTTAATGGATGTTATTATACATATAAACCTTCCTCTTGAATCACTCTATCCATTAAAAAAAACCGCATCAAAATCCGTTGCGTAGTTTTAAAGATTTAAGCGTACAAAGGGACATAGGGACATAGGGATATAGGGACGGAGAAAGCGACTTTATTTTATACTATGTAGTGATAAAACTGTACAGATCCAATTCTGTACATTGAAGATATTTTGAAATTTTTTATTGGAGGGCAATCTATAATCGATACTGAAGCCAAAACTGCAATTTTTTTCATTTTTGTCTGTCTGTCTGTCTGTCTGTCTGTCTGTCTGTCTGTATCTTGGCCGCGCATCACGCCGAAACTACTGAATGGATTCGAATGAAACTTGGTACGATTTGAGTTTATACTCCGAGGTAGGACATAGGATACTTTTTATCCCGAAATTCACCACGGTTCCCTAGGGAGAGGGGATGAAAGTTAAAACGTGTATTTAGCTGTAATTCATTAACGCGTTGTCCGATTTCACTCATTCTTTTTTTGTTAGAAAGGTAGTACTTTATATATTGTCCCGTAAATATTTCAAGGTCATAGGTTTGTTAGTTCAGAAATGACAGACATTTATTGGGTTCAAATAACATGGGACCCGGATCTTTGTACGTACGGCTTATTTTAACTGGCGTGCGTTTAAATTTATGTTTGTCAACCTGTCTATTTGCTCCAGCTAATCTCCGAAACGACTGAATCGATTTTGATGGAACTTTCAATGGCAGATAGGTGATGTTATAAGGAGTAACTTAGGCTACATTTAGTTTAGGTACAAAAAAGGATTATGGGATCCAATCCGATGCTATATAAAAACCTAAATCAACGCAGACGAAGTCGCGGGAGTCAGCTAGTAATATAATAAAACTGTAACAGATCCAATTCTGTACATTGAAGATATTTTGAAAATTTTTATTGGAGGGCACTCTATAATCGATACTGAAGCCAAAACTGCAATTTGTTTCATTTTTGTCTGTCTGTCTGTCTGTATCTTGGCCGCGCATCACGCCGAAACTACTGAATGGATTCGAATGAAACTTGGTACGATTTGAGTTTATACTTCGAGGTAGGACATAGGATACTTTTTATTCCGAAATTCAGCACGGTTCCCTTGGGAGAGGGGAAGAAAGTTAAAACGAGTATTTAGCTGTAATTCATTAACGCGTAATTCGATTTCGCTCATTCTTTTTTTGTTAGAAAGGTAATACTTCAAGTATTGTCCCGTAAATATTTCAAGGTCATAGGTTTTTTAGTTCAGATATGACAGACATTTATTGGGTTCAAATAACTTGGGCCCCGGATCTTTGTACGTACGGCTTATTTTAAACTGGCGTGCGTTTAAATTTATGTTTGTCAACCTGTCTATTTGTTCCAGCTAATCTCCGAAACGACTGAATCGATTTTGATGGAACTTTCAACTTTCAAAACCTATATCAACGCAGACGAAGTCGCGGGGATCAGCTAGTATCTAATATTATAATATAATATTATACTAGTATAATATATTATTATATAATATGTACCTACTAATATAATACTAGATAAATAAATAAATAAATAAATACTCACACATACCTACACACACGGTCGTCATAGCAGGCAGGACGACGTCTGCCGGGTCCGCTAGTTTACTTTATAAATCGAACAAATGTTATTACATTTTCGTCGTCCTGCCCGCTATTAGCGCCACCTACCGGGTCCAATTTTTCCACTTATAAACCTTCCTCTTGAATAACTCTTATCTATTAAAAAAACCGCATCAAAATCCGTTGCGTAGTTTTAAAGATTTAAGCATACATAGGGACATAGGGACAGAGAAAGCGACTTTGTTTTATACTATGTAGTGAAGTAATTGTTTTAATACTGAACTCAGTTGTACGTAACAAAACAAACATTTAATAACGTTTGTTATCATCAGATTTATTTTGATGCAGAGCAGAATAAACAAAGCTATAAAATAAAGCTAACATTAATATTTGAACTTGCCATAGAATAAATTCAAAACGTTTTAAATTTCGGGAAAGTTTGTTAAAATATACACAAAGAATAAACAGTACAAATTATAACGTATGCGATACTTTACATGGTTACAATTAAAACGGTTAGCGGAATATATTATGTATACCCGTATTACTAATTCCCCGGAATTCTGACGTTTCGTAATGTTACCAGAGATAAAACAATTCCCACAAAAAAGATAAAATATTCAAAACTTATGCAAATACAAATCAACTGCCGCATGTAGATATGACAAATTCCTGACAGACACTTCATGGTGATAATGTCATTCGACATCCATTTTTCAATATTTTTTTCAATGTGCTTCTTTTGTTTTCTATTGCTGTTAGTGTGCACTTTCTAGTTTCCACTCTTGGGGTTTTCTATTTTAAGGCGAAACGAGTAATATTATTACGCGGCATATGGCTTTTTATGATGACAGGGAATTAAAGTAGTTTGGGGTAAAATTGTACTTCGTATATAGATTTAACATCTATATATACGAAGTACAATTTTACCCCAAACTACCCTGTTCTCCATACAAATAACTCATCTGTAAAATATGACAATGACAGCTGTCAGAATTCCGGGGAATTAGTAATACGGGTATACACTGTACAGGTTTTCGTAAGCTCTCAAAATATTTTTTTTCTGTTGGCACATACCTATGTAGTATATAATAATATGTACCTATAGCTAATTGGTCAGCAACTTATTGGCAGCAAAAAAACAAATCAATCAGCAATTAAATTTTTGGTCGGCTGTGAATTTGTTTGCGTAGCTAATTAAATACACGACCTGCCCCAACTTCGCGCGGGTAGTAATTACCCGCTAATAATTCTATACCATACATTTTTCAATGTTTTGTTATATCTCAAAGCGATTAGCAGCGTTTTTGATTAAAGCAGCCAGGCGGCTTGACTTTTTTCGACATTTTCAATAGCTCTGTCTATACGTGAAAACTGCATTAAAATCCGATCAGTAGGTACCTACTTAGTTTTTGAGTTTATCGCGAACAGACAGAAATAGGCGTCGGGGATTTTGTTTTATAATATTATGCAGTGATAGTGATTTTTACCCCACTTTGAGCCTGTTTTGATTGAAAAAATAATTAACAGAGAAACTGGGTCAAAATATTACGATTCGAAAAAATAAAGTGTTCGAGGTAAAGTGCAGTAATCCGGTGCAGTTCCTCAATTAAGTAATTAAATTGAATTGAAACGAGAACAAAATAATTATTATGCCTTGTTTTAATAATAGATCAATTAAGTAGTTGATATAATCCAACTGCCTCTGCCTGAACAAAGAACCTGCTACATTATATAACAATTTAGGGATTAAACTGACTTCAATGTAGCAAAAAATTATGCAAATCGGTCCAGCAATCTCAGAGAAATCGGTGTATTAATCAAAAATATTAGTGATATATTATGTGTATAACTATAACTTCGTGCATAAGAATGATAACTAGGTGTGTTAAATTATTAGATACTAAAAAAACCTTCCTGTATATAGGTACTTTATATACTTTATATTGTGGATTACGACAGCGAAAATATCATCAAAATCGGTTCATAGGTTTTTGAAATTATCGCGAACATAACGTACGGGTCGAATTATACATATTATAACCTTTCTTTTTGAAGAAGTATTTGCATAATATATGCAATAACCTGATATTACATATTATGTATTGTAATATATATTACATATAATATAACGTATAATATGCAAAAACCATTGTTGCATGAAACCGCGACCGTGACCGCAAGTGAGAGTAACCACACTTTCGCCGACCGCTCAACTTCCGAACTAAACCACCGTCGAATTCATACTTTAATACCCTTACATTAAAATCCATAATCGAACGGAGTAATAAAATACGGATGTCTCATAACGTTTATTCAAATTTGTATCTTATGTTATTACATTAAACAATATTTTAGATTTAAAATGTGGATTGTATAATAGGTATAAACGTTCTAGTTCTACAGACCTATCAATAATTTATTACTGACATTAATTTTAAGCATAATAACTAAGGTCACGTAATAACGTTAATCGAATTTTAATATTTTAGACTAAAAATGAGATTTTGTTGACATTGGTAATAATGTAGTCTACAACATCATTAACTTAAGTCTTAGACCATGGAAGAGAAGACATGATACAACCTTAGTACGTGTTGCATAATATTGCAAACGTTGATAGATTTCGAGCATCGAAACATAATATCGTCAGAGAAAAATGAACTCAATATATCCCGATTTAAAGATATGAATTCTGTGATGGCTGTAAATTATGCCGTAGCGATATAATAAAATCAGTTTTTTTTAACAAATCAAAAAAAAAATTGATCCATTTTTAGAAAATGGATCAAAAATTTTACTTACGGAAAAATTTTAAGTTACTTTTAAATTTTTTTTATTTTTAAGTAGGTACTAATTATTTATTATGGACGTTTCCCTTTTGACTAAGAATTATCTAGCCAGTAAGTATTATGTTAAAATCGACACTAAAATTTATTTAATTTTTGTTGTTTTTTTTAATTCATCTACAAGTTAGCTCTTGACTACAATCTCATCTGATGGTAAGTGACGATGCAGCCTAAGATGGAAGCGAGCTGACCTGGAAGAGTTATGTCGATTTTTATTAAACCCATTATACCCCTGATAGATTTTTAGGCGGCCATCGTACCAGAACGCTAAATCACTTGGCGGCACTTTGCCGATAGGGCGGTAACGCCACAGATAAAGCCTACCAGACCAGGGTCAGAGACGTTTAAGAAATTATTTGAAGTCTTTAAAAGATTAAAAAAGCATTTTTTGGCGTAGTTTCGGTATTGAAAAATCTATGAATGTTTGTATACTGATCGTCCTTGTGTTTTAGGTTAAAGTAGGTTAGGTAAATTTAACGATAGAGTTAGCACCAAATACAAGTACCTTAATTTGTGAATTTGTATGCCGGTTTGTCAAATTCTAAATCACGACTTTCCTATACAATATATTATATTAAGTATATACATATATCATCAACTCTGTTGAACATTATTATGTTTAGTTAAGTACTAGCTGAAGCCCACGACTTCTCGTGGATTTAGGTTTTAAGAAAAATATTTCTTCATACAAACTTTATCCCCGCCTTTCACCCCTTTCTGAATTGAATTTAACAGAATCCCCCCTTAGTGCACTTCTAGGATACGAATACTCAAATACCAATATACCTATTGAAAAAATTATGGTTTTCATAAAAACTTTCATCCCCTATTCAAACCTTTTGGGGGTGTAATAGGGTATTTGACAACATTCAAAATATACTATTGATTGTGGTCATCTTATCAGATAATAGCCTAAAAAAGACATATTTCACTCAATCAAACTAAACTATGTAATTTTACGCGATATTTTGCACGAAATAAAACATAATAATTTTTGAAATTTTATCAGGAACGTGAACGCTCTGGGATTGTTTGTGATGTCACTTGATAGCACGTAACTTGGTTGATATAATTGAAGTTTATCAAGTCAACCGAAACTAAACTTTACACTTGAAAGAATAAGATTGATATTAAAATGAGTAGGTATAACAATTTAGAACATTACGATGTAGCAGTCGCCTTGCGTAGCGTCTCTGTCGCACGCACCGAGTTCCGAAAACTAGCGAGCGAGAGAAGTGACTTGCATAGCGATTTGTGACGTCACGCGTATCATGTGATCAGAAATGTCGTTTTTGGCGTGGTTTTCAAAACTTAAACTTTATCATTGATTTAATTCTTAATACTGTAGATATTGCGAAAAATATCAATGTAGTGTGTTTTAATAAGTAATAAAGAATAATTTAAAACAATTTCCAAAAATTAGTCAAATACCCTATTTCCAAAAATCACGTAACACACACAGACACGTCAAACTTATAACAGCCCCGACCCCGTCGTTCTTGTGTCGGGGGTTAAAAATAAGAAATCGCGAAATCCTCTCTCGGTTACGGCGACCATTGTGAAAAAAACGCATATTCATTATAGTTTTTTTTTTTTGTTTTTATAATGGGGATTGCCCAAAGATCAGGCGATTATTTTCCAACAAGAATTTAATTAAAACTTTATTCATGTAACATGTCATAAGACGTGATTCACCTTTCGTCTGGCGCCTGTTATCGATGTTTTTAGGGTTCCGTACCGAAGGTAAAAAAGAAACTCATACGCTTTGACCATCTGTTCATCTGTACATCTGTCGTAGCTAGTTATATCAGTAACTATTTATAACTTGGAAAGTAGTTTTAAATAATTCTTGCCTGACTTTATTATCCATGAAATAGTTTAAAAATATTTTTATTTAAGATGATAGGTACATCATAAAATGACAGGGCTTCAGTTACACATTCTAAAATATATTTTTTAGAACAGTCCGCATAGTTTTCGAGTTTTTGACTGATCATGAAAAATTATCAAAAAATACTTACCTACTATTCCTACTCATCTCCAAATTGTTATTAAGTAGAGTTAAAACGCTTTATATTAACACTAGCGGTCTGCCCCGGCTTCGCCTGTGGTACATATTATATAGCCTATAGCACTCAAGGATCACATACATATCCAATGGTGAAAGAATTTTTGAAATCCGTCCAGTAGTTCCTGAGATTAGCGCGTTCAAACAAACAAACTCTTCACCTTTATAATATTAGTATAGAAATACAGGAAAGATAAATATGTATCTAAGTAGTACAGTTTTTAGAAATCAGCAATTAAGTATTTCACGAATAATTTTAGTTATTCAAACAAAACAGGTTTATTTTCGAGGCGGTCGAATAACTAATTATTTTAGGGCTAATTTTTCAATCATCAAATAAATTTTAACTGACGAATAAATTAGACATTTGGCAGATTTCTAGTACAAAAAGTGTCAGAACGTCAAATTTATTCCGCAGTTAAAGTTTATTTGGCGACAAGCGGACACCCTCGACTTCGTTCGCGTGGATACATATTGGTTTTTAAAAATCCCGTAGGAATAATTTTGTTTTTCCTAAGCTCCTTTGAGCTCATATCATACTAAAATCTGTTAAAAGTTCACTGGCGGATGTTTAGGTATATCAAAAAGTAAATATCCGCCAGTGACCCATCAAAATCGATCCAGCCTTTTAGAGATTAGTTGGTAATCTTTAAAGTATCTCCTTTCTAACAAAAAAAGAATGAATAAAATTGGACCACGCGTTATTGAATTACCAGCTACATACATGTTTTGAATTTCATCCCCTCTCCCTAGGCAACCGTGCTGAATTTCGGGATAAAAGTATCCTATATGTTACTCCGTAGTATGAACTTATATCGTACCAAGTTTCGTTTCAATCCATTCAGTAGTTTTTGCGTGATGCGCGCACAAATATACAGACAAACAGATAAACAGATAAACAGACAAAAATTTCAAAAATAGCTTTTTTACGTTCTATTACTTATCCCTAACATCCCCCAGTTATTATTTTGTAAAAATATTCAATGTACAGATACGGCGAGTCTACGATTTTATTATGTGTTATAGATTATAGATTATAGATAGAACATTGAAAAATCGGCCCTTAACCAAATAATATTACATATTGTTTATAAATTATTGGACTTTTACTTGGACGTTTCCTATCAGGCGGAACCCTCGGCGCGCGAGTCTGAATCGCTCTTGGCCGGTTTTTTTTTTCGGAACAGGTCACTTTCATTGACCGTTAAGTAGGTTTGTATGGCATAATCTTTATTCTAAGTAGTATGAAAGAGAATCGCAATCCGCATTCGTCGTATACTTAATCGGTTTCTTAGTGGTTTTCAGTGCGGTTTTTAACCCCCGACGCAAAAACGACGGGGTGTTATAAGTTTGACGTGTCTGTGTGTGTGTGTGTGTGTATGTGTCTGTCTGTTCCCCTGTAGCGCTCAAACGGGTGAACCGATTTGAACGCAGTTTTTTTGTTTGAAAGGTGAATTAGTCAAGAGTGTAGTTAGCTAATGTTTGATGAAAATCGGTCCAAGATGGCCGCCGCTACAAAATGGTGAATGTCGGGGGTTTTTTAAATTTTTAATTTATACTTGTTGATTTAACTTGGAATATTTCACGAGGAAGTTATCGACTATTGAGTCTTTCGCCCGTTACTACGTTCGCGCAGTTAGTATGTTCAACTGCGGACCAAGAGGCCCTGGGTTCGATTCCCGGGTTGGGCCAAAAATTGTTAGGCTTTGGGTTTTCTGCCAAGAAATTTTAACCCCGTGTAATTTTAACTCGGAGAGCATGTTAAGGAGTCGGTCCCCTCTCAAAGTGAGAAGGGTTTTGGCCATAGTCTACCACGCTGGCAAGCGGATTGGCAGACTTCACACACCTTTGAGAACGTTATGGAGAACTCTCAGGCATGCAGGTTTCCTCACGATGTTTTCCTTCACCGTTAAAGTAAGTGATATTTAAATACTTAAAACGCACATAACTCCGAAAAGTTAGAGGTGCGTGCCCGGGATCGAACCCACGACCTCCGCTTAGAAGTCGGTCGTCCTAACCACTAGGCTATCACAGCTTTCGTTATTACGTTTATTATTATCGTTATTACGTGATAATGGTCTTTAAAGCACGTCTGCAGATATTGGTTAGCGTCTTCTTCTTCTTCGTTACACTCTTGACAGAGCGGTCGTGGTCATCCAGAAGTGACGTCTTTAATGGCAGATGTTATGCGCCTCACGAGTAGCGTGGAGGGTCAATCTCTCTCTTCTATTAGAGAGGAAGACTGTGGGCAGTGGCGTAGCTAGGCGTGGGCGATGTGGGCCCTCGACCCCGGCCTCGCACTCGCGAGGGCCTTGCGTCACCTCTTAAGAGGAAATGTGGTCGAAGAGACTTTTGAAAATTAGGTATTTGAAAAAACTATCGTTGTCGCATCCGACCGTCCCGCACCTCAAATTCGTGCAATAAGGACAACTGCAAATCCGACTCAATAGCCGTAAATAAAAAGTCATAATTCAATGTTTAGCTCTCTAGTGTTTCCTCCTCCAATATTGGACCAATTTAAAAGTTGACGACTGAAGCCCCTCTTAAGTGCGACTGTGAAGCCGTTGTGACTACCTTCAAAGACCGCGATCTTTAAATTGACGGAATACGAGACTTGTCAGGAATCACGAAGCATTTTTGGTAGGCTAGATTTATTGGGATTATCCTGGGAACGCAAGAGAAGGGGCCTCGCTGATGCGAATTCTCCTACATCTATATTAGTGCACGCTACTCCTCTGACTGTGGGATACAGGAAAAGGTTGATGGTGGAATGAAAGACGGATATTTTATTTCTTGATAAATCTATAGATACTAATATAATAAGCGGAAGAGTTTGTTTGTTTGTTTGAACGCGCTAATCTCAGGAACTACTGGACCGATTTCAAAAATTCTTTCACCATTGGATATGTACGTGATCCCTGTGTGCTATAGGCTATATATTATGTACCACGGGCGAAGCCGAGGCGGACCGCTAGTATTAAATAATTTTCCTCCCAACTAAGTACCTACTCCACTGCGGAAGGTCCGCGTCGCAGCACCGAAACTATCCGAACTATATACAGAAAGTAAGCACCCATTGTGGCATCCGATTGTGTTCAACTAATGAGCAATTACTGCGTCTACGATAAGGAAACCGGTGATTAGCTCCTCGCTATGGTCTGGACGCTCAAGGTGACTCAAGGTGACGGGTGTTTTGTTTTGTGAACTTAAAATGACTAAGGGTCTGTTTCACCACCTTTTTTCATTTCATTCAAACTTATAACACCCCCGACGCAAAAACGACGGGGTGTTATAAGTTTGACGTGTCTCTGTGTGTGTGTGTGTCTGTGTGTTGTGTCTGTTCCCCTGTAGCCCTCAACCAGATGAACCGATTTGAATGCGGTTTTTTTGTTTGAAAGGTGAATTTTGATGAAAATCGATCCAAGATGGCCGTCGCTACAAAATGACGGATTACATATTTTTTCACAACCCCCTTATTATATGTATCAAATGAAAGGGTTTGACTAGTAGAATAGCATTATGCAAATCCAAGATGGCTGCCGCCACAAAATGTCGTATGTCGGGGTTTTTTAAATTTTTAATTATACTTGTGATAAGTGTTGGATAGCTAATTCACATATTTTGTCTTTGTCACCACATATTTTGACTTTGTATTGTCTGTCAAAAAGTTCTCCCGGCCCGGAGTTGGTAGTTGGCGGTGTTTCACTCCCGTGCCTCGGAGACCACGTTAAGCAGTCGTTCCCGGTTATTATCACTATCATGTGACAATAGTCGTTAAAGCCCGCCAACCCGCATTGGAGCAGCGTGGCGGGTCTAAGCTCTAAATCCGTTTCTTCTATGAGAAAGGAGGCCTGTGCCCAGCCGTGGGACGTTAAAATGCTATAGTGGAGTGGTGGTGGCTGAAGCGAGCCAAAATATACAAAAAAAAAAAACAATATTTACGTACCCTATCAGAGGTCATATTAAAATGTATTCTGTGAACATTCCACAACTGGCTATCTATTAGGTACAACTGAAGAATAGAATAGAATAGAAAAGTTTTTTATTCAAATAAACTTTTATAAGTACTTTTGAATCGTCAAATGAAGATAATAGATACCTATGAATGACGGACGGACAGACAGCGGGGGCTTAATAATAGAGTTCTCTTTGGTACCCATTGCGTACGGAACCATAAAAATTTGGTCACGCCAAAAAGTTTCCAGTGCAGTTTCCGCGCTGTTTCGCAAAGTTTGTAGAGCAAAAAGTAATAACTTAAGTTAAGTCACTTAACGAGGTAAATTAACAAAACATTATTTATTTTTGTGTAAGTAGACATTTTTATAGATTACTGATTACATTTATGGTGATGCCCTTGACTTCGCCCGCGTGGATTTAGTTTTTTTTTTTTAAATTCCTTGGGAATTCTATGATTTTCCGCGATAAAAAGTACCTAGCCTATGTGTTAATCCAGGGCATAATCTATCTCCATTCCAAATTTCAGCTACATCGGTTAAGTAGTTGCAGTGTTAAAGAGTAACAAACATACACACACACAAACTTTCACCTTTATAATATTAGTGTGATATTGTGGCCGATTCTGTTGTACACATTCTCTAAATCTAAACTAAAATGACAGGTTTAAATATATTCCTGTCTCTTTCACAATCCCCCTGCTGAAGGGGATAGCACTATTTTTAAAGCTGTCAATTTAGTTTAGGTTTAGAGATTCTGTACAACAGAATTAGCCACATTATTACTAACTTCACTTTACTTACCTTTAAAACCTAGTTATCCATCTTTCTCTCAAAACTATAAATATGAAATGTATAGAGTATTAGAAGACCCCGTAGGCCGTTGTCCTACCCAATTTTTGTCGGGAAATTTCAAAAAGTCCTCGATGTCTAGAACTGATGGCACCTATCTGACTATAAGTAGCTAAAAACCATTCAGGTGACCCCATTAGCACAAAAAAAATCACCTTTTCAGGAATCCTCAGGTTCTTTTGGGGTTGCCTGAAAAAAATTCCTGATTTTCTCCTCGAAAAAGCGTTTCTTCTCAAAATGAAGAACTTACGACCAATTAAAATAAGAATTTGGCAGTTTTCGAAAGAGTGTTATGTAACTCGGGAAAGAAAAAGTATAGATCGACCAGAATCTCATGAAAAATAGGGAAATTAAATTTTGTAGTAAGCAACACTAGGTTAACTCGGCTGCCCTAGTGATAAACAAAGTAATTACATTCAGAACACCTTACCTGGGATCGTTTCAAGAAACGAAAAATCAAGCAACTGCATTTTAAATACAAAAACAAAGTAATCAACATCCAATTACTTTGTTTTTGGGTTGTGCTTGTTGTTTACTTGGTTTTTGCATTTATATTCCGGGTTAGTGAGTGCAGTTACTTCGTTTGGGCAATTTAAATTTCAGTAAACGGTTCAAGTTATTTGAAATATTAAACTGTGGTAAAAAACTACTCGACATAAAACTTTTGTTAATGCAAAAAGTCAATTTCACAAAAAATGTCAGTTACTTTGTTTATCGCTAGGGCAGCCGTAGTGTTGCTAACCTTGGAATTTCATTTCCCTATTTTTCATGAGATTCTGGTCGATCTATAACTCTCTTTTGAAAGGATTTTTTTCGGAAGGAGAAAATCATAAGGAATGCAAAAAAAATTGTCAATGTATAACCGCGTGGTGTTCTAGATTTTCGCCCGAAAATTACTTGCTGCCCAAAATATTTTAACGACGGACGGGTGCCCTAACAACTTTCAGGAAGCCTAGTCCGAAGTTTCCCTACAATATATTCTCAGGAAACTATACCACAGACTACTTATACTAAACTCATTTCCGTCAAGTGTAATGTCATAATATTAAAACTTTGACCGTTAGTGCGATGTTATACTATACCTATACCGTAATATGTGCGTTTCCTCGTCACGTAATGCGTTGTGATGGTATGTACTGTTATATAATGTTACATGAGATTATTTATGTCACATAGCCAGACCGATCTTATTCACAGGTATTATAGATAGATCAGATGAAACTTTTCTGAGGTATCATCATTGTATCGTCGACAGCAGAAAGACGGAAAATGTTTTGTGTAACCTAAGACAAAGTATCAGTCTTCTCTAGTGTGTAACATACACTTTATATTATCTATGTGGCTAATTCTGTTATACACAATCTCTAAATTGACAGGTTTAAAAATAGTGCTATCCTTTTTAGTAAGGAGCATCGTGAAAGAAAGGAATAGATTTAGACCTGTCATTTTAGTTTAGTTTAGAAAGAGATTGAGTAGGTACATCTGAAATAGTACCTACCACCGAAAAATGATTGCTGCAGTTTGACGATCGCATTAATTTCCGATTGGTAGACACTCTCTCGCTATTGGCTAAAATGCATTGTTGCATCCTACTGTTACTGTAAATTCAGCCATTCACCATAGATAATTGAGATTGTATAGCAATTATTGATGCAACTTTTAATCAATCGAGGGGCTGGTCTTGATGCGATTTCTTGTATTACATAGGAATCACATAACAGCAGATTTTTTATTAGTGTTAGCCTATCTACATAACATATCCTTAAAGGTCGAATATTATTTAAAAAAGAAAAAAACAGCAAAACCGCTAAAAGTATATGTCACTAACAGTCACTTGGTCTTCAAAACCAGGTATATATGAACATATCAGCATCGACGACAGATGAGCCGTGGTGCCGTGGTGTAAACGGTCAACAATTTCAAGGCGCAGTTCCCAAAAGACTTGGGTTTGAATCTCGCCGGTTCCACAATATTGTAATTAAAAATTTCATCAGATTCTCAGGAATTTTAATAGATAGTTATAGACAACCGAGCCACTGAATTTAACACTGGGTTTTTTGTTGTTAATATAATAAACAGAAGTATTTTTAATGGTGTATCATAAAAATACCATCCACCTGCTAATGATGCTAATATGTTACTTGAAAAATCCTAAACTAAACAAAGATTCCTAGGAATAAAACTATAAAAAATCTATACTAAGTATAAGTACTATTAGCACTGTCTTGAGACCTGTCCATTGAAGTTAAACTTTTGCCAAACAACCGACTCATTTGTTTTTGAAGTTAACATGTTCAACTTTTAGCTATGTATCTACTTACGTCTCCAATGAAGATTAATGTTAGATAATCATAAGTTAGGTTAATGTTATAGTTGCTCTAATAGCCAATAGTTCTAAAACTTACTTTGTCGAAGTGATATTGTGTGATGGTGATAATAAAATCGAATAGATACTTTTTGTCTGAGTTTGTTGTCGGCTCTTCTCAAACCGACGCATTTGGAATCCTCTTATCTTTAGGTACTTTAAGTTTTCGTAAATAATTATCACTTCACAACCATATATGTAAGTACAGTGTACCAATTTTGATTTAATAATCTGAAATCTGGGTATTAATATTTAACTGGATGTAGGTTATAAATTTGCGAGACAACAAGAGGTCTTAACAAAAAGATGGGAAGACGATGTAAAAGAGGTTACTGGAGCAACTAAACATGGTCAAATAAATCGGAGATCTCGAACTGGAGGAAGCCTATGTCGTAAGACAAACTGATGTTCAGGAGTTTAAAAAAAAAGAAAAAGATTATTTATTAAATAATAAAGGATGATTATGATTATTATGTCAGTCTCCAGGAAGCAAGCTATCTCTGTACCAAATTTCTAAAGATCAATCAACGGTTGAACCGTGAAAAGGAAATTGACCAGCCGACAGAAAGATCTACACTTTCGCATTAATAACACTAGTTTACAGTACATCTGTTGCCGAAGAAATTTTAGCTGTTGCTGTCTACATATAATATGCTATTTCCAAAAATATAATTAGAAGATTTTTATCAGCTCTAGTTTTTGAGTTTCAGCTATGTAGGTGTAAAACAGAAAAAAACATGTATTTTACTAAGAAAAGCTTTACTAAAAAAATAATTAATCATTGATTTCTCTCTTCTCTGATGTAGACTTTGGAAAATGACGTATCAGAGACCAATAATAGTCAGATATCATATTCGTGTCCCAGAAACCCTGGTAGCGCTCTTCCATGACACGTAATTCCTGATGCATACGCTCTCCCTGTTATTTGCTCATATCTCTTAAATTTTCCAGAAACCTGTCCAGGTGACTATGGAGGAAGTGGAGTTTTATGCTCATATTGCACCCCATATTTTTTAATTGTAGCAGAAGGTCTTCTACAAGTTCAATATAATTTTCAGATTTTTTATTTCCGAGAAAATTCTGCATCACAGAGACGAAAGCTGTCTAAGACTGTAGATCTAACTCAGACATAGAATTTCTAAATTGAGTTATATCTTTCGGAAGTTGTCTAATTTGGGGGCCATCAAAAATACCAGCTTTAATCTTTTCCATAGAAAAAAGCTGTGGAAATTTTTGGCAAATGTAAGAACAAACTATTTCATGATGCCCAGCTTTATGTGTAGTGGTGGAAGGATAATTTTGTCAGGAGCTACTAATGAATTCTGGACTATATTTTACTTTCCAGGCTCCATAGTTTCTCTCAAGGGCCAGTTTCTTCTTATCCAATGCTCATGTTTAGTTCTACGATCCCAAAGACATATAAAACAGGGAAACTTAGTGTAACCAATTTGTTGACCAAATAGTCAGTGTTCTAAATTTAAAGGCACTTCTTTTACCACTTTTCCATAATTTTAAATATTCCACACACGATTTACAAACACAGTTGGAAGTCCAAGACTTCTCATTTTTATCCAAGAGCAACATACTCAAAATAGGTATTTTTCACCAACTCTGATATACATTTCTACAATCGTTGAAACACATATTCCCCGCATATATAGCAAAAATGATCTGAATTGTTTAAACAACGTCTTCTTGAACTACTCATGACGCAAAAACTTCAGATACTAATTTTAACACAGTAAAATACGCCTGTTATTGATTAACGTTACGTGTTATATACGCTTAAATGATAAGAATCCAAAACAAAGTAACTCGAGCTGTCCAAAAAATTTTGAGAGTAGATTTGACAAAAACAAGTCATAAGTGAACATTATCAATCACAAAATTCTCGGCAACAGACAAAAAGTTAAATTTTGTAAACTAGTGTAATAATAAATGATAGTAATATATTAACGTATCTAATTGGGATGTCCATTGCGATGTTTCGTCATTTATAACTTGAAAGTTTCTTAAATGTAAGTCGCCTGGACTTGTGTCGTAAAAGACTAGGTACACTCGTCTCCCGAGACTCGTGAGTCGTGAGACTGATAGCTTCGAGAGTTTTGAGAAATCGAGTCAAGTCTTGGAATTAAGACTAAGAGCCCCGAGTGTTTCACCACCGCGGAGCAGATAAGACTGTTCTGAGTTCAGAACATTATAGTCTGGAAGAGGTAGCTTCTAAAGTGAATCACCGATTGTTTGAAAGTAGGACTTGTGATGCTTTGTCCGGGTTATTTCTGGTGCGTATTTCCATTGATGTCAATATAGTGAATCGGATCGTTTGTCTAATGTTTCCATTGCCGACGACCTCCCTGGCGCAGTGGTGAGCGCTATGGTCTTATAAGTGGGAGGTCTCGGGTTCGATTCCCGGCAGGGGCAATTTGGGATTTTATAATTTCTAAATTGTCTCTGGTCTGGTCTGGTGGGAGGCTTAAGCCGTGGCTGGTTACCACCCTACCGGCAAAGCCGTGCCGCCAAGGATTTAGCGTTCCGGTACGATGCCCTGTAGAAACCGATCAAGGGGTATACATATACCTCTTCCAAGTTAGCCCGCTTCCATCTTAGACTGCATTATCACTTACCATCAGGTGAGATTGCAGTCAAGGGCTAACTTGTAGTTGAATTAAAAAAAAAAAAAAATTGCAATTGCGATTTTTAAATCGGTGTGCTCAGGCCATAATAATTATTCCTCTATATTAAAGTGTTTAGGATAATAATCGTAATATCTACTTTACTATAGTCTCTACTTTCAAGTAGGTAGCTGATAATTAACCTATTCAAATTGTAAAATATAAAATATTGAAATAAGGGATACCTAAAGAAGGAAAAACTTTTGAGTCCATTTTTAATTTGCGATTTATTTTTGTCAATGGAAAAATAATCGTGGAAGTCTTACAATTTCACTTTCATGTGTCCTTGGATATAGTAAGATCCACCTCTTTGTAGTTTATCTGTTCTTTATGGTAACTATTCGTACGTACTCGTAATAAACGAAATGAAAAGACATAATCTAATGCGTAAAATACGTATGCATACCACGATAAAAATGTTTATTTGTTGTCGTGGTTACGATTAGACTCGTCGTGAACCATGATCCATGCAACTGGATCGAAATATCGACCAACAATTAAAATTTTTATCGTGGTATTTTACATTAAATTACGTCGTTAAACCACGAAATAAGCCGTCCACCACTACAGCCTTTTAACGTCCCACTGCTGGGCACAGGCCTCCTCTCATAGGAGATAGGGATTTAGAGCTTAGACCCGCCACGCTGCTCCAATGCGGGTTGACGGGCTTTAACGACTATTGTCACATGATAGTGATAATAACCGGTACCGACTGCTTAACTTGCTCTCCGAGGCACGGGGGTGAAACACCGCGAACTACCAACTCCGGGCTGGCACTGAGAATTTCTTGACAGAAAAACCCAATAGGTACCTAACATTTATTTTTTGCCCGACCCGGGAATCGAACCTCGTGATCCGAGTCGAATATGCTAACCACTAGATCAACGAGGCAGTTTAAATAAATAAGGAAATAAGCCTTAAATCATTAGAAATGAACAGACACAACGTCCGCAAGTCTGCCACTCACCATGGTGAAAACGAATCCGCTATAAAGCCGGCACTGCACAATTCACTTTTATCACCGCACCCACTGTAACAGTCACTCCACTAACACTGGCTGTCTTGTGAATGCACCGCTCTCGAGCAGACCTGAAAAAAAAAACAATATTATAACATCCAGTGAAAGTCGTGACGCGGTGGTTGAGATAGATATAATTTTGGCAACGTATTGTTAACGTAATAACACACTGGGGACTTTTTGTTTTGATATATTTTACCCGACCACGTCGTCGTCATCAGCCAATAGACGTTCATTGCTGCACGTAGGTCTCTTGGAGGGACTTCCACGCGACGCGGTCTTGTGCCGCTTGTATCCAGCGACTCGTCTGACTTCGTCGGTCCACCTAGAGAGGGGTCTGTCAACTGCGCTTTCCGGTGCGACGTCGCATTCGTACGCACCTTGAGATGGACTAGATAGGTACAGCTGTTGTTAATAAGGGTTATGATTTTAGGATGATGTTGTATATTTCGTTTTGTTCCCATCCAAACTTCTTATCACCTTCCCATATTCGCATGAGTAGTTTTTTACATGAAGTGAAAACTATATAAGCAATTTTATCAATAACGACTTCGTCCATCGTCATATTAAAAAAAATACATATTAACATTCGCTTTAGGGTATTTATTCGAGGAATATGTCCTCCAAACTAAAGTGTAGAGAATGAGATGCCTAGAGAATTCTAGGGCCAGCGGCTTAAACTGTGCATTATACTCTGTCCGTCAGTGTCAGTGTCACTGTACTTTTTCATAAGTATAGAAGAAGATTTAGTACCTACATGTGTAGCACAGAAACAGAAAATAAATTTAGAAAGATAAAAAAATAGAACAATAATTATTGTGGTACGGTTCAAAGGCCCCTATCACTGATATGATCTTTTAAAGTCCTTTTAAATAACTAAATATTATAACCTTATCTACTAATAGCTTCATACCGAACTTATTTAAAAGCTATTAGTAGATAACAATGGCTGTGTTTAAAGCGCAAAGGAAGCAGTACCTATTACGATTACTTTTCTGTTATGTGTAAGAAAATGAGCTGATTGATAGTTCCCTATTTTGAACCGACGAAAAACAGTTTCTCAAGTCGACGTGTATTTTTTTAATGACCAACCACAACTTTTTACAGAGTTGTCTGATTTTGATTTTGATTAGATATTTTTTATTGGTAGAGTAAAGAAAACTAGAAAAAAGGCGGAAAATAAAATGAACTTTTTGTCTGAATAATTTTAAGTCAGTGCGTTTCGTTGTTGATTGTTTATTTGGCGCCGACTGACACAATGACACAACGAATACTGATTTAGAACTTTTTCAGTTTTTTCTTGTAAAAATTAAATGTGTTCCCATGAGACAATATTTTGTCGAGCGACATGTCGTTGTTATATTCTTACGTTTAGATAATTTAGGTGGCAATTTGTCTTTTTTGCACTTAAGTTACACGCAGTTGAAATATTTTATAATTTAAGTAGAGATTTATAAGTTCACACACGATATGTGCAACACGTTTTTATAATTTTTTTATTTGATGAAAATTTACACTTGAACTGTAATTTCACTTGATGGTAAATGACGATGCATTCTAGACGCGGGTTAACTTCAATTTAATCTGGCAGTTTTATTATCTTATTAATCGTTGAACTTTACGTAGATGCTGTTTGTAATTCTTAATAAAAGTAATTTAGCACTTGCCGAAAAACGAGGTTAATTTGTCACATTTTGTTCCCATAACCCAAATGGTTATGCACTTTCCATTCGGGTGTTATGTAATTTTAATTAAACTCGAAATCATCGCACTTCGGTTGTTCGCGTTAACTTGGTGTAACGGTCAAGTGTGATGATCTTTATCTAGAACTTTTCATAGTTTTATTATCTACACTTTATCATAATATATTCAATCTGTAGGTACTACTGATATCTAGATTATGTCTCTTGGAGTCCACAGGCAACCGGAAGGCTGGTTAATTTGTTTTAAATAACTATTTCAACTGTTGCTGTTTATTTTGCAACATCTTTAATAGTATCGATCTAAATTATAATATTATCGTTTTAACTTTTCTGTGCTTAGTCCAATTCATCCTCTATCGTTGCATTTTCACATTATCAAAGTACACTTTATTAATTAAAATCAATAACTAATACCTAGTTACTTAGGAATTTGTAGGTATAGTAAGTTAACCTTGAATGTGCAGAAGTCGCTTAATATTGGGTCTGTTTCGCGGGGTGCGACGGGAGCGGCGTCCGTAATTGGTTAGCTGTCGTATCACGTCATAATCTGCCTCCCGGATTGGTTATCGCCGTCTTGTACAGTCTGCCGCGCACCTGAATTTTTGTATGGCGAGTGGGCGAGTGTCTGCGTATGCTAACTACTACTTTTCCCCGCTACTTTCCTTCATGCCTCAAGAACCCTGCCTACTTTAGCCAGCATATACTCGTAAGTTTGGCCACAAACAGAGGTGACACAGCTTGAGTTCTGGCCACATTACCTCACTGCAGTGGGTTGCATTATATGGTAGGTATTTTTGATATGTTATTTTTTGTTTTTACGTTTATGACCCAATTTAAATAACTGGAACTCCTTGAACTCTTAATATTATTTAGTCTTGAAAATTACAATCTTTTATTGTGGTAGACGTAATACAAAACAGGTAATTCCTTGAGAAACCTTGGACTAGTTTCCTTTCCTTACTCTTATGCGTTTATCTTGAAATAGCCTTTATTTTTAACAGGTGAGTTGGGGAAAAAGCTTCGAATCAGGCAAAAGTTTTTTGCTACTTTCTACATAAATGTATGCTGTAGGTATTTTAGTTTTTTTTTTGCCAAGAAGAAATTATTTATTAATTTAATTTCAAAAAATGCGGTAAAATTAAATTAAATAAACAAAGAAACACACCGTTTATTACTCTGTCTATGACGAAACTGGTTAGCGTATCAATGCACCATCTCTATTACAAAACGTATGATTGATACATTGCATCGACGCCAAACGTTGATTATTAGCTAATGATATGACGAGAGCTTTTTCTAAAGGTATGAATTCCAGTCCATTGGCGCCATTGAGTAACAACTCAGCTATTACCGAACAGCTGATATTAAGATATTTCATCATCAACATCATTATCAACCCATCACCGGCCCACTAGAGGGCACGGGTCTCAGAATGAGAAGGATTTAGGCCGTAGTTCAGCCACGCTGGCCGAGTGAGGTTTGATAGACTTTCCACGCCTTAGAGAACATTGTGGAGAATTCACAGGCATGCAGGTTTCCTTACGATGTTATCTTTTACCGATAAAGCAAGTGATATTTAATAATTAATGTTAATACCTGATACAGGCCAACAAGGATGCACTCAATTTTATACTTAATGCTGTAGATAATTGGACGTAGTGAAATAGAAGGATTAAGCGGAAACCACGCCGCATACCTACCAAACTAACTTATAGCTTGGCTCACATTGCTTCGGTATCTTTTCATAAGTTCACTACTAGAGAGCTAAGCAACTTGTGCATTTAAAAAATCCTACTAATTCCTACTTCCTACTAATATTATAAATGTGAAAGTGTGGATGTTTGGGTGTTTAGATGTTTAGATGTTTGGATGTTTGTTACTCTATAACGTCGCAACTACTGAACAGATTTGGCTGAAATTTTGAATGGAGATAGACTAAAAACATAACCTGGAAAAATCCACAGTTCCCGCGGGATTTTGAAAAATCCGAAATCTATATTTACAGCTATAGGTAGATTACTATAGCAAACTACCTACCTTGAAAGTAGGTATAAAGGTTGGAAAAGGGAGCGGAAACGGAAACCAGATATCCACGATGACCTCAGGATTTAAATTCACGCGAGCGAAGCCGCGGGCAAAAGCTAGTTAAAAAATAAAAGACCTTCCCAACGGTTTCAGCCTCGATTCACTCCTGCGCCATCTTTGCGCCACCCATTGACTGCCAGCACGCCTCTACATCTTTTAGTTTTCTGTCAATACCTACATAGTTTGACTCGCATAGCTTCGCTTAGCCCGCATATTCGATGGCACGCTAAGCTAAGTAAACTAAGCTAGTTTAGTTTAGATCGCGGTGTGGTTTAGCAATCTGAGGTGGCAGTGAGTGGGTCAAGTCTGTTGCGGTAGGTCGACCTCCAATCCAATGGTCCGATGACATAACAAAGGCGGAAGTTGTTTGTATGAGGCAGACGGAGGACGCTGTATAATTCTCTCCCTCTCTCTCTTTTTCTTTTTTTTCTTTCTTTCTGTCTTCTCTCGGAAAGGAAAGGACCATACTAATAATAATGTCATTTCGGCCACGGCCGCCAATATGAACGCAGTCAGTCTGGCCAACTACGCAGGAGACATAAAGCATAAAAAATTATGAGTGCACTCTATTCCTTCACTCTAATAATCCGATGGGACGCCAATGCCACTGCGACACGACCGGAGAGAGACTAAGATGCAGGACTGACGGCTTTACACGCTCTCTGAGACGTAAGAATGTAGGTATCTCACAAGTCACAACGCCAACTTCGAAACTCAGGGCTATAAGAATTTCTTGAAAGAAAAACCAGATTACTTTTTTTGGCCCGATCGGGGACTCAAACCTCATGAGCACTGGACCAATCAGGCAGTTAAAGGACCGTAATCTTTTTCGGTCAAAGTCAAAATAATGAAATCAGCGTGAAAAGGGCGTTGCTACAGACGCGAGCGTAAATAAACACGCGTAATATCTGACACACTGACACGGCTTTCGATTACGTATTCCGCAGAGAACTATACCGACTATAACTATACTTCACAACACGAAATATGGCCAAATTGTTCTCACACGTATCCACACATTTTACTTTTACTGCTATTCCTATACTCTTTGAGAGGATTTACTTATGCGTCACTTGCAGGGATCTATTTTTAACCCCCGACGCAAAAACGACGGGGTGTTATAAGTTTGAAGTGTCTGTGTGTGTGTGTGTGTGTGTGTGTGTGTGTGTGTGTGTGTGCGTCTGTCTGTTCCCCTGTGGCGCTCAAACGGGTGGACCGATTTGAATGCGGTTTTTTTTTGTTTGAAAGGTGAATTAGTTGGGAGTGTTCTTAGTTACGTTTGATGAAAATCGGCCTTAGATGGCCGCCGCCACAAAATGGCGGATTACATATTTTTCACAACGCCCGGCTCAATATAGGTATCAAATGAAAGGGCTTGACTAGTATAATTGCACTATGCAAATCCAAGATGGCCGCCATCACAAAATGGTGAATGTCGGGGATTTTTAAATTTTCAATTTATACTTGTTAACTTTATCTTATTTGGGAAGTTTTATTAACGATGATGAATTCGCTTTTGACCGCATACATTATTGCGAGACGGTCAATTATGATGTAACTGCTAATCAGTGTGTAAACATCTGTTAGAGTCACGCCCCTCATTACCTTCACAGTATTATAAGATGGCGTGCCGAGAAATACCGTCTGGTCTGGCGGCATGCGTGTAAATTGCACGCGGCATCGTACCGGAACGCTGAATCGCCTGGCGGCACGCTCTGCCTGTAGGAACCAATTTGAACCGCATTCAAATTGGTTCCACCCGTTTGAGCCCTACGGTGGAACAGACCAGACGGACAGACACACACACAGACACGTCAAACTTATAACACCCCGTCGTTTTTGCGTCGGGGGTTAAAAATTGAAAAACGAGTAGGTAGTAAGTCATTCCAAGTCATTACTTAAATTATCATTATTATCTACTGAAAAAAAGTTGATGCCCATGGCTTCATCTTTATATTTATGTTTGTGAAATACTGTGGGAACTCTTTGCTTTTCCGGGATAAAAAGTTGCCTAGATCACACCCTGTTCAATCAATTATATCTGCCTGCTTGTGAAAGTCCCGTGAAAATCGGTTCAGACAAACAGAGCGCTGACAGACAGGCAGACATAAACTTAATAAGAGGCAGTTATTTCGAAATCATAGACACACACTTTAATATAATTATTTATTTGAACCACAATGAGACCTGTCGTTTGATACAAACTTAAAGATTTTCAATTTTTTTTTTCTTGACGTATTTTTGGATTTAATATCCGTTATATTGACTGACTCTTAGTAACAGCTTGTTCCTAAGTACGATGAAAAATTTTCTTCGTTGTACTTAGGAACTGCTATAAACTGGAATTTGATGTGATGATTTTCCATTTCTTAGATATACATCAAATTCCATAATATTCAAATAGGCTTTCTAAGGCCTTTTCAAACGTCTGAGGGTTGTCCGTTTATAAATTTTCTTGTAATCTGAGGAATCTACCGACCGGTTCAGAAAGTTAGATCTAAGTAAATCGAGACTTGAAGCTGGTTGGAAACTTAAGTAAAATTACAATAGAATGATTTTACATATTATTACTAAACACTTACGTACATTATTATTTTTAACACCTACTTCACGGGTGGGATTATCTGATCTTAAGACAAATACAGATAGGTTGTACGCATAAACCTTGCTCGAGAAATGTTGTAAATAATAGTGAAAAACAAGAGATAGAATTCGTAAACTAAAATCCGCTTGCTCTTAATAATAATAATAATAATTTAGTGTGCAGAAAAACGTGTATTCAACTGCGTACTAATGTAGAACTGTAACGGAAAAAAAGCGCGGGGCAAGCAGCTAGTGGCACCATCTGTTATATCTATGCGAAACTAACTTAATATTTCAGTTTAGCGAAGGTCAGGTTTATTAAACAAAATCGGCCCAGTAGTTAAGAGTTAAAACGCTACGGTGGACCGTAACGTCCACACAGACATATATATATATACATGTATATATACATACATCCATATATGGATGTATATGTATAGACTGCTAAAATCATAACAAGATGACAAAGAGGAGTTTAATTCTTGTTACCTATACTAGTGTTCCAGATAGTTTTTTTAATTTACATTTACACATTTAAATTACACATAGTCATCTCTATTACTGATGCTCGTAAAAAGTGCAATAGTATTATACAAGTCGTTATTTTTCGCGGTAATTTTTTTAAGTAAGTACGCAATAACTTACGCAGGAGTTATCACACTGACATTTGTAAGTATATTTCGCAGTAAAACTTAGCACGCTTTGGTTATTTCTCGGTAACGTTTTGCAATACATATTCTATCCGTATTAGGGTAATCATAGTGCTTAGTCTAAGATCGGAGCACTCGAAAACGAACTCGAAAACTACTGATCGATTTCAGAGTAAAATAGACCTAAAATGGCTTGTATTAAGGTTTGAGTTCGCCAATACATTCAGCATTCGAACACAACGAGCGCCCCAAGCAGAAATGTTGTAAAATACATATTCGAACTATGGAATTACGACTTTAAAATACGAGTATTTGAGTTCATTTTGCTCTGAATTCACTTGTGATTCGATCAATAGTTTTCGAGTTCGTTTTCGAGTGCTCCGATCTTAGACTAAGCACTCAGTTGTTTATACCTACTTTCAGAAAAATTTTGCAACAATTTAATACAATAAGCAGTAAGAAATGGTATAAAGCCCGCTCTACACTCGCGTGGTAATGGCGGCCGCGACCGTGAATTTGATCGCGTTACGCGCTTTATCTCTTGCAAGACAAATAAATAATTCAAAGCGAGTAAGTCAGAAAAGATGGTTTCGAGAAAATCCCGCAATTTTATGTTTATGACAAATTATTATACCTACACTCGCTTTTCACGTGGCATAATATATCAATAGGAACGTTAAAAATTAGACTTAGATATTGAGATGAAAATATTACGAAAACAATTAGCAATTTTATTTTTACTTTAGGAAAATCCACCCTCTTAATTACCACGGCAGTAGGTATTATTATAAATACCTAGGTTTCACCCCCTTGTGATAAGTGTCGGTTAGCTTATTTATTCACAACTTTTGTCTTTGTCACTTGACATAAAGTTAGAAAGTGACAAAACTTACGTTTAGGCTATCCGACATTTATCAGAAGGTGGTGAAACAGGACCTTAGTATTATATCTGACTATACCGCAGTTTCACAACTGTTAGTTGTCTAAAACCATTATTTTATTGTGGAACCAAAACCAACATCGGAGGAAGTGCAAAGATTGGGGAGTACCTACCTAATTATTGGAATAGCAGGCAGGTTAAAAATTAGTTTTATCTATTTTAAAATATTTATTGTTATCTATGAGGAAACATTTTCGTAAATGAATAAACGCTTCACCCGCCATCTTTTATTTTATTACCCTAATTTCATTAATAAAAGCTGGCTTTTAAAATTGAATTTTCGGTAATATTTTGTACATTTCGAACTAAGTAATTTGCACAATTTTCTTTCGGTTCTGTTGTCTTATTAAAATACTATTATTGGGACTTGAATCTGCCTAGAAACAAGCAAGAAATAAGTAACCAAAAAAAAATTGTAATGACATAAGTATTTTTTGTTAGCACAACGTTCATCGACCGACAACTACGGAGCGAAACTCTAAAAATGTTGTCAATATTTAATATTTGCTCGTTTCTAAGAAGACATCGGCAATTTAACTTGGTTTACTTACACGAAAATACCTTTTTTACGAACGACCTCTAAAAGTTTTATGGATCATGGATTTTTGGTGTTTAGAAAATTATATTTTTGATCCACACGCTGTGATCTTGCTGAAACCTATTTAATATTTTATGTCGCTATACCTATTATAGATGGCAAAATGTACCTGAAAAAACCTACATCCTGGAGACGGACACAGGATACTTTATATCCCAAAGATCAAACATTTCCTAAGGAATTTTCAAACAAAATAAGTAAATCGAACACGGAAGATTGGTGTAGCAATCGTCCACTTAGTTTCGTGAGAAAAATTGTTGTATTTTCATACTTCACCGCTTTCCTATCTTCAAATGTGCAGTTCAATTCTACGAGTACATAATAAAATACCTATTTACTTATAGGTATGTTTACAGTAAAACTTTACTCAATCCTAATTTAGTAGTAACTCCTAAACATGGTAACTAGACGTAGGTAGGTACCTACTTCAATCTATGTTGGGCAACACAATTATGGAAATCCATTGCAAAAACTTGTCTCATCTGAAGCCTAATTTTGCAAACAACAATCTAATAAGATGATGACCCTTCAATGAAGATAAAATGATTATTCAAAGATACTTTAGCAATCATGGGCATAAAGGGCATAAATCAGCAACCGCTGATTTATGCCCTTTATGCTCATAATTCCCATTGGATTCCTATTGGTTATGTAGGACCAAAGGATAGGGGATTCCTTATCCATTGGTCCTACATAACCAAGCCAAGACAATATAAATCACTGCTACCACGAAGAATATGAAAAATTTCGAAGGTTATACATAGATGATATCCTCCTTTCAAAATTACATATTTTGCGTTGCATACACGTCATGACAAAACATTGTAATTTATAATCATTGCAATATTGTGCAAGCATACACGATTTAAAAGTAGGTAGACTCTTTTAAGTATTTATGTAACCTATAATTGCGTTTCGTTGGTAATTAACACCGTCTCCACCTAACCATACTTGTCTAGATACAGATAAATAAAATTGAAGTGTCTGTATGTTTGTACGAGCTAATCCTCGAAACGGCTGGGCAGATTTTGACGGGATTTTCAGAGACAAGTAGAAGATTATGCAGGGAGATATCTGGGTTAAATTTTATCGCGGGAAAAAAACCGGCCAAGTGCGTGGCGGGTCACGCGCAGTGTAGGGTTCCGTAGTCACAATCCTCGAAAAACAGATATAACTCCTTAACCTGTGAACCTTACTTAGCCATGATAGTTTTCCTTTAAAATTGATTGTATATACTACTGCTGTGAATTTTTTCAAGTTCCTATATACTGCCATTTGGCTGATAGAGGGGGGGACGACGACACGTGACTCTAATAAAAATTGGCACTTTAAAACATCATATTTTACAAACGGATCTAGAAATCGAAAAATGATGTTCCCACACCCATAGTATTTTTAAAAGACCTATTCAACGATACCCCACACTATGGGGTAGACGAGAAAAAAAATATTCATCCCCACTTTACATGTAGGGGAGCTACCCTAAAAAAAAATATTTATTAAAATTTTATTTCACCACTGTGTCGGCGTGATTAATATTTATACCCATGCCAAATCACAGATTTCTAGCACTAATAGTCTCTGAGATTAACCGAGGACGGACAGACAGACAGACGGACGGACATGGCGAAACTATAAGGGTTCCTTGTTTGTTTACTACGGAACCCTAAAAATAAAAACTACTTATTCATATTAGGAAAATAGGTAAATACATTTTCAGGGCTATGGACGAGATTTGGCACAGTGACAGTTTGCACTCCGGGGCGGACATTGGCTACTTTTTACCCCACAAAATGAAAGTGTGGGATTATGAAAAACCTAAAAACCACTTGTACGAAGTCGTGGGCCCTTATACATAATATCAATAGTTAAAAATAAGTACTAAGTATACCTACTAAGTAAAGGCAATTCTTACACTAGTGGCTATCCACCATTACAGTCCTGTAATGGGTATCCCACGGCTGGGGATAGGCCTCCTATATTCTTGTAGGAGAGTGGGATTTAGAGCATAGACCCGCCACGCTGCTTATGGTTGCAATCGAACCAATGCATTGCAAAAACAAAGGCACTGAAATAAACTACTTACCTACTTACTTAGAATTAATTTAAATATTGTGAAAACCACTAAAGCAATTTATGTTGTTCAATAAGGCCAAGAAATTAATTTTCGAAAGTAAAATAATGAATGCTCGATGCAATTTGGGTACCTTTATCTAGCTAGGTATATAATAACAATATAGATATGATATTATATTGTAGTAAAATCGAGAGTCGAGACTAAAAGGCAATTAAGACTATATGTATAGAAGTTGTTTCGACTAACTTGAGACTTTGTAGCTTAGTATACGTTGAATATTTTATGTATCTAGATCAGAAACGTAAAATATTGAACAACATAACACCAGTAGAAAACTTGTTTGTTAATTTATAGATCTTGTTACTGAAGATTTACTCTTGGCCGTAACATAATTAGATAAATTAGTAGGTTGCCTATCTATCTCTATGGCAGCTATGCTAGGGTTTACCTTTAAAGTTAAATTGGTACACCAAATTTTCAAAAAGTGCATTGAATAAATCAGGAACTACCTACTTGTTTCTCCATGGTTAAGATTAAGGATCAAATAGTTAAAGTTAAAGAATTCTGACTTCTGTAAGCTAATAAAAATTCTTATAAAAAAAATGACCTCAAACCACAAATAAGTCATAAACAGTGGCAATACTTTTTTCGCCAAAAACCCTAGATTTAAGCGTTAAAGATAATAATTATGCATATGAAGTATATGAAGCACAAGTGTATGAAGCACAATCATATGAAGTAAGCAAAATTAACAAAGAAAATTAAACTTGGAGCTTTATTTTCGATGTCATAAATCATAATATCTAGAGTTTATATAATTTTCCTTTCGCTTGACTATCGAATGTAACTACTTACGTCATTATAAAACTTATCCTTGTTGGTTTTCTTCGCTTACTACGTCTCCTACTAATACTGTCATGGTCAACGGCTTTCAAAAACCTAAAAATTGCTCCATTCACATTTTTACAGTACACTGTTAGTACCTATGTAGTAAATCCTGCCCAAGCCTACAAAGAAAAGGTGATATATATTAACTTCCTCGCATCCGAACTACCAGACCACTGGGTCAAATAAAATTTTACGCATTGGTGACTTCAGTCGGCGTAAATCGTTGATATTTTGTAAGAGATTCGCGCCATAAACTTATTGCGAAACTTGCGATTTTTCCGTTGTGATCATCATATTAGCTAACAACTGCACTTTTGCGAAAGTATCCTACTTACATATTTGTAGCAAACATCAGCACTCCTATTGAACAAGTTTTATGAAATCAAATTACTTACACAAAATATGAATCATTACGGATAAGCATTTATCTGGTGGGAGGCTTCTGTCTTACTAGTAACCACGCTCCTAACGTACCGCCAGGCGATTTAGCATTCCATTACGATTAGAGGCATGGCTTTAATAAAATTAGAATAGAATAGAATAGAATAGAAAAGTTTTTTATTCAAATAAACTTTTACAAGTGCTTTTGAATCGTCGATTGAGTCTACCACAGGTTCGGAATGCAGTTCCAGCCGAGAAGAACCTGCAAGAAACTCGGCGGTTGCTCTTTTTTAAAAATAACATTATAACAATTATTATTATTAATGTACATGATTGAAATGCCGTCTCGCGCATTGCTGGAACGAGTTAAATCCAAGCTTTTTTATCGTTTATATAATCTTCAATTGTATAATAAGCTTTTTTTATGAGCATACTTTTAATAAAGTTCTTAAACTTGTGTAAAGGCAAGTCTAAGACATATTTTTTATTCAGATAAACTTTTACAAGTGCTTTTGAATCGAAAAATGAATCTACCACTGGTTCGGAATGGTGCTTACAATTCTACACGTTAAGAAGGGCAGACAAAAGTAGCCCCATTTCCGACGTGCGTTGGCGTTGACGGAATTGTCGCGTTATAACTCATCTAAGAAGTATGTTGCCCCACTTTTAGGTAGACTTCATCGTCAATTCAAGTTAAAGAGCTAATCAAGACTGAAGCCCAAATTAGACGGTTCATTTTTCGGGATTATTGCTTTCATTTTCGAGGCTTCATCGATGAGTCATCGAAAATGAACCGTCTAAACACCGACCGCTCATTGTTCACAGGACTGATCATTGCATCGTTCAAATATCGCAAAAATGAACGATTAACGGGGCACTGTCTAATTTGGCTTTAAGTTAATCAATTGCAATCTAGAGTTAACTGTGATAAAAAGTGTGCTACATAACATAACAGTGCACCGAACAAGGCACTATGTCTGCTCCTACGTGTGTTACTCGATATTACTTACATATGTTATACTAGCTTTTGCCCGCGGCTTCGCCCGCGTGAATTTCGGTTTTTCACAAATCCTGAGGGAATCGTAGATATCTGGTTTCCGTTTCCGCTCTCTTTTCCAACCTTTATACCTACTTTCAAGGTAGTTTGCTATAGTGATCTACCTATAGCTGTAACTGTAGATTTGGGTTTTTTCGAAATCCCACGGAACTGTGGATTTTTCCAGGATAAAGCCTATGTTTTAAGTCAAGGCATAATCTATCTCCATTCAAAATTTCAGCCAAATCGGTTCAGTAGTTGCGACGTTATAGAGTAACAAACATCCAAACATCTAAACATCCAAACATCCACACTTTTACATTTATATTAGTAGGATTTCAATTACAATGCTCTTTCATCATCATCATCATCATCATCAACCCATTACCGGCTCACTACAGAGCACGGGTCTCCTCTCAGAGTGAGAAGGGGTTTGGCCATAGTCTACCACGCTGGCCAAGCGGATTGGCAGACTTCACACACCTTTGAGAACGTTATGGAGAACTCTCAGGCATGCAGGTTTCCTCAAGATGTTTTCCTTCACCGTTAAAGCAAGTGATATTTAAATACTTAAAACGCACATAACTCCGAAAAGTTAGAGGTGCGTGCCCGGGATCGAACCCACGACCTCCGATTAGAAGTCGGTCGTCCTAACCACTAGGCTATCACAGCTTACAACGCTCTAGCGTTGCTCAGCTAGCAATGCTCTTTACAACACAGTATCTAATAACCGTTAAATAATTTCAACATGGAATACAAAGATGGTAAGTAACCCAGCGCATTCCCTTTTACTAAAGTAAGCCTCTAAAATGTTCAAAATTTACTACATTTTTTAATTTTCTTTCGTAAGTAAAAGAAATATACAAGTAAAGTATTAGCAGCCATTGGTAAGTAGAGACAACAATAAATCAAACAAACGAAATTGACTGCGATCTCACCTGATGGAAAGTGACGATGCAGTCTAAGATAGAAGCGGGCTAACCTGGAACAGGTATGACAGTTTTTACTAAATTCATATCCCTGATCGGTTTGTACGCGGCATCGTACCGGAACGCTAAATCGCTTGGCGTCACGACTTTGCCGGTAGGATGGTAACTAGCTACGGCTGAAGCCTCCCACCAGAACAGACTAGAAACAATTGAGAAATTATAAATTCCTTAATTGTCTCTGCCGGGAATCGAATCCGGGGCACTCCGGGGCATCCCACTTATAAGACCACAGCGCTCAACACTGCGCCAGGGAGTTCGTCATTAATATTCGATTGCTTTTTCGAATTTTAGTTTTTTAATGGCGTCATTCGTCTTAACCGATATAAATATTTTAACATCTGGGTCAAAGCGGAAGCCTTATACCTAATAATTATGTCTAGATTTAAAACCAGTTGTAATTCGTCAGCTCAAAATCGATAATATAATTTAATAACCACTTCCGGAAATTATTAATTTAATTTAATTTCATAGAAACAAGAAGTTTGAACTTGAATTCAAAAACTGGTTCTATGGTTTGAAAAAATCCTCAATACCGTAACGGCTTAGGGTCTGACCATAGACTGAATATTTTTTTTAATAATTTGCAAGCCTAAGAGCCTGTTTCACCACCTTCCGATAACCACCGAAGTAGTTGTGTTTGTGAGCGCTAGAGTGGGTGAGAGACAATAGCGTCCGGCATGTGATTGTTGATGTTAACAATATTAAAATTATTATTGCTCTTAGGTAATCCGTCTTAACTCTGCAATCAAACTTTCGCTATTCATCAATTTTCCCAAAAAAAAAAAAAAAAAAAAATGTCACCCGGAAAAACCAGCTGATGAAGTCAATACAAAATGTAGGTGCGAAATATGGAAATGTCGGACAGAATCTCTTACAGGCTCTATTATGCAATAGTTCTTATAATAATCTTGCGCAAGAGGCTAAGGTTTGCCGCTCTAGTACCCTAGGAAAAAGCAGGAAATCAGATGTGGAGGTATCTAACTCGTTCCTATGTACCTGTGTTGTTATTACTAGTTACTGTTACGTAGTCTTTATAGTGCGTCGATCGACTGGCCTGTATCGACCGACGATGCATTCTTTGCAGAAAAAACTGCTCGCTAGTCGCGATTTCGTCCGAGTTTATTTATTGGTTTTATAACTTTCCCTGGGTTTTTTGGCTAATTTTTCCCCGGAAAATCAGAGTCGACGGGATAAAAAAAGTTTGTCCGTTTCTGGGATACAGGAAGTGAAAACCCTTTGCCGCTTATATATCAACAATTTTCATTATTTATTTAGAAAAGGAAATATTTCCGAGATAAGCGTATTTCACGTGCGCTTGAAAGTTCCGTTAAAATCGGTTTAACTAGCAGCTCTTTTGTTACATAATTCAGTAATTCATTATACAAGTAAAAATAAAGTATTTTACATTAAGGTCCTGTTTCACCACCTTCTGATAAGTATAAGATAGCTATCTACAAGTGTTGTCTTTGTCACTTGACATAAAGTAAGAAAGTGACAAAACTTACGTTTAAGCTATCCGACACTTATCAGAAGGTGGTGAAACAGGCCTTTAATGTTTTAAAGGTTTATGAGTATTTTCCATGCATCATGTTGCTTCATCCAACATTTTAGTTGTAGTAACGTGGAGTCGTATGTCAATTTCGTACGCTTGAGGAGCTAATCGCGTGCGTAACGATATACCTCTGAAAACGCACTAAGACTATATTAATTGTAAACACAGTTTAAGAGAGTAAAAATGATTTAGAATGCCTTAGAGGTTAATTCTTTATACCCTTGGAATAAAATACCCTTCCGAGAACTGTGTTTACTGACACAATGTGGGTAAGTCTTTAAAACAAGAGTGAGAATAGGCATCTTCTAGAAGAGCGCCATTTTCTTAAAAAGAGTAGAAAATAATCCTATTTCTAATACCTTTTCTATACCTTTCGTCGTCGTCTCATCTGATAGACGTCCACAACTGGACAAAGGTCTGTTGCAAAGATCGCAACAGGACACTATCTTGTGCCGCTTGTATCAATTAGTTGTATTCCTCATTGCTGAGAGTGTGACCTCTTTCCATTAATCACACTATGGTAGGTATTTTTTTGAGATATCATAATAATATTGGGTATAATTATACGTTCTAATATTATAAATGCGAAAGTATGTCTTTCTGTCTGCTAGCTTTTCACGGCCCAACAGTTTAACCGATTTTGATTTTTTGGTACAGAGTTAGCTTACATCCCGGTGACGGACAGAGGCTACTTTTTATCCCGGAAAATTAAAGAGTTCCCACGGGATTCTTAAAGGTCCATCCGTTTAACCGATTTATACATTTGGTACAGAGGTAGCTTGTTGTCCCGCAAATTGACATGGGCGACTATTATGCCGGAAAAGCAAATAGCTCCCACAGGATTTTTAAAACCTAAATCCACACGGACGAAGTCGCGAGCATCATCTAGTATACCTATATAACTATGAGCAAGGATAGCAGATGCCTGTAGTTGGGTTCAAAGAGTTGAAAGTTTTCGCCAGTGGATACCTAACTTCTTAATCGATTGCGGAATTTCCGTCGGAAACTTGGGGATCCGTTGAATTCAAAACATTCTTGTCTGGGTTAAGAAGTTGTCTAACTTGAATCGGTGTTGAAAACTTTAATTTCGCAACTAGTTAGTTACGGTACAGACAGTTTATGCAACGCGGGGTCTGATCGAAGCTGATAAAAAATATTAAGAAAGCGGCAACGATCGTTTCGCAGTACTTAAGCGTTTTTCCTTGAGATTTTTTTCCTGTTGGAAATGTTTTAGGCTCTAATTTGGTCTCAGCTTAGGCAACTGGTGAGTTTTTAAGTCTTGTGTCAACGTTTAATTTAGATTTTATTTTAGATTTCTATGCCTACATAGGTACATACTTAGCTATTTCGTTTAAAAATCGATGTAAATCGACTGTCCAAAATTGTGGACTACATAAAACTAAAATATCAAAAATAGCATGTACATAAGTAACAGAAGTAATTGAATAGCTTTTTTTTGTGTATTTTATTCATTATCATTTTATTATTTTCAGTTTCTGAAGATTCTCAAAATCTCTACTAGAGGCAGGTAGGTTTATGCCATAATATCACCAGGAGATTTTTTATTTATTTAACTAATTACTCTGAATATAATAATGTTTTAAATTTATCTACTATAGCATGTTAATTATTGTTTATTTAAAATTAATTTTAATTTAAGTAGGGATATAATTTATCTACCTAGGTACCTAGTAGGTACCTACTCCAAAAAATTAATAGGTAATACCTTGTTTTTTAATCCGGAAAAATCACACAAATACAAAACTGTAAACTCACTTGAATCCACAGACGTAAATTCCAAAAAAAAAATCATTAAAATCCGTTCGAATTTCGAATCGATTGCGCGTGCGTTTATCGCGCGGTTCCGACACTGACAGGCTTTAGGTACCACCTCTCACCACTAAAGCCTATAAGCCTAGCCTATAGGTAAGACATTACCACGTGTGGCATTGTTGTGTTGACAATTTTCATGGTAATCAACATGAGATGCCATAATGTGCTAAAGCTGAAAATGTGCCGGAAAACGGCCTCGTCCCTCCCTGGCGCAGTGGTGTACGCTGTGCTCTTTTGAGTGGGAGGTCCTGCGTTCAGTTCCCGGCATGCAGGGGCAATTTGGAATTTTATAATTTCTAAATTGTCTCTGATCAGGTCTGGCGGGAGGCTTCAGCAGTGGCTGATTACCACCCTGCCGGTGTAAAGACGTGCCGCCAAATGATTTAGCGTTCTGGTACGATGCCGTGTACGAAACGATCAGGGGTAGGTATGGGTTAAAAAGCTGCTATATGTCCAGGTTATCCCGCTTTCACCTTGGACCGTATCGAAACTAACCCTTGCAATCGCAGTCAAGGGGTAAATTGTAAATAGGTACCTACCTACTTAATTTTAAAAAATCATTTAGGTACGCAACTCTTGTGGTATCGCATACTAAGTAAGTATACATACATAATATAATTGTTAACGTATAATTTATATTGTACTTAAGTATAGGTAGGCCGTAGGGCACTTAATTAATACTTACCTAGCTTTTATTTAATTAGGTACTGTTTTGTTCAATTGCTCTTATTAATTAAGTATAAATTATGTACATTTTTCGGCAATGTTTATCTAATAATAGTATCTATAGTAACTATAATATTATGTAATAAGTAATTCATAAGAATAACTTATTACATAATATTATATTATAATATAACTGACGTGGAAATGCGGCCAGTCTGATGGGTACCTTTGAACCAGGAGCCACCAGGGGTGGACTTTTCGACTAGTTTTTATAATAAATATATATTATTATCTTTAAATTATTTATTGTGTTTATTAGTTTTAATTACATTATGTATCATGTTTTATAAACAATAAATTGTATATATAACTGACTGATTAATTAATGACTATTTTTTTCCAAAAAAAAAATAATTAAAAAAATGCTACAAATATGTAAAAAACATAGATGTTTACATAAAAATATTTATGAATTACAAATGTAAGTAAGTTTGTATGTCTTTGCATTTTTTTGATTAATTAATATGAACAGCGACCAAACCCGTTGCCCATGAACATTTGCAGCGCCATAAAAGAGGTGTAATTAAGTGAAGGCGCTTATTCGACGCCGGATTTGCGAGGTCTGCATATCTATCAATTGCCTCGTTGGTCTAGCGGTTAGCATATTCGACTGCAGATCACGAGGTCCCGGGTTCGTTTCCCGGGTAGGGAAAATAATTGTTATGTATTGGGTTTTTCTGTCAAGAAGTTCTCAGTGCCAGCCCGGAATTGTTAGTTCGCGGTGTTCCACCCCCGTGCCTCGGAGAGCACGTTAAGCAGTCGGTCCCGGTTATTATCACTATCGTGTGACAATAGTCGTTAAAGCCCGCCAACCCGTATTGGAGCAGCGTGGCGAGTCTAAGCTCTAAGTCCCTCTCTCCTATGAGAGAGGAGGTCTGTGCTCAGTAGTGGTACGTTAAAGGGCTGTAGTCTAGGTGGTGGTGGTGGCATATCTATGGCCTTTAACCATTCCTATATCTATACATATAATAAAATCGTAGAATTGCCGTATCTGTACATTGAAGATTTTTGCAAAATAATAACTGGGGGATGTTAGGGATAAGTAATAGAACGTAAAAAAGCTATTTTTGAAATTTTGTCTGTTTGTCTGTTTGTCTGTTTATCTGTTTGTCTGTTTGTCTGTATGTTTGTGCGCGCATCACGTAAAAACTACTGAATGGATTGAAATGAAACTCGGCATGATTTAAGTTAATACTATGGAGTAACATATAGGATACTTTTTATCCCGAAATTCAGCACGGTTCCCTTGGGAGAGGGGATGAAAGGCAAAATGTGTAAGTAGCTGTAATTCGTTAACGGGTGGTCCGATTTCATTCATTCTTTTTTTGTTAGAAAGTAGATACTTTAAAGACTACTGGCTTATCTCCGAAAGGCTGGACCGATTTTGATGGGACTTTCACTGGCGGATATTTACATTTTGATGTACCTAAACATCCGCCAGTGAACTTTTAACAGTTTTTAGCAAGGTTTAAGCTCAAAAGAGCATAGGAAAAACAAAATGATTATTAAAATCAATATCCACGCGAACGAGGTCGCGGGTATCCGCTTGTCTAATATATATTTTAAAAAGAATATTAGGCATGCTGTACATGAGTATAATATTCCCCTTTCTCCTCCAAATACCTGTGTAAAGCTTGTGCTACGGGTGGGTACGACAATAGTTAATAGTGTAACGGGTGGGGTTTGAACCCGCGACCTTTCAGTATTCAGTTCGCTATCTGAATGTTGCGCTATTGAGGCTAATGACGCACTTTTTGTGTGATCAGATTAAATACAGGATAGACGTCATGATCGATCATTCGAGTGTTTACGATAATTTAACAGAGTCGGTTAGTTTCCGACTCACTAGTTCAACACGAGTTTCTGCGAGTCGTGCAATCGAACTGTTAAGATTAAGTTTGGCTTCGCTAGTCACATCCGCGCACATTCCAGGAGATAAAGCCAAAGTGTCGCCGTTGACGGACACGTCAAGGAGGACATCATCAGTTCGACACATTAAACTCACCGACTGTGTTAAACTAACCGATTCAGTTAAACTCACCGACTGTGTTAAACTATTTGTTTTGGGGCCCTTATAGATTAATTATTATCATATTATTATGTGAATATTTTGCAGTTCCGATAATATTACAGACATCGTGTCGAATTGATAACCCAACTTTTTTTGAAGTCGGTTAAAAAAAGACCTCGAGCAAACCCCATGAAAATGTCGATCGCGTCCCGGACCATTCGAAATTAATATCTAAGTCACGGAAACAAATAATAGGTATTATTATCAAGTAGTTAAATAGGTACTTAGGGTAGGGGTGGCAACAATGAACCACCGAAAATTCAAACAGCCATCAAATATATTATACGCAAAGAGTTCCCAAGAGGGAGCAACGCGAAATATTATTACTCGTCAAGACGGCCGCGCCTACTGGCTATGTGTGCGTGACCTCGGTAATCGCGCCGTGTACGATACAACCTCGAATCGCATATGTGTGCGCGCCTAGGGATACCGGTTATTTGGACAATTGCACAATTTTTATAGATAAATCAAGTATGGTGTAGGATAAAATTTTGTTTTTATTAATTATTTATCTTTAATCTACGTGTGTGTAAAACTGTTTGTTTAATGTAAATCAATAGTTTGCCATGGAAACAGCATTAGTAATTACTTGATTACAGAATATTCATTAGGTATCTACCTCATTATTTAAATATCGGCTGGACCGATTATGATGGAATTTTTGGTGTGTGTTTGTGTGGGTAAGAAGATAGTTTGTATCTACAATTGGACCCTGTAGGTGGTGCTGCAGTCATGTTCTAGGATTTTTTTTATTACGAACAAATTTTGTTGAAATTTTGTAAGTTTCTTGTCCCTGGGGAGTTTAGATTCATAACCTAATTGAATCCGGTAGGTGGCGCTGCAAATTCGTAACACTAGATACTAAATAAAAATTATTTCTTGATTTAGTCAAATACTTTTATAATACGTTTCCAACAGTCGTCATGTCGTGTCCTTCTGATGACAGCTGTCCAGCGATGTCTTAGTATTGGATCCGTTGGAAATCTACATTAATTAAGTATTAATAATAATTATAAACTAATTAGAAAATTTATTTTTAATTTTTTTTTATATAATTTATATTTATAATCATAATTATTTAGAACTAGGAAATGCCCGCGGCTTCGCCCGCGTGAATTTCGGTTTTAAACAAATCCCGAGGGAATCGTGGATTTCCGGCTCCCGTTCCCGCTCCCTTTTCCAACCTTTATACCTACTATCAAGGAAGTTCTCTATATTAATCTACCTATAGCTGTAGCTATAGATTTCGGGTTTTTCAAAATCCCGTGGGAACTGTGAATTTTTCCAGGATAAAAAGTAGCCTATGTTTTAAGTCAGGGCATATTCTATCTCCATTCAAAATTTCAGCCAAATCGGTTTAGTAGTTGCGGCGTGATTGAGTAACAAACATCCAAACATACAAACATCCAAACATCCAAACATCTAAACATCCAAACATCCACACTTTCACATTTATAATATTAGTAGGATAATTATTATTTAAAAAAATTATTGAAGGTCAAAATTCAGTAAGTATAATATTAATAATAAATATTTACTATATTCCGGGACTTCCCTATATTTGTGGCAAATTACCTCACTACTGGCAACAAATTGATTTTATTAATAATTATTAATGTTCACACACGTATAACATACAACAATATATTTTTGCACAATAATGTGCAAAATACCACAATGCTCAGCTGGTATCACCGGCCAGTTCGACGTACCTATAAAACATCGAAATTAAAAATCCTATTTTCTCAAAAAAACATACGCAAATGTAAAAACTTACTGATGATATGAGATCTTCGACCTCTTATTTTGTTGTGAAGGATAATTACGACATAATTTCACCGCACAAACCGGCATATTTTTTTATTTTTCGGGAGCTGTTTACTGCGTAGTTTATTAAGTGACACTGAAGTAGGTGAGAGCGATCCTACCAATTTAAGTGAACATTTTTTAGGGCGCACTCGTGAGTTACATTATCAATCTGGCCATGTGGATAATCAAAGATTATACGTTACCTTGGCTTTATATTTCTGTTGCAATACTCAGTCAATATTGTTTAGTATGATATACTGTGGATCTAATCAGCCTACATATAACAAATTGTTGGTAAAAATATTTTTTTTAAAAAGTGGGATATGATTCATTGTGTACACCTCGTGGTATACAATGAACCAGGGGGGTGGTACTAAATGAACCATAAAGTACACAGTGAACCATGTTTTCAAAAAGTGTAGTAAATAAGTAAATATTATAATAATGATTAATATATTTTTAAATGAAAAGTATAACAATGAAAGATTTTTATTTATTTATCATTAATATTTAATATTTATTTAAATAAAACATTTCAATAAGTCTTATATTTGTACTCGTAGGTCGTATGTCAACATATTCTAATCATTTTGAATTATACATTTCTTTATTTCTGTTACTTAATCAGTCTTCTTATTTATTAAAAAAAAAACTTTAAAAAGCTTCTAACGAAATTGCATAATGTTATAATATGGCACTTTAAAGAGATCAACTGTTTAAACATAACATAAAAGGATAAAGTATTTTAGGTAAATTTCAAAATCAAATCAGCATCAGTAGCGTAAATTTAGTTGGGACATATTGACAGAAAATGTATAAGTAGTCTGACGTCGACTGGATCCTTTAGTTTCGGGAGAAGGTAGAATGTATTTGATGTCTTTTTTTAAAACACCCGCAGTATCAGGCTCTACAGGATCAACAAATCTTTGATATGTCTTGCTCTTTAATTTAAGAAAAGAGACAAAGTAGTCGCAATCTTCCTCCGCCTCCAATTCTTCAAGAACTTTGGCGATGTAATAAACATCCGTTTTCTTTGATTTAAAAAGAATAATGACATAATCATTAGGTCGAGGGTTTCGCGCCAGTGGAGGAAAATCTCTGTCTAAAACAATCTCTTCTTCATCGGATTCATTAACGAAGTCTTCTCCACCAGATGATGACCCGCTGAATTTAAACTCTTCATCTTCATCACCTGATGAATCAGATTTTATCTTCTTACGCTTTTGTTTAAATAAATCAACTTTAACGGATTTTACTCTTTTTTTGTTTCTCTTGTTCAGCTTTGCTTCTTCCAATGCATTTTTCTCTGGGGTGTCGGTGGCTATTATGCTCCTACCAGTCCTTCTTTTTGTTCGAGTGCTCGTGCGAGGTCCCGCCTTCAACGGAGGTCGGAAAATCTTCGGCGAAATAAAATTCGATGCACAAGGTGGAGAAGCTTCTTTTGTCATCATATTTTCAGCTGCAGAGACTGTAGAAATATTTGGATGGGCGACAGCTAAAGATGCAGTTTCAGAAGCAGGCAAGTTATACGGGCGATCAAATCCTTTATTATGTTTAACCATATTTTTTTCTGAATGTTCTGAGAGCGAATCTTTAGCTGTGATCCGCAATGAATGGTCTGAAGTCACAGGTTTTTCAGAAATTTCTGATGCTGGTAGGAAGACTCTTTCCATAGGTTCATCTTCTACACAGGTATTCAAGAGTGATGGCGAGTTTGGTGGTGAAATCGAAGGTTCTTCAACAGCCGTTACATCCGAGTCGACATAATCGCCATTTGGATTATCTGGTGCTGGTCTATCAGAAACCGCACTTGGTAAAAAATCGATTTCCGAAAACACCTGGTCTTCGAACGGGAATATACCACATTTTTTAAATGCATGGGTAATATTTGTGGGAGTCATGGCTTTCATATACGCCACACCAACGCACTCCGCAACATTATATATAGTTAATGGTTTTCCCGGATTACGTAACAGCCAAGAATCGACAGCGGAATTATAGTAAGCCTTGAATGGGGCATGTAGACCTACATCCAAAGGCTGTAATTTTGCCGTTGTGTGTGGATGAAGCGTAAGAATTGTGACACCAGACGCTTTAGCTAAGTCAAGTGCGGGAATTGACAAGTGGCTTTCGTGGTTGTCCATAATAAGTAAGGCCGGATTATCCTTAGACGCAGAACTATACTGGATGAAATGTCTCATTACGTCCACAAAAAGTTCCGAATTCATCCAGCCACTAGGAGAAGCCAAACCTAGCGTTCCTGGAGGAGCTCCAGTTAACATGTGCGACTTGAATATTTTTCGTGGAAATACCAGTGCTGGTGGCAAGGCTTGACCAATAGCATTAACGATGCAACAAGTTGTAACCAAAACACCGCGTTCTCCACTAGTGACTTTACAAACTCCACGACCTTTTGCAGCCAATACTTTTTGTGGTCGCTGAACTGTTGTCGTAGATGTTTCATCTAAATTGTACAGACGACTTCCGTTTCCAAAAGAAGAATGGCGGCTCATAACTTCTTTAAGGTTATCAAAGAACTTTTGCACGTTTACCCTATTGAACGCTGTCGCCCTTGCAATACTACAGGCTTCTGGCTTCTTTACAGATAATTGTGGGTGTCGTTTTCTGAAACCCCTCATCCAATCCCTGCCCGCCATCTCCAGAGTCTTCCATGTATCGGGAATTTCAATTTTATTTATATGTGCCATTTGGTAGGCTATACGTCTGCAGTCTTTAGTTGTCAGTCCGTAAAATTTATCTGCACAGTCCAGAATATACTCTTTAATACTGTTTTCTTGCTCTGTCGTAAAAATTTTGTTGACTTCATAGTTTGGTTCTAATCTAATAGATGGATCCTGTTTATATTTAAGCATATATCTACGAAGCGTTGGGTATGGAAGATTACAATCTTTAGCTGCTTTGCGGATGCTTACTCCATTAAGGCAAAGACGTATACCTTTTTGCATATCTTCAGAAGTGTGTCTACCTTTCTTCCGCGCAGCCCTGCCTAATGAGTTTCGACCCATACTAAAAAGAAAACAAACAGAAGTTATGTTAGTACAATATCGTATTGGACACCACTGAAGCAAATGATCAAGTGTGGTACACATTGAATCATGGTCCACTGTGTACCCAGTTATAGTGATTCACTGTGTGCCACCCCTATTTTCAAATTGTTTAGGCACCGTCATCGAAAATCGAATAATGTGGCTCTTACACAATTTGTGGTATAGCAAGCGCAATTAGCCACTCTATAAACACATTTCACTTTCACTGTACAAAATATTATAGTTACTGAATAATTCAAAATAGATACTCACACTATTTTCTTCGTTTTTTAGTAGAAAAACACAAAATCTTGTCGTTAGCGTGCGTTCGCGACAATTACGCGCCAGTGAATGCAGAGAGAGGCGGGGTATGGGGAGCAGGTTCTTACATTGAAGTTGCACAAACCGGCAACGTCGCATACTGATGCTACCTACGGTGGCTCATTGTGTGCCCTTGGTTCATTGTTGCCACCCCTACCCTACTCGTGTCTCGTACTACGTTCTAGACAAAATATTTTGCCATTACACCTAGCCTCTAGAATTAATATTAAAAATACCTATCTACGAGGAAAATGATAAGTAGGTCACGAGAATGAAAATGACCTTAGGAAAATTATTAAAGTTATAAATACAAGTAGAACGAAGTACTTACCTACCTATTAAATTACCTAGTGCAGTAGGGGCACAAGGGGTCTCCAAACTACGGCCCGCGGGTCGAATCCGGCCCGCCAGTGCTATCAATCCGGCCCGCCAGTGCCATCAATCCGGCCCGCCAGTGCCATCAATCCGGCCCGCCGGTGCCATCAATCCGGTTCGCCAGTGCCATCAATCCGGCCCGCCCGTGCCATCAATCCGGTTCGCCAGTGTCATCAATCCGGTTCGCCAGTACCATTAATCCGGTTCGCCAGTACCATTAATCCGGTTCGCCAGTGCCATCAATCCGGCCCGCCAGTGCCATCAATCCGGTTCGCCAGTGCCATCAATCCGGCCCGCCAATGCCATCAATCCAGTTCGCCAGTGCCATCAATCCGGCCCGCCAGTGCCATCAATCCGGCCCGCGATAGCTGTCAATTGTCATCAATTTGGCCCGCGACAGCCAATGTGGCCAATTCTGTTGTAAACAATTCTGTTTCTGTTCAATTTCTGTTTCAATTCTGTTCTAAACCTAAACTAAAATGACAGGGCTAAATATATTCCTATCTCTTTTACAATGCTCCCTGCGGAAAGGGATAGCACTATTTTTAAACTTGTCGATTTAGTTTAGGTTTAGAGATTGTGTACAACAGAATTGGCCCCAATGTCTTATTGTTGTTATGACTATTGCTGTGATAATTATGTTGAAGAAGAAAACACAAAATGATAATACTTAATTACTTTGTTATATTTACTTGCAAGGTAAACCTTAACTTTGTTATATTTACTTGCAAGTTAAAACTTAACGACAGGAATGACCACTACTTGCAACTAGATTTGGAATAGTAATTGAAATGCAAAAAAACGTATGTAAAAAACGTATGAAATATAAGGGGAGGGCAGGAAAATAAAAACTGTTTTGGCCCTTGGAACATACTGAAAAAAACATTATGGCCCTAAGGCTTCAAAGTTTCGACACCGCTGACCTAAATAATGCCTCGGTGGTCTAGCTGTTGGCTTGGCCGACTGCGGATGCGTTGCCACGAAATCCTGGGTTCGATTCCGGTGTCGGGCCAAGAATTACAGGCTAAGTCTTGTCGCATTGGCATCTCATCGGAGTATGAGAGTGAAGGAAATACACACACACTTGTGAACGTATCATCTGTCCTGCGTAGCCGCGGTTGACATTGGCCGCCGTGACCGAAATTCGGCCGGAAGAGGAAAATTACCTAGATAAAATACATAGATGTAATTACGTTTAACTGCCCCGATTTTCGAGTCGGGTCAAACAAGTTATAGAGATTTTCTATCAAGATTTTCTTATTGAGTTTTTTTTTTTTTCAATTTTTCTCAGCAACCCGGAGTTGGGAAGTTGTCGGTGTTACACCCCCGTGCCCTAAAGAGCGCAGAAAGTCTGGACCATACGTCCTGGGGGCTGGGGGCTGCGCCTGATATTTCCTATTTTCTATATATATATACTTATATATAGAAAATAGAGATTTAAGCTTAGATCCGCCACGCTGCTACAATGCGAGTTGGCGGGCTTTAATGACTATTATCACATGAACGTAATAATAATTATCCAGATCCGAGCGTGACGTGCTCTCCGAGGCACGGGGCCATACATCGCCAACTACTTACCAATTACGAGCTGGCATTGAGAATTTATTTACAGAAAAATCCTATACTTAACAATTTTTGGCACCACCGGGGAATCGATCCTAGAACCTCGTGATCCACAGTCGTACATGATAACCGCTAGACCAACGGGGCAACCCAACTATTACCGATTCAAAGTTTGATTTAGCTTGGTTGGATAATATCTTCGATCAATATCTAAAGTCAGGTGAAGGAGAGTGAGCTTGCAGATGTTATTGTAAAAACAAGTCTATTTACACACTTTTACAGTTTAATTTACGTTGCTCGAGAGCTTAGAGCATTGTAGCGTGTTTGCATGCTAGAGATATTATGCGCTTTAGAATAATTATTTCTGTATGAGCGAGTTGCAAACAATTGGTGCACACGATGTTTCAACATTAAACACAGTTTGTAGCAGTATAGATCGACCAGAATCTCATGAAAAATAGGGAAATTAAATTTTGTAGTAAGCAACACTAGGTTAACTCGGTTGCCCTAGTGATAAACAAAGTAATTACATTCAGAACACCTTACCTGGGATCGTTTCACGAAACGAAAAATCAAGCAACTGCATTTTAAATACAAAAACAAAGTAATCAACATCCAATTACTTTGTTTTTGTGTTGTGCTTGTTGTTTACTTGGTTTTTGCATTTATATTCCGGGTTAGTGAGTGCAGTTACTTTGTTTGGGCAATTTAAATTTCAGTAAACGGTTCAAGTTATTTGAAATATTAAACTGTGGTAAAAAACTACTCGGCATAAAAGTTTTGTTAATGCAAAAAGTCAATTTCACAAAAAATGTCAGTTACTTTGTTTATCGCTAGGGCAGCCGTAGTGTTGCTAACCTTGGAATTTCATTTCCCTATTTTTCATGAGATTCTGGTCGATCTATACCTACCTAGTAAAATATACCATGTTCATTATCCCATTTTGGAACTAGCTGATGCCGGCGTCTTGGTACGGGCGGTTTCACGTTTTTTTTAACTAGTGGATATTCTTTGATTTCCCGGGATGAAAAATTGGAAAAACTTTTGTATCCCAACATGCGAGCTGCCTCTTGCCGTGCCAAATGTTGTCAAGAACTGCGTTCAACGTTATCTAATCTTAATGTTGTCGCTTAGAGTCAACAATTTTTTTTAATGCAAGAACTCTAATAGCCCCCACACACTGGCCCACTACACTACTCCCACTAGTGGCGGCGACTAGTGGCCGCCACAAGTCGCAGAAGAGATTTTTCATACATTTTCTTGTGGCTCGAACGCGGCCACTCGAGCGCTCAGTATGCGGTGGTACCTACCATATAAAATGTATAAAAAATCTCTCCTGCGACTTGTGGCCGGCCACTAGTCGTCGCCACTAGTGGCCCAGTTTGCGGGGGCTGTAAACATTATGTCCGGGATAAAAAGAGACCTTTTACAGAGACAGGTGCTTTAGAGCCTGTTTCACCACTTTCTGACAATCTAAACGTAAGTTTTGTCAGTTTCTTACTTTATTGCTTTATGTCAAGTGACAAAGACATTTGTGAATAGATAAGCTATCCAACACTTATCAGAAGTTGGTGAAACAGGTCCTTAGTTACCTGACTGTGACCTGACTACTCCTTGCGTATCTTACTAGGTAATCTACGTTCAAACAGACAAACAGACTATTTCAAAAAGGTCATGCGGCTATGCTAGCGTTCAAAGAATTATATTATGAGTTCAATGGGAGGCAGTTTGTGTGATTAATTTATTCTGACTTCGATTTTATAATTCGCATCGATTCTACAGTTTACGCGACCCACAAACGTCACCTCATACCTGTCAGCTCACGTGCTAATTTTTAACGGAAAACCAATATCATTACTTATATTATGAGTGTATTTAAACCATTGCATAAGTTCTGATCCGTTAGAAAGGTGCATTCCGTTGATTATAACGATAGCAAAATCCAGACGGACAGACGGACGCACGGACACCGTGGCGTGTTATTTATTACGGCTATTATTATGAACTTTCGCTAGACAGTTTACAAATATAATCACCACCTAGACCTACCTGCTTAGCTGTGAGAGGTCATAGTACCTAACTACCTGTTTAGACAAACATTTGAACACAGGTTTGCTTACCGGCCAGATAGATTTTGCAAATAATTATGTTTGCTTCATTTTAATTTGAAATAGCTTTGATGTGCATTCGAAAAACCGATGCCGAATAGCAAAGGGCAAAATACACCCCTAAAACACCCCTACCACCACCACCACTACCACTGCAGCCTCTTAACGTCCCACTGCTGGGCACAGGCCTCCTCTCTCATAGGAAAGAGGGATTTAGAGCTTAGACCCGCCACGCTGCTCCAATGCGGGTTGGCGAGCTTTAACGACTATTGTCACATGATGGTGACAATAACCGGGACCGACTGCTTAACGTGCTCTCCGAGGCACGGGGGTGAACCACCGCCATCTACCAACCCCGGGCTGGCACTGAGAATTTCTTGATAGAAAAACCCAATAACTTATAATTATTTGCCCGACCCAGGAATCGAACCCGGGACCTCGTGATCTGCGGTCGAGTAAGCTAACCACTAGACCAACGAGGCAGTTACCCCTACCACACATGAGTTCAAACAATTAGTGTTCAAATGTCTGTACTAAGTAGGTATATGTGGGCTGTGGCGCCGGGGTTATACCACACACTTACACAATATAAGTAATATTAGTATTATACTAGTGATCCAGCCCGGCTTCGCAGTATTTAGCTATAAACATACCAATTAAAACTCAAATGCGTTCAGTGGTTTCAGCGGACACAGACAAAATATACAAAAATTTTAAAAAATCTATACAATCTATAACGAGCGGTGATAGTCTAGCTAGTGGTTAAGACTCGCTTTCGGGGGGACCGAGTTCGATCTCCGGCACGCACCTCTAACTTTTCAAAGGAAAACATCGTGAGGTAGCCTATGATGCCTAAACGTTCTCCATAATGTTCTCGAAGGCGTGTGAAGTCTACCAATCCATCTATCGTACCATCCAACTTGGTCACTCAGTGTGGTAGACTACGGCTCAAACCTCATTCTAAAAGACCCGTGCCCTGTAGTGGGTCGGTAATGGGTTGATAATTTGATAATGGTTAAAGTCGATAGTAAGTAGGTACATACAGCTTCCGAGTACAGCTATTTTTAACCCCCGACGCAAAAACGACGGGGTGTTATAAGTTTGACGTGTCTGTGTGTGTGTGTGTGTGTGTGTGTGTGTGTGTCTGTCTGTTCCCCTGTGGCGCTCAAACGGGTGGACCGATTTGAATGCGGTTTTTTTTGTTTGAAAGGTGAATTAATCGAGAGTGTTCTTAGCTATGTTTGATGAAAATCGGTCCAAGATGGCCGCCGCTACAAAATGGCGGATGATATATTTTTTCACAACTCCCTTGATATGGGTATCAAATGAAAGGGCTTGACTAGTAGAATAGCACTATTGCAAATTCAAGATGGCCGCCGCCACTAAATGGCGAATGTCGGGGGTTTTTTAAATTTTCAATTTACACTTGTATATTTTGAACCCCCGACGCAAAAACGACGGGGTGTTATAAGTTTGACGTGTCTGTGTGTGTGTGTGTCTGTCTGTTCCCCTGTGGCGCTCAAACGGGTGGACCGATTTGAATGCGGTTTTTTTTGTTTGAAAGGTGAATTAGTCGAGAGTGTTGTTAGCTATGTTTGATGAAAATCGGTCCAAGATGGATCTGATCCGATGGTCCGGATGGATGGATGTCCAAGATACAAAATGGCGGATTACATATTTTATCACAACACCCTCAATATGGGTATCAAATGAAAGGGCTAGACTAGTAGAATAGCACTATGCAAATCCAAGATGGCCGCCACCACAAAATGGCGAATGTCGGGGGTTTTTAATTTTTAATTTATTTTATACTTGTTTTTAATGCGACAGAAATCGTCCAGTTACAGTTTTTTTATTATATTATAGATGTACCTAGACATAGTACCTAATACATAGGTACATACATAGTATATTTGTAGGTATAGTACCTAGGTAATTATAGCTTTACTTAGTTGCGCAACGCAGTCGGATTTGCCAGTTCAATCTCATCATTAGTCAAGCCAAAAGTTCAGTTCATAATGAATTTGAACACTCGTTACGTTATCCGTCCAAAGCTTCCGAATATTACGACCGTTTTACCCATCGACCTATACAAGCAATGTGGCCAGGACTACCTATATCTATTCTAGTACTTTAAAAATTCTACTGATGAGTTTTTGGTGAAAACCTACAAATCTGTTGGCTAATAATATTAATCAACAACTTTACGTGCTCTCGAGTGACGGGAGTGTAACACCGCCAACTTCTCAACTCTAGACTGCTCCTTAATCTTATGGGCTGCTAGAAGCTTGCTAGCTATCTAATAATTTCCGATTTAAAAAAAATTCGTTATAATGCCGTCAGAAGCGTCAGGTAGGAAGACGACAGTGTAGGGTATATTTGCCTATGGATATACTGGAATTTCCTCCTACAGTGCAGCAGAAGTAGACCTAGGAAGCAAAATATTGACTGAGGAATCAATAGCGCAGAGGCACAGACGCAAACACAATAATTGCTCCTCATTTTGTAGCACCAAATGGATAAATAAATAACCCATTGCGCACGTTTAGGGTCAGAGTTATTTATATACCGTTAGATACCTGAACCCGATGGCACGTAACATAAACAAACGTCAAGAAAATAAACCTTATGTGGGTACATAATTGTACTATTTACTTAAATCGTGTTTTCCACACATTAGGACAAAAGACTTAAATACATAATGAGGTCACAATAGCTTATTATAGTATACCTTACATAGTGTGAGAAAAATACACACAAAAAGTAGCCTGCGCAATTATACGACACATGGCATGTGTAATGCCTAATACGGTATAGAACTTGGTACTTACCTTAGATCATTTCAAGACAGTCCTATTCAGATCAACTAAGTAAGTATACCAATTGTAATTGACACATAGTTGCGACAATGCATATAATTTATTATAGTTGGGACATTACAAATGTGCGAACTGAGCGGTGAGCCATAAAACATTATACGATCATAGAGTTGTGAGGGCTCTCCCTCGCTCTTTATAACCTGTTATAACCTGTTATCGACTATCGACAAATCCTTTTTTACTGTTACTGTACACACCAGAGAAACAGGTTCAGTTCCATTAGGCCTGTAAGTGCGAGCGAGAAGTCCGATAAAAATGATTTATGGCTCAGTTCGCACGTTTGTAATGTTCCAACTATAGTCGATTACGGTGGCTAACCAACGTCGATCCAAGTGGGTCATTGGGTGACTGATTATGGAGGTCCGAAACCTTTTTGTTGCTCCATAGTCCGTTAAAGAGAGCATACTGAAGCAAAATTGATTGTAAATGTAATTAATTGTTAGTAATAATTGTAAGCAAAAGATGGCAGTTAAGGTAAGGAGTATTAACATAATATAGTACTTACTGGGTGGAGAAATAAAGCTCAGTTAATTTACTATTTCAAATTCATTTTATTTTAAAGCACCTCAAATATTATAAAAGTAATTAACAGTAATGAGATTTTCTTAAAAATAACTTAAATTGGTTAGTGAATTAACTATGTAAATAGCAACAATTTTTAACAGAAGTCTATAATTTTTATTAGAAATAATCTTTCTGAAAAAAAATATATTTATTTCTAATTTATATACTTAGTAACTACAGTCTATTGTTCATCTCCTAAGTTGTTTCTATCTAGGCACACTTCGTTCCACTATACCTACGTCGTCACAACCGATAGAAGCCCACAGCTGGACAATGTCTCTCGCAAGGCTCGCCACAGAACACGAGTTGTGCTGTTTAGTTTTTTGTCTTTAAAATAATATTTTAAACTGTAATAAGATTTTTTCATTAGTTTGCTTTACATAAAAACGTTTCAACTCGTGGAGACATTTCCAAAATGTCTTCTGGTAGTTTATTATAACAAGTATAAATTTAAAAAACCCCCGATATTCGCCATTTTGTGACGGCCGCCATCTTGGATTTGCAATAGTGCTATTCTACTAGTCAAGCCCTTTCATTTGATACCCATATTAAGGGAGTTGTGAAAAAATATGTAATCCGCCATTTTGTAGCGGCGGCCATCTTGGACCGATTTTCATCAAACATAGGTAACAACACTCGACTAATTCACCTTTCAAACAAAAAAAACCGCATTCAAATCTGTCCACCCGTTTGAGCGCCACAGGGGAACAGACAGACACACACACAGACACGTCAAACTTATAACACCCCGTCGTTTTTGCGTCGGGGGTTAAAAACGTACACAACTACTTTTATTGCGTCGGAGTCAAGCGAGTCGCTTTTAATTTAAATATCTGTATGGAGTAGTTTTCTGTGCGGATCGTACTTTATAGTATTCTGTGACGTTATTGAGTCATGTCAACTGAAATAGAATTGCAGCCCGACTGTGCATTCAAAGTGCAATTATCTTACTAAAATGTGAAACTGTGGATGGATGTTTGTTACTCAATCACGCCGCAACTACTGAACCGATTTGGCTGAAATTTTGAATGGAGGTAGATTATGCCCTGACTTAAAACATAGGCTACTTTTTATCCTGAAAAAATGCACAGTTCCCACGGGATTTTGAAAAACCCGAAATCTATAGCTACAGCTATAGGTAGATTACTATACCGAACTTCCTTGATAGTAGGTATAAAGGTTGGAAAAGGGAGCGCGAACGGGAACCGGAAATCCACGACTCCCTCGGGATTTGTGCAAAACCGAAATTCACGCGGGCGAAGCCGCGGGCATTCTCTTGTAGTACAATAAATAGTGCATTTTAAATACGTCGTTCGTCAGTATAGATAGATACAAAACTCGTAAGTCTAGGCACTGTTGTAATTAATTACAAATAGCCTAATCCGAAAAGTAAACTGCCTCGCCATCTAGCGGGATATGAAAGAATTAATTTCTTTTACTGGCAACACTAATACGTCATTCAGTGTCATCTGTAATATCACAATATTGATATTATGGTCACGACTGGGCAATGACTAAGGTCTTGGAATGAAAAAAGCTTAATCACAATCAAATCTTTTCATTTCAACTATTTGTCTGTGAGACATCAACGTTACTGGCACCGATTACGGCGGTGAGCGGTTTAAAGCTACCAACGCCATCTGTCGGCGGTCCCTTGGAATCAGTCATTGAATGCATTTGGGAGGAAACAAAGTGCTCCGAGATGTGATGACGCAACTCCGCGTTGAGACGGAAACCCTCGGTGCATTGGGGACATCTGAAAACAAACATGAGTTTTAAATTAATTTTTCAATATATGTATTTGCCATTTATAATATGCGGCACATAAGTTTAGCGCTAAGCGTAGAAGTGCGCGCAGCGTCGTACGAGTGAGCGGGACACGGTACGATTGGAGAGCCAATCAGCGCTTACGAGGAAACCGAGAGAGCTAATCAGTGCTTACGAACGATCCCCACACCCTCCCGCGACCCCCTCACCACCCCGAGATACCTCATTTTCGACTTCTGCGCATTGAAGGTCAGCGCTAGTTATTCGCCGCGACTTGTACTCATAATGTTTATACTAGTAAAACTGCAGCATCATGCTGAGGCAGCGCCCTATTCAGCCGGTACCACTAATTATAAAATAGTAGATACCTGGTTTTCCAAAGAACCAGTTAGCATCATTTCTTTTCGGTTCTTTGGAAATGTTCGGGTACCTAGATTGTCACATATGTATTTATTAATATGTTATTTTAAGTAACATTATGTATAATGTATATATCTGGCTAAATAAATGCGTTTTTATTTATTTTTTATTTTTATTTATTTAAAACCGATTTAAAGTTCCCTCGATTGCTTCAGGATCCTATCATCAGATGACCATGGGACCACCTGGGAGCCTATACCCTTTCAAGCAAAAGAATTTTCCAAGTGGGTCCAGATAGCCTACTACGATCTTTAAGCTAACGATCCAATTCCGATGCTATTCAATATTGGTGCTTAAAATAAATCGCATTGAATTCGTACCATGAAGTATCTTTTTGTTTCTATATTTTTTTACTAGGTTTTTGTTTCGTTCATGACGTCATGACGTCTATTAGTCGGATAAAAGAGTTCATGGTACGAAATAGCGATTCAGTTCAGTTTAGGTCTCTAATTGAGTCGCGATTATAGTTGATGGTAGACCCACTGGTGTCTTAGAGTAATCTGGGAATACACATAAAAAAGATTCAGACAAATTAAAATCCTCCTCCTTTTTTTGAAGTTGGTTAAAAGTTAATTTACATACTTGTAGACTTTATCTCCTAAATGTGATCGGCGATGTTTCACAAGATCATTGCTCTGGGTAAAGGCCCTATCACATATTTCGCATTTGTAGGGCTTTTCACCAGTGTGAATGCGGTAGTGCCTTTTTAAGTGATCTTTACAAGTAAACCTGGAAATTTAAAATCATTAACATAATATAATATTAAATAGAAGTTTGAAATGTTTTTATTGCAATCAATTGTACATATTTCTTTGTCCTAGTCAACTTGACTTATTCAACTAGGCTTGCGACTTCATCTGCATGAATTTTGACCATTGGTTTTTCGGGATACAAAGTAGCCTATGCCCTTCTACAAAGTCCAATCTATCTCTAATCCAAAATTCATCAAAATCGGTTCAGCAGTTTATGCGTGAAAACGTAACATACAGACAGAGTTACCTTTCGCATTTATAATATTAGTATGCATTATCAAAAGATCAGATTATGACTTTAAGGATTTATAATACAGAAATAAACCTATAACAATAAAATTTATTATTAATAATAATATCATTAGTTATTACCTCATTAAGCAGGTGTCACACTGATGTGGTTTTAAGCCCAAATGTCGTATTTTGTGCTTGGTTAGGGAGCTGCGCTTGGTAAAGGTCGCTCCACACTGGTCGCAAGTGCACGAACGTTCGCCTGTGTGTGTGACTGTGTGCGATTTTAGTTCACCTGGAATTTTCAAAATATAGTTGTTTTAAAAAAATTACTCCATGACAAGTCTCTAGGAGACAGAAGAGATAATTGAAATTTATGTAAAAGTAAAAAAAAAATTGGTTGTCTGTAAAGTTGGTTTACGGATGATAATTTAACGTGATGTCATAAAAACAGAGATAGATGTGTCACAAGCCGAACACTTTGTTTCGCGCTCGACATCAAGCGAGAGTGCATTCTGCGCTCTCGCTTGCACGCGGTATGTGATGGATGAGTCATGTTTTTTGTGCGTGTGGTTGGTGTTCATCGATTTATAAACGTTATCACATGAAAAAACTTGTCTACAATGTTCAAAAACATATTATATTAGTTGAGGCAACAGGAAAATTAAATCAACATGACAGTTTTAGTACACAAGTATCCTAGGCCCTTCTCAATCAATCGTTCCATGTCCACAGTCCGCAGCTGCCAAGTACTTTGTCAAGTTCCGTGCATATCCAAATTGTTTGAATCTGCTATTAAATGCTGTAAAATTATTAGTTACTTACCTTTACTAACAAATCTTTTAGGGCACAATGTGCAAGCGAATTCCTTCAACCCAGTATGCCTCAACATATGCTGATTCAAATTAGTGCTAGAGTCAAACTTTTTACCACAAGTTGGACACAGTTTAAACATTTTATCAGTTGTATGTATCTTTATATGTGTCGTTAACGTTGACAAATGGGAGAATCTCTTACTACAAACTGGACATACGTGAGGTTTAACCCCTCTGTGTTTATTTACGTGATCTTCGTATGTATCTTTCGTTGGAAAAGATTTCGGACAAACGTTACACTTGAACGGACAGTTAATTTCATGTTGAATTTCGTGTCGTTTCAAGTGACTGAGTTTTTTAAAGACTTTATTGCATTCCTTGCAAGATATAATTCTACCTTTTTCTGTATGCTTTCTCATGTGAGCTGAAAGTGAGTTGATATTCTTAAATGTCAATAAACATTTGTTGCATTGAAACTGATCCGAATTCGGTTCACATATATTTGTATTCACATTTTCCTTAGGTGTTTTTGTATTTAATGAATTAATATGTGCATACTGGTCGTTATGAATCATTTCATGTTGTTTTGGATAACTATTTTTCTGATATACTTCGTTATATTCCTTACAAGAATATATCCCATCTTTATCTTTGTGACTTTTCATATGTGTTGACAACAAATTGATTGATTCAATTGCAGTTGAACTTGATACATTATTTACATTTAAATCTGGATCTTCATTTATTGCTAAAAGTAATGTACTCTTACTAGGTTTTGTTTCAATACACAGCTTACATTTCTGTTCATTTTTACTTAAATGTTTCTTTTCTTCATGATGTGTCAATTTAAATAGTTTACTGAAGTGTTTATTACAATATATGCAAGTTAATTTCTTCTTTTCTTCTTTGACTTCCTCAACTTTACAATCATTATGTGATATGTTTGAATCGTATTGTTCAGAATTTATATTCTCATCTAAAATTATATCATTGTGAGATTGAAATATCTTATCATTATCGCTATCGTTATTGTTATCATGATCATCATTTTCAATTTTAATTTCAAAGAAATCGCCATAAGAAGATTTTTCGTTAAATTCACTAGTATTTAAAATGGCACTTATAAGTTTTTCTTCAGCCTTTTGTGCCATAATGTGGAAGTGGGAAAAAGATACGAGGCATTTAAAGCAATCCCTACATATTTGTTTTGGGAGGGCATCATCTTTGTGTATCTGTAAAAAGAAAAGCTTTTCATAAATTTTGAAAGGGCTCTCTCTGGGCGGAAGTTTTTTCGAACTTTTCAGAAGAGCCAAAAACTATTTTTATAGATTCAAACTTCAACTTTATTCAAAATTGGACTTTTTGAACATCAATTTAGGAACAGGCAATGGTGATAATTACTTATGGATATTTAAAACTAAAACTACGAGGGCTATTCATAAAACTATTCTTAACAGCTAAGTCCATGCTAACCGCTAGCAAGACTAGGCCTCTATTAGTCTTGTTAACACGCACGTATTACACGTATTACACGTCCGGCGCGTTATCCATATAAAACGTGGGTAAAACGTGCGTGTTATGAAGAGGATGGCTTTACGAGGCAGTTTGAAGTTATACAACTATTTTAAAATTGTACCTACATTACTTACTTTTAATTTAGTGCATGAAACTAGCATATCAGCTATGTTTGAGGATTCAAATCTTTCAGCGAAGAGATCAAACATCAAAGAATCTTCTTTCAAACAAGTGCGACAGCATTTTTCGTTCGGGGTCAACTTTGTGTCGGTAGCCATTTGAATAACTATTCGAATTTAAGTGATTTTACTTTTTAGCTCCCCCAGTTCAACAGCTGCACATGAGCTGTTCAGAACCTTATTTTTCTTGGTCTGTGAAAAGTTACAAAAAACAAAAACAATGCTAACCAGCTGACGGACCACCAAAAAAATGTGAAAAAAAAATTAAAATTGAAATGCACAGATGAAATGCAATGAATGCAAATGCCCACAGATTAATGATAAAATCTATGATAAAATGAGTCACAAAGAGAAAAGAAAAATGTTTATGCATGGCAGAGCACGTGGGCAGAGCTCATAAAGAAAAGGTGTCCGCTCAATAGGATTAATATTGATTTTAAAATAATGGTTTAAAAATTTTATAAGCTCACATTTTTCATAACTAAACCTTTTTAACGTTATTGAATCCGTTATCGAAAACGTTATCCAATTATCGAATACTTTATTGTAGGTACACACTGTGGCTAATTCTGTTGTACACAATCTCTAAACCTAAACTAAATTGACAGGTTTAAAAATTGTGCTATCTCCTTCAGCAGGGAGGATTGTGAAAGAGACAGGAATATATTTAGACCTGTCATTTATGATTTAAGTTTAGATTTAGAGATTGTGTACAACAGAATCGGCCATACTGAAAGAAATTATGTGAAAATAACTTAGGCACTACAATTATTAACTGTTATTAATACCGTAACAATAATTAACGTTATTTATTTAGTGACATGGTAAAGATAACAAGCCTTGTTTATATTAATTAATGATTGTGGCATAATTTGGATCGAATTTAGATCGGGAGTAGTGCACAAGCACTCGCATAATTAATAAACGTACCATAAACTTCGAGTAGATATAGAGTGCGACCTCTATAATCTGTTATTAAAATAATAAAGTCAAAAATGGTTGAAAGTGGCGGGTTATAAATTTTTACTTATTTTTAATTTTAGGGTAAGTTGAGTTATTTATCTCTAAATTTATACTAATATTATATTTTCTTTATTTTTAGCGTAGTATTAATTTGGTAAGTAGATTTGCATGTAGTCCCTAAACTATGTATCGTATATGCATTGCACATTGCGAATAGTATTGTATTTAATTACATAATTTCAAGATTAATCAGTTAAATAGGTGCTTCGAGGTTTGCTTGAAATAAAAAATGGTGCATTCATTACTAGTCTGAAACATTGGTCTGAAATTCCAAATCAGAAATATTTTTATTGAGTTGAATAAAGATTTTGCACTACAAAAATGCTTTAACAAAATTAAATGGATAATATTAATATTTTTTTCAATTATTATTAATCATGATGAAACCTAAATCAGCTGTAGCTTACTGAATGCTTTTAATGATTTTCAGTACTTCTATAATTTTTTGTTGAATTTTATGCTAAAGACAAATAAACATGTTTGAAATAATGAACTTTCAAACAATTAAATTTCGTCAATTAAGTACTGTGAGGCATCATCACAGGCATTAATTGAATTAAATATTTTATGTGAACTTCTTTTCACCAAAACAACTTCAATACCACCTGAACTTCACTAGCGGCAATTCACATTAACAATCAAGCCTGCTGGCTATTATATGTTACATGTATTTGATTAACTATTTTTTTTACTAAGTTACAAGAATAAAGCAGTTTTGTCATAATATTATCACTTATATATAAAAGAAATAAAAACTGAATAAAACATGTTTGTTTCTTTTTGAAAGGGTAATTTTTTTATGTTTATTTTGTATAGAATACAATAGAATTAGTTGTCTTGATTGTCACTGATTCAGAGCCTATAGCTGTGTAGGTACTTTGAGAGTCCAAAAACATTTAAAAAAAAGTATATGTTTGTGTTGACAAATCTGCTTTTTTGCCAGCTCCTCAAATGATCCTTCATTATCATAGGGTAGGAATATATGTATGTCTGTATAGTCTAGGAACATTATTAATTGCTAGTTATTAACTACTGCATTTTAAAGAAGGCCACTTTATATTACATTACATGATTCTTGAGTGATCATTGTATGCTTTATCTTCATTAAGAGCAAACTAATAATACCTAACATTTTAATTGAAGAATTTATTGCATGTTCTTTCTATTAATACTATAGTATTCTTGGATGCAGTATGGTTTATAGCTAAAGTTTAATGTAGAGGGCTTTAAAATACTATGTTAATTACCTACCTAGATTAAAAATTTATTATGACCTCTGCGTTGTTGGTCCAGTGATTAGCGTATTCGACTGCAGAGGTTTATTCGACACAAGGTCCCGGGTTCTTGTGTCTAGAAATTCTCAGTGCCAGCCCGGAGTTGGTAGTTGGCGGTGTGTCACCCACGTGCCCTCCACGCCACGTGATAATAACCTAGACCGACTGGTTCCGGTTATTATCACTATCATGTGACAATAGTCTTTAAAGCCCGCCAAGCTGCATTGGAGCACTGTGGCAGGTCTATGATCTAAGTCCCTCTCTCCTATGAGAGAGGAGGCCTGTACCCAGCAGTGGGATGTTAAAAAGGCTGTAGTGGCGGTGGTGGTATAACCTCTGGCCAGACCTAAAGATTGATTTCAACCTTTGGTGCAGTGGACAATAACGAATACACTAAATAGAGCGATTTAACCAAAATTGATCAACAGTGCTTAACTTTGTGACTGATAAATCCTCAAAAGAAACCCGTCGCAGCCAGCAAAACTTAGCATAGCAGGATTACGAAACACCTCTTGCCATTGAACTCGCTGATAAGCTGCTTTAGAGGTCGCTGTGACCTGTTTTACAAAAACAAATACATAACAAAATCGTCAGTATCGCGCCGGTCGCCACGGAGTGCGGACGTGTTTAGTGTGTGTCGAAAGTCTCGTGAGGTAATACTTTTTTTTGTATTAAAGTACGTGAAATGACAGTGCAAATGCATCACATTTACAATGTTTTTCATGTATATAATTTGTTATTCACGTGCCTGACCTTGAATGATAATAACGAGTATTATTTGGCGTCCTCCTCTAAGGTGATGTTATCTTAACATGTGTCGTATTAATTAACTACTTATATATTCGACTAAATTGTGCGTAATTTAAGTATGTATTTATAATAAGATATGATTTATTTGTCCGTTAAAACAAAGGTATTTCCTGTAGATACTTTAATACAGGCAAATACAACAACTTGTTCTTTTCCTTCCGAATATGTGTACGTCATATTATGCGCTTCTCATTAAATTCATTACTTATGTACATATATTAAACATTAAGTACATGTATTTTATAGTTTAACTAGCTGATGCCAGCGACTTTGTCTGCTTGGATTCTTATAAATCTTATCCCCTATTTAATCCACTTGGGGGTAGAATTTCCAAAATTCCTGGAACATGTAACTCTTTATTCTTAACCGACAATACAAATACTTTTTTAATTATATAAATACAATTACTTTTTAAAAAAAATATTTTTCATTGATATAACTTTAAAAATGAAGGACTTTCATACAAACTTTCATCCCCTATTTAACCCTCTTAGGGGTGGAATTTGCAATAATCCTTTCTTAGTGTGTACTTACGTCATAAAAGAAAGCTACTGTGAAAATTTCAAGTAGTATACAGATAGATTATGAAGGTTCGATTTCTGAAACTAAATAGAAACATTAAATCTTGTCAATAACATTTAAAGGAAACAAAATATAACACTCATCATGTTATCACAGATACGTTTTTCCTCGGACTTATAAATTACTTGGTATAGTTAATTATAGACCATAGTGATTTATTCAAGAATTTACCGTTTACTGTTCTAATGCAATGAGGTCGGGGTTAGCGATAAGAAGAAAATTGACAGATGAATGTAAAACCAAACTGTGATATCGTAAATCTCTGTCTTAAATGTAACCATAGAGAGTTAATTAAAAATACTCGCATTTTTTAACCAGTTTTTCTAAGTATACTTAACTATTTGTATTAATTTAAGATGTTGTTTTCTCTATTTGTTCAAATCTTGAAATATTCGTCTTTTCAACGTATTTATATGTTATGGATAGATTATGGCCATATAAAATGAGCTGATTCTTGAGCCCATCCAAAGCACCACATCGATGATATCTATACATATAATAAAATCGTAGAATTGCCGTGTCTGTACATTGAAGATTTTTGCAAAATAATAAATGGGGGATGTTAGGGATAAGTAATAGATCGTAAAAAAGCTATTTTTGAAATTTTTGTCTGTTTATCTGTGTGTCTGTATGTTTGTGCGCGCATCACGTAAAACTACTAAATGGATTGAAATGAAACTCGGCATGATTTAAGTTCATACTATGGAGTAACACATAGGATACCTTTTATCCCGAAATGCAGCACGGTTCCCTTGGGAGAGGGGATGAAAGGCAAAATGTGTACTTAGCTGTAATTCGTTAACGGGTGGTCCGATTTCATTCATTCTTTTTTTGTTAGAAAGTAGATACTTTAAAGACTACTGGCTAATCTCTGAAAGGCTGGACCGATTTTGATGGGACTTTCACTGGCGGATGTTTACATTTTGATGTACCTAAACATCCGCCAGTGAACTTTTTACAGTTTTTAGCAAGGTATAAGCTCAAAGGAGCTTAGGAAAAACAAAATGATTCCCACGGGATTATTAAAATCAATATCCACGCGAACGCGAAGTCGCGGGTATTCGCTCGTTCGGAACTAAATTTGATATTTCCCAATACAATTTGTCACGATGCACATTAATTCCGGTTACAGCCCGCGGCACGTAAGTCGAGCGGTGACCTTCAATGTGCAGAAATCTATAATGAGGTATCTCGGGGTGTGAGGGGGTCGCGGGGAGGGCGTGGGGATTGTTCGTAAGCACTGATTAGCTCTCGCGGATCCCTCGTAAACGCTGATTGGCTCTCCCATCGTAGTGTCCTGCTCACATGTTCGACGCTGCGCGCACTTGAAGGTCACCGCTCGACTTACGTGCCGCGGGTTATACCTTCACTTGCTTTTCTTAGAAATCAGGTAAAGTAATGATTACAGTCAATAAGCAGTCTAATGTATATTTTTTTGTATTAATAAAGGTCAGTATCGTTTATCCTTAAACGACCGCGGAGGCCAGACGAAGAAAAGACATGAAATAATATACTTACTTACTATATAACATTGGATTTATCCAATATTTATATTTTAATAATTATTTTGTTGGAAGAGATGATTCTACGATTCTATCCGATATCTTTATGATTGGGTACGTGAAATACATTGACATTCATTGTTAATGGTTTTAGTCTTGTGCTAAGACCAAACACCTTTGGTCTCAGATCGAGATTTTATGAGTGGTGACGTCTTACTGTGATAAATATTTAATGACTGTCGCCGAACTAAACCATTGTTGTCGTATGATAACAATAGTTTAAACTTGGATATATCTAGGCATATATACTACACATTTACGTCCAAAGAACAATACTAAGTACCTAATAATAGGTAAGTACTTACTTACCGTCTTTCGAATCAGAGGAACTTAAAATAAACATTTATTTTCCTGATGTTAAAATCCTTCAGCGTTTTCCCGTGCGTAAGTGCGTACCTTAAAATTATACATTAATAATTATAAATTGAGTCAACCTATAGAATATAGATAATTTAAAGTTGTACCTATAGATTGTTTCAAAAAAATCCAACTCTGGCTTTAAAATATATACTAACTCCTCCCGGCCTTATAAAAATGCTTAAATAATCTTATTTTCTTGGTATTCAGCTCGTGGCGTCAAGCGAATGCAAAATATGTTAATTTGGGATTTTCGATTCAGACGGCAGGTCAATAATCTTTTTATGAGCTTTATCGGAGCAGCGCGGGTTCGATGCCCGGTATTGACACACGCATACAAGACAAGGCCAGTTGCTTTCAAAGTTACCCTAGAATTGTGATTAGCTAAGGTCACAAACGTGTAATTACGAGTTTGATATCTTTAAAATCTCGAAATTTTTTTAAGTGAAAGGTCGTTGGGGTTCCCATTCAGAGGCGGCGGAAGGCGTGGGCGACGTAGGCCCAGGCCCACGGCCTCGCGCTTCGTAGGGCCTCGCGCCCCGGAGGTTTATGCATTAAACTTAAAAGCCGTGAACGCGTTGTGCGGGCAGAGGGCCTCGCAAACTATATCTTGCCCACATCGAATTTAGGTCTTGCCCCGCCACTGTTCCCACCTTATTTATCTAGTGCCTTGCCTAATGCCTTATTTAGTGCGTACGTGCGTGCGTCTGTGTCGCTGTCTGTTCCCCTGTGGCGCCACCACAAAATGGCGATGTCGGGGGTTTTTTTAATTTTTCATTTATACTTTGTTCTCAGAAAAAAATGACCGTTTATATTAAAGGTATCAAGTCTGACGAATATAGTGTACCCTACCTATTGTGTATGGCGAAAATGGCGATCCAAAATGGCGATGTCGGGGTTTTTTTAATTTTTCATTTATACTTTGTTCTCAGAAAAAAATGACCGTTTATATTAAAGGTATCAAGTCTGACGAATATAGTGTACCCTACCTATTGTGTAACTCAATATTTTCATTCTAAAAGTGAGTTAGTGACTTTCCGGTGAAATATAATCTTGAAAGGAAAACGAAAAAGTCCTAAAATAGTCAAATTCTCTATGGAAATACGAATATAAGGCGATAAACTGGCTATCCCACCTTATATTATGCGATGTTGAATAGTTTATTTTACAAACGTAGGTATAAATGATAGGATAACGTGTATTCAAGATTAAGTATTAGAACTTAATTTTTGTGACACAAACGTGGATACATAAACTTTATCCTAACGTAATGGAAATTACATAAACTATTGAGATTGTGATTCCAATAGAGATGAATGTTGAGATGAATGTAAGAGATGAATGAGTGTTAACATTACACAGTATTGCAGGAAGCATAACAATCGTAATCAACTGTAGCAATCAAATCATCGAAATTGTTTGCTCTGCTCGTTAAAAGGTTGCCGCACGTATAGAAAATTGGATGTCAGATTATAGAAATGTATCATGTAACTATAGGTACAATACATTGTAAAATGGGGTGTAAGTGGCCCAAATTCCACATATGTGGCCAAAGTCAACCTCACCTGCACGCGGTGCACCCTCTCAATATGCTAACGAGGCCCTGACGCTCTCAGTCCCCTCTACGGGTCGTTGTGCCTGATACCACACAACGTAATCTGGATAGTATTACCGCTTTGTGGTAGGATCCTACCCCGAATCCGCCCGGCTAGCGACTTCTGAAGCGAGCACACTTCAGCCGTAATCTGCCGCAAAGCATCCGTGTGTTCCGGCAGCGAGCTGAAGAGCCAGTCCTCTTCCTCAAAAGCCGGCAACGCATTAGTGGTTCCTCAGGTGCTGCTAATGTTCATGGGCGGCGGTAATCACTTAACATCAGGTGACCCGCTTGCTCAGTTGCCCGCTATTCCTATATAAAAAAAAAAGTTTATTGTCTGTTCATCTGTTATTTTAGGCGGCTATGCGATGCGGAGTTGGTAGTTGCCGGTGTTTCACCCCCGTACCTGGGAGAGCACGTTAAGCAGTCGGTCCCGGTTATTATCACTATCATGTGACAATAGTCGTTAAAGCCCGCCAACCCGCATTGGAGCAGCGTAGCGGGTCTAAGCTCTAAATCCCTCTCTCCTATGAGAGAGGAGGCCTGTGCCCAGCAGTAGGACGTTAAAAGGCTGTAGTGGTGGTGGAGTGGTGGTGATTAATTATAACAATGTTGGCAACCCTATTCCGCGCATCAAGGGCTTCGAATGAAAATACGATAAATTAGTATACAATCACGATTCGCGCAATCACTAGCAGAGCGCATGGATTTTCCTACACGTAAGTGCTTGAGAGTAAAGTTAGGTTTGTATTAAGTACCTACTAGCGGTCCGCCTCGGCTTCGCCCGTGGTACATAATATATAGCCTATAGCACTCAGGGATCACGTACATATCCAACGGTGAAAGAATTTTTGAAATCGGTCCAGTAGTTCCTGAGATTAGCGCGTTCAAACAAACAAACTCTTCCGCTTTATTATCTAGGCGCACGAAGTGCGCCAGGCCAAGTTCCTCCGGCCTTGTCGCATGAGTGTGTTATTTACACGATCCATTTCGAGCTGTTTTGACCTCCCTCATAACTCTGGTTCGCGGGATAGTAATCCTACGAAATTTGAAATATAAGTTAAACTCGTGGATGTGATGATAAATTGAAAGTTTCAAATTTTCAAGTTGAACCGTTTCTGAGATACAGAGGTTTGAAAATCACATAAAACAAGACCTACTCACTGACTGATCAAAATTATGACGCACTTCCCGTGTATGTGGAATGTTGAAATTTGGTAAGACGATGAGTTTTAGTGTGTATATGAAGGAAAAAATCGAAAAATGTCCAAAAGTTGCATCAGACACTGACCAATTCAAAGATATATAAAAATCTGTCTGTTCCCACATCACACAAAAAATACTGAACAAATTTGCATTTTGTTTTAATAAATGTATTTTACTTTATTTGAAGCTATATATGGTTCTTGTTTCATCGAAATCGGTGCACTATTTAGGGAGATGTGACTTTTTAAGTTTTCTAGCAAGGGGTCAATCTTACTGGTCTTGAGTTCTAATAAAAAGTAAAATGTAGGTAAATAATAAAACGCCAAGAGGTATATTTTTTTATCGAAGTCGCGGGCGCGACTTCGTCGGCGTGGACTACACAAAAAAATTCTGAATTTTGTGACGAGATGAGACTGTTACAAAACTATAGAACATTGTTAATGTAATTAACCTATATCATTAGTTTATTTTTAAAACTAGGAGAAATAAAGATATTCGTTTTCAAAAATATAACTTAAAGTTATCAGAACGCAGGTTAGAATATCATAGTTTTGAACGCATCCGTAATGATTTCCGTTCCTAGTGAAGTCCATACGATTTTTAGTTATATATCGATTTTATTTTTTAATCAAAAGTAGGTAAATTCTAGGCAATGTCAATCAAAATCAAGTTTATTTATTAAGATACTTACAGAATTGATGTAATTTACATATAAATTGTTTTAATAAAGCCATGTCAAACATTAAAAATGAATAATTTTACGATAATCGATATTGTCGTAAATCGATTTGATTTATTGACCTTCCCTATTATTGACAAGTAAACAAAAAAGTGACATTTGTATATATATGGCGGAAAGTCTACTTTTTCATTTAAACGTGTTTAGAACTAAGCTAAAGGTTTTGAACGCATGTATAATTTTTATAGAGAAAAAACTTCTCATTTCTAGTTCATTTCAAAATGTTACGGATTAATAATATGCCACATAACCTCAAAAAACGTATTATACTATTACTTGGTTCCCCAAGCTTTTAAAAATATATTAACTGCCGTATTGTCATATATTTATAAAGGCAAATGAATTAACATATGTTTCATTCAATCACATTTTATTCGATTTTCCAAGTCCAAGTATGTTAGGAAAGCTGCCATTGTTCTTTCAAACCCCTATATTACCCCCTAAGGGGTTGAATTTTCAAAAATCCTTTCTTTGCGGATGTCGTACGCCACATTAATAGCTATCTGTGTGCCTAAGCCCGTTCCTTCCAGTAGTTTGAGATTCGTCTTTGCCAATAAAACCAGAAGCGCGATTTTCTTAATAATTTTGATAAGCAACCTTGACCCAAGTCAGGAAATGGATGGGTGGCCGACTTTGGAGGTTTGGAGGAGACTTTGGTGTCCTGTTGATTCCGGCTACTAGGTATCACTAATATCTAATACTATTCATTAAACTTAATGAGAGTCAAATACTCAAAATCTTCTCTTAGTTAAGCCGTATGGTTCTAAGTTCTGAAACTGACCACTGAGTGGAAATACTCTGGAGTGGAGTTTCTGTTATCTGTGATTTTGACAGACAGACAAACAAAATAAAAATTCACCCAATTAGAACAGAGAAAGCGACTTTGTTTTATACTATGTATTGAAGATTAAACCACATCTAATCAGACCGTAAAATGTGATAGGGTTCTATTCCTAATTATACTGAAGCGTAAGAGAGAAAAAAGACTTCATTATACTTATTGCATTAACTTTGAAATACTTAGAAAAAAGGAGTGAGATCCAAACAAAAACATTTCATGTGAATAATAAGGCCAACTTCCTATCAAAAAGTTTCGGCCATTAAAAGTACTGATATCAAAAATTATGACCAAGTCCTTTGCTAGGCTCGATAAATGAAACCATACAGTTTTAGAAGGTATATCTTCTTCGATCACCCTCAAGCTGTCATACCATTCCTAATGATCCTGTTAAAATATTTTTAAATAATTTATGTCTTACTAATAACACTATAATATGAAGCTCATTTGGGACTGAGAATAGTTTTATTGTTTTCAACTTGGCAACATTTTTTAAATTAAACAAATTCAAAGGAGTACAAAAATGTTGTCAAGTTGAAAACAATAAAACTATTCACAGTCCCAAATGAGCTTCATATTATAGTGTTATTAGTAAGACATAAATTATTTAAAAATATTTTAACAGGATCATTAGGAATGGTATGACAGCTTGAGGGTGATCGAAGAAGATATACCTTCTAAAACTGTATGGTTTCATTTATCGAGCCTAGCAAAGGACTTGGTCATAATTTTTGATATCAGTACTTTTAATGGCCGAAACTTTTTGATAGGAAGTTGGCCTTATTATTCACATGAAATGTTTTTGTTTGGATATTAGTATTAGCCTATAGCACTCAGGGATCACGTACATATCCAACGGTGAAAGAATTTTTGAAATCGGTCCAGTAGTTCCTGAGATTAGCGCGTTCAAACAAACAAACTCTTCCGCTTTATTATATTAGTATAGATTTGTGATATGTGGGTATATCATCATTTGAACGAGATATGAAAGTGGACCTATCAGATAGGTATCAGAAAGACTTAAAGGTAATAAAAAATGATAATCATCATCATCATTATCAAGCCATTACCGGCCCACTACAGGGCACAAGTCTCCTCTTGGAATGAGAAGAGTTTATGCTGTAGTCCACCACGCTGGCCAAGTGCGGATTGGTAGACTTCACACGCCTTTGCGTACATTGTGTAGAACTGTCAGGTGTGCTTTCTTCACGATGTTTTCCTTCGCCCTTAAAGAAAGGTGATATTTAATTGCTTAAAAACACACATAACTCCGGAAAAAAAAGGTGCGTGCGGGGGATGAATCTCGATCCCTCCGAGAGGGCGGCCGAAGTCTTAACCACAAGGCTATTACCACTACCACTAGTCTTCACCTAATAAATAATATACCTACGTTTAATTAATGATTTCGTTGGTTTTTGCAATGTTGTCATCATCTTGTCTGCATCAAAGAACAATAAAATGATTTTATCTAAATTACGAGTAACTTAGAAACTTAACTACTTACGTCACTGAGGTCAAAGTCTGATACATATTACCAAATTGTTGATAAGTGTTAACGTTTTTAAATTATTTGGCTCAATACATTTCTGTGTCATTGATAACAATTATGACTATCTTGTGGATGTATTTTGACCTTATTCATTTGTGTTTATTAGACTTTGGACATTTGCGTCATTGGTGAGATGAAAAAATACATTCATATAATATACTAGTAGGGCGCTTGGCTGCGCGGCCCGCTAAAGCGGACCGCGGGGATTTCAGTATTATTTTTGTTTTAGAAGCCTCCACCTTCTTCTATCATTTTCAGCATCTTTAACCCTGGCCGTGCTCCTCATCCATCTTCCAAACCCTTGATCATCATCACTCTCCAATTTTTTTTCTCCGAATCATTTGCCGGAAGGAGAGTTCTTCCATAAAAACAAATTTTGAAAAGGAACCGTATCAAAGTAAGACTTTGATACGGTTCCTTTTCAAAATTTGTTTTATAGTTTCCCAACTTATAGTCTCTTCAATATTCGCCATATATTTTGTGGGGAAAAAATAAATTCCGCCGTCTTGATTTTTTTCTGTTCATCAAATTGTAGATCTTTAGTTCTTGATCATATTTTTCTAAGAAACCACTCTTCGATCTTTTAGACTTGGTGAGATCTACACCGACGAAATTTGTATAGCCGCCATCTTGAATCCGCCATTTTGATGTTTTCTTCAGCTCAGTGCCAATTGGATGAGGTTCTGAGTATTTTTTGTTGGAGCAGCCCCCATCCATCTACAATACCCTACCCTGATTGAGGGTTTGGAAGATGGATCAGGAGGATCCATCTTCCAAACCCTCAATCATCATGTCTTTCCATATTTTTCTTTGAGAGTTCTCCAAAGAATCGCATCAAAGCCTTGCATAGTTTACAACTTGTAGTCTCTTCAATATTCGCCATACATTTTCTATGGAAAAATAAATTCCGCCATTTTGATTTTTTTTTTTTCAATTCATCAAGTAGACCTTTGGATCCTCATCATCTTTTGCGAAGAAACCACTCTTCCATCTTTTATACCCTCCGAGATGGAGACCGATGAAATTTGTATGGCGGCCATCTTTTTTTCGCCATTTTGAATTTTTTTTCAGCTAACTGCCAATTGGATGACGTTTCGAGTGACATTTGTTCGAGCACCCCCCACCTATCTTCAATACCTTAAGCGTGCTGCTCACCTGTCTCCGAAATCCTCAATCATCAGCTCTCTCCATATTTTTGTTCCGAATGAATTTTTGTCCTCTATACGAAACCATTAGTGAAAAAAAAATTTTTCATACAAAATTTTACAGGAGGGGTGATCAATCAGTGAGTCAGTCAATGAATCAGCACGAGCAGCTATATATATATTAACTAGTATGGCGCGTGGGTGCGCGGCCCGCTAAAGCGGACCGCGAGGTTTCATTATCGGGTATTTTTTGCTTGAGCAGCCTTCACCTATCTTCCAAACCCCCGATCATTATCACTTTCCATATTTTTTCTCCGATTCTTTTGTCATAATGAGAGTTCTTCCATAAAAACAAATTTTGAAAAGAAACTGTATTAAAGTCTTGCATAGTTTCCAACTTGCATTATCTTCATATTCTTATAAAAAAAAGAAGCTGTGATAGCCTAGTGGTTAGGACGACCGACTTCTAATCGGAGGTCGTTTCGATCCCGGGCACGCACCTCTAACTTTTCGGAGTTATGTGCGTTTTAAGTATTTAAATATCACTTGCTTTAACGGTGAAGGAAAACATCGTGAGGAAACCTGCATGCCTGAGAGTTCTCCATAACGTTCTCAAAGGTGTGTGAAGTCTGCCAATCCGCTTGGCCAGCGTGGTAGACTATGGCCAAAACCCTTCTCACTCTGAGAGGAGACCCGTGCTCTGTAGTGAGCCGGTAATGGGTTGATCATGATGATGATGATGATTATCTTCAATATTCGTCGTACATGTTGTATAGATAAATAAATTTCGTCATCTTGTTTTTTTTTCTATCTAACTATCAAGTAAATCACGTTTTGATGATCTTTTGCCAAAAAACACTCTTCCATCTTTTATAATCCGTGATATAGACACCGACGAAATTTTTATCACCGCCATCTTGAATCCGCCATTTAGGACTTTTTTTTCAGCTCACTGCCGATTGGATGAGGTTTCGAGTAACTTTTGTTTGAGCACCTCCTACCTATCGTCAACACCCTAGCCGTGCTTTTCACCCGTCTCCAAAATCCTCAATCATGAGCTCTCTCCATATTTTTCCTCCGCATAAATTTTTGTCTTCTATATTTGAAACCATCAATAAAAAAAACTTTGTTTGAAAACGTAAATTCCGCCATCTTGATTTTTTTTTCTATTCATCAAGTAGATCTTTAGTTCTTGATCATATTTTTCAAAGAAACTACTCTTCCATCTTTTATACTTGGTTAGATAGGCACTGACGAAATTTTATAGCCGCCATCTTGAATCCGCTATTTTAGTATTTTTTTTAGATCACTGCCAATTGGATGAGGTTTCGAGTAATTTTTGATTGAGCGCCTCTCACCTATCTTCAATACCCTGACCGTGCTCCTCACCCATCTCCAAAATCTTCAATCATCAGCTCTTTCCATATTTTCCCTCCGCATGAATTTTTTCTTCTATACGAACATCAATGAAAACAACTTTTTGTGTGAAAGAAATAAATTCCGCCATCTTGATTTTTTTCTGTTCATCAAACTGTAGATCTTTAGGTATTAATAATCTTTTGCCAAGAAACCACTCTTCCATCTTTTATACTTGGTGAGACCCGTGCTCTGTAGTGAGCCGGTAATGGGTTGATCATGATGATGATGATGATTATCTTCAATATTCGTCGTACATGTTGTATAGATAAATAAATTTCGTCATCTTGTTTTTTTTTTCTATCTAACTATCAAGTAAATCACGTTTTGATGATCTTTTGCCAAAAAACACTCTTCCATCTTTTATAATCCGTGATATAGACACCGACGAAATTTGTATAGCCGCCATCTTGACTTCCCCATTTTGTTTTTTTTTCCGCTCAGTGTCAATTGGATGAGGTTTTGAGTAATTTTTGTTTGAGCACCTCCCATCTATCTACAATACCCTTCCCGGGCTCCTCATCCATCTTCCAAACCCTCAATCATCATGTCTTCCCATATTTTTCTTTGAGAGTTCTTCAAAGAACTGCGGTAAAGCCTTGCATAGTTTACAACTTGTAGTCTCTACAATATTCGCCATACATTTCCTATGGAAAAATAAATTCCGCCATTTTGAATTTTTTTTTCAATTCGTCAAGTAGACCTTTGGATCCTCATCATCTTTTGCGAAGAAACCACTCTTCCATCTTTTATACCCTCCGAGATGGAGACCGACGAAATTTGTATGGCGGCCATCTTTTTTTCGCCATTTTGAATTTTTTTTTCAGCTCACTGCCAATTGGATGACGTTTCGAGTGACATTTGCTCGAGCACCCCCCACCTATCTTCAATACCTTAAGCGTGCCCGTCGCTCGTCTCTGAAATCCTCAATCATCAGCTTTCTCCATATTTTTGTTCCGAATGAATTTTTGTCCTCTATACGAAACCATTTGTGAAAAAAAAAGTTTTCATACAAAATTTTACAGGAGGGGTGATCAATCAGTGAGTCAGTCAATGAATCAGCACGAGCAGCTATATATATATTAACTAGTATGGCGCGTGGGTGCGCGGCCCGCAAGCGGACCGCGAGGATTCGAGTAGTTTTTGTTTGAGCACGTCCCACCTATCTTCAATACCCTCGCCGTGCTCTTCATCCGTCTCCAAAATCTTCGATCATCAGCTCTTTCCGTATTTTTCCATCAATAATTTTTTTTTGTGTAGAAAAATAAATTCCGCCATCTTGTTTTTTTCTGTTCATCAAGTAGACTTTTAGGTCTTGATCATCTTTTTCCCAGAAACCACTCTTCCATCTTTTATGCTTGGTGAGATAGACTCTGACGAAATTTGTATAGCCGCCATCTTGAATCCGCCATTTTGTTTTTTTTCAGCTCAGTGCCAATTGGATGAGGTTTTGAGTAATTTTTGTTTGAGCACCTCCCATCTATCTAACATACCCTGCCCGGGCTCCTCATCCATCTTCCAAACCCTCAATCATCATGTCTTTCCATATTTTTCTTTGAGAGTTCTCCAAAGAATGGCATCAAAGCCTTGCATAGTTTACAACTTGTAGTCTCTTCAATATTCGCCATACATTTTCTATGGAAAAATAAATTCCGCCATTTTGATTTTTTTTTTTTCAATTCATCAAGTAGACCTTTGGATCCTCATCATCTTTTGCGAAGAAACCACTCTTCCATCTTTTATACCCTCCGAGATGGAGACCGATGAAATTTGTATGGCGGCCATCTTTTTTTCGCCATTTTGAATTTTTTTTCAGCTAACTGCCAATTGGATGACGTTTCGAGTGACATTTGTTCGAGCACCCCCCACCTATCTTCAATACCTTAAGCGTGCTGCTCACCTGTCTCCGAAATCCTCAATCATCAGCTCTCTCCATATTTTTGTTCCGAATGAATTTTTGTCCTCTATACGAAACCATTAGTGAAAAAAAAATTTTTCATACAAAATTTTACAGGAGGGGTGATCAATCAGTGAGTCAGTCAATGAATCAGCACGAGCAGCTATATATATATTAATTTTATTCTATCGTTTCTTTTGTTCGAAGTACATTAATATCTTAAGTACTTGGGAATTTACAACTAGGAAAAATACTTCTTTAAAAATTCAAGATATTTTTGTGTAAATATTATTCGAACATCTAAATAAAAATCGAAAAACTGTGAAAAATAAAAACGCACTTTATAACCAGTCAAACATCTTCGAATAGGTAACGAACGAGCTAAAAGAGCTACAAATACTTATAAGGAAAAATAACTTCTTTTAAAATTGCAATACACGAAATGCACTAACTATCAAGTAACATTGTAATTTACATTTTTTTATATCTTCTTTGTGTTTGTATAGGTAAAGAAATAAAGAGTTTCTAAATGTTGTACCTACTTACTTACCTTTTTATATGCACAATGCACATTCATTTACAAAAATTGTACTTCGATAGAACTTTATATGTACACAGTCATCAGTATTGAAAGATACCTATTGATAAAGATAAAGATAAAGAAAATAAATTGGCGGACAACGGAATTCCTGTGTGGTATCAAATTTCAAAAGGTCATTATGTTTAATCTTATAATTCGCGTTTAATGTTATGCCAACGACCTGTTTATTTGTGTTATTTGACGAGATATCATTTTCATAAGATAAAGTTGATTATATGATAAGAAATGTTCAAATTCCATCCGAGCTTTTACTATGTTATCATCTCTTTTTTAACCCCCGACGCAAAAACGACGGGGTGTTATAAGTTTGACGTGCCTGTGTGTGTGTGTGTGTGTGTGTGTCTGTCTGTCTGTTCCCCTGTGGCGCTCAAACGGGTGGACCGATTTGAATGCGGTTTTTTTTGTTTGAAAGGTGAATTAGTCGAGAGTGTTCTTAGCTATGTTTGATGAAAATCGGTCCAAGATGGCCGCCGCTACAAAATGGCGGATGATATATTTTTTCACAACTCCCTTGATATGGGTATCAAATGAAAGGGCTTGACTAGTAGAATAGCACTATTGCAAATTCAAGATGGCCGCCGCCACTAAATGGCGAATGTCGGGGGTTTTTTAAATTTTCAATTTACACTTGTTGAAATATGTATTTACCTGCGTGCTTACTTACCTTTTTATTTACATAAATTACCATTATACATATACTTATTTATGCATGCATACAGGTACATCACTTTAAAAGTGTTGCTAAAAAATTCAAAGAGCATGGCGCGGGCGGTTATATCAATGAACTCCAAATCCAAATTTAAAAAAAAATTAATCGATCTACGCACAAATTAGTAAATCGTATTAGATTTTTTTTTGCTATATTAAGTAGATGAATAATGTATCCAATTTCCATTTGTTTCAGATTTAATACATCGAGCGAAACATCACGAAAAACGAAGGAACCGTTATAATAATCTAGTCAAACTTTTTGTACACAAAGTTGTTTTCAACATGAAATAGATTAATTAATTGTAGTTGTGATTAAATCTCCGTCTATATAAGTTTGTACTTAGTGTTTTATTAATTTAATATTTAAGTTGATTATTTCTGTTAAATAAAATGCAAATTCTGAGAGCGAGATTCGCTCTGCGAGCGAGCTCTTCGCGTTTTCAAGCATGCAGCTCCGCACGGTTTGCTACCACAGTGAGTATATTTTCAATGTTTTCCTTATTTGTTATTGATTTACACTCGGTCATTAGCCCGTGATTAAGGCACTTTAGGTATTGGTTCGCATGCTTAAGAAACTATTAAGGTGACACGAGCCCACCTATTAACAAGTATAAATTAAAAATTTAATAAACCCCCGACATTCGCCATTTTGTGGCTGCGGCCATCTTGGATTCGCATAGTGCTATTGTACTAGTCAAGTCCTTTCATTTGATACCCATATTTAGGGAGTTGTGAAAAAATATGTAATCCACCATTTTGTAGCGGCGGCCATCTTGGATCGATTTTCGTCGAACCTAAAATTCATACTTTTTCCATCCTCCATAATATCAACTTGCCCCCCCCCCTTGCCCATCAGCTGGCGACGCTCTTGTATCAGTGTTAAAACAGCTAGTTAAACAGGGATAAATGACTGAAATTACAGATTTTTCTGTTTACGTAAATGTAGGCTCTTGTCATCGTGGTAGGTTCTTAACCATGCGAACCAATACTACGATAGTAAACTTGTTTAACACGATTCACGAGTATGTCACTATTGCGCCAGACCCAGGCGAATGATTGAGGTCAAGTTTAACTGGCCGATCGTATCTAATTGACTATTGAGTGTGTGTATATAGTATTCAGCTAAGTGAAAGATTTTTTAAAGTACTCTTGATAGATACTACTTGTACAGTTATAAAGACCACTCTGAAGAACAGCGTGATGCCTGTGATAACTGCCTGGAACAGACGGTGCAATTTCGCACGATGTCATAATGTGGATATGCCAATACATTTTTTTTATATTATCCCTTTTTTCCTTATTCAATTTTTATTAGTACAACATGAAAAAGAGAAATGTCTTCGATACAGAACATTATATGAGTTATCATAATCGCGCAAGACAAAAATTCCGCAGTCATATCCATACTATTGATCCATCCACCCCAAATTGCACTACCTATTCCGATGTTTGGTGATAACATATGGCTCTCAGACAGTCTGTTGGGTCTCATAAGAAAATAATCGTCACTCAACGGACAATGGAGAGAGCTATGCTCGGAGTTTCTCTACTTGATCATATGAGTAATCAGAAGATCCGTAGAAGAACCAGAGTCACGGACATGACTCAACTGGGCATGAGTCGCTAACCTGAAGTTGTAAAGGGCAAGGCACATTGTTTGACGAAGCGATAGATGTTGGGGTCTCAAGGTGGTAGAATTGCAATCAGGCACCGGAAAGTGTCGTGTTGCCAAACTCTCCTCTAGATGGCGCTGGTAAAGCAGTAGCTGGATAAACCGCGCGTATGAAAATCCTTACAAGAGACCTCGTCCTTCCACCTTATACTCCTACTTTCTCTACAAGAGATCCTAGTATATCAGTTGAAGCAAGAGTTTTGAGTTAACCCTGTATTTCTAACTGTTTCACTGCAATAAGTAAAGGAATCGTGAACTTCAAGCAGGTTTCGGTGATTATTAAAGGAATTTACAAACAAGGCAGAAAACAGAAAAAAAAAATAATTACCCAAAGAAAAAGACTAGTTTTAAATTCTAAAGGTTGATTTTTTTTGTTTCGGTTTTCGGAATCCTCGGAAATTTGGGTTTTTTGTTCGTCGTGTCGGCCACATTGTAAAAATTTAAATTTGTTTTTACATTATTATTTTGATATCTAGACTGATGAGCGTGATGTGACTAGAAAAAATCCGGTAGACAAAGCGTTCGTTACCGCAAAAGTTAACCCAGAAAATGCGTGATCTATCTATCTATAATATAATAAAACTGTAACAGATCCAATTCTGTACATTGAAGATATTTTGAAAATTTTTATTTGAGGGCACTCTATAATCGATACTGAAGCCAAAACTGCAATTTGTTTCATTTTTGTCTGTCTGTCTGTCTGTCTGTCTGTCTGTCTGTCTGTCTGTCTGTCTGTATCTTGGCCGCGCATCACGCCGAAACTACTGAATGGATTCGAATGAAACTTGGTACGATTTGAGTTTATACTCCAAGGTAGGTTATAGGATACTTTTTATCCCGAAATTCAGCACGGTTCCCTTGGGAGAGGGGAAGAAAGTTAAAACGTGTATTTAGCTGTAATTCATTAACGCGTAGTTCGATTTAACTCATTCTTTTTTTGTTAGAAAGGTAGTATTTTAAGTATTGTCCCGTAAATATTTCAAGGTCATAGGTATTTTGGTTTAGAAATGACAGACATTTATTGGGTTCAAATAACTTGGGACCCGGATCTTTGAACGTACGGCTTATTTTAAACTGGTGTGCGTTTAAATTTATGTTTGTCGATCTGTCTATTTGTTCCAGCTAATTACCGAAACGGCTGGATCAATTTTGATGGAACTTTCAATGGCGGATAGGTGATGTTATAAGGAGTAACTTAGGCTACATTTAGTTTAGGTGCAAAAAAGGATTATGGGATCCAATCCGATCCTATATAAAACCTATATCCAGGCGGACGAAGTCGCGAGGGTCGGCTAGTTTTAAATATTTTTATAATTATTATTTTTATCATTCTAACAAATTCTTTAACTTACTTTTGCTCTCGAAAGCATGAATAGCAGCAAATAAAAATTCTCATGCATATCGAGGATTTAGCCCATCATACCTAATCTGTTTTATCTACAGTTAAACGACTTTCATGAGTCCTCTAAAAGACGTTTAGAGGAGAATAATAATTACATGATACGTCAATAAAACGGAGTGATTAAGAAATTAGACAATAAGTCTCCATATATTTAGGACTTCTTGTATACCATCGTTATGGTCGTTTCGACGGATTGACGGCCAATGCTCTCTCTAGGTCTCTTGCAAGGATTGCCACAGAAGTCAGAACATGATCTTGTTTCCCTTGTGTCTGTGCGACTCGCTGGAGATCGTCTGTCCATATAATAGGGCTTCGCTTTCCGGTGAGGGTGAACACTGAAAGTACTTCAGTTCTTCGATCTATGTGCCCCGTCCATTGCCACTTCGCGTTTCGTTGTGAAGAGTTATGACGTTTTCTTGGTTCTTCTGAAATGAGAACATTTTCTCGTATAGATACACTGACCACTCTACATCGTCTGTTGAGCATGTTCCACTATTCCGCCATACTCTCATAGGAGACTGGGACATAAGACGTGCCATGATGCTCGAATGTTTTGCGTTGGAGCAGATTGTTGTTGCGGGCTTGTCACACGCAATTAGTAATTACTGGGACCGATGGTTTAAGGCCGATTCGCACATATCAGTGAAGCATCAGTGCCGGCGCAGTTTCGGCACAGTGAAAAATATTCTTTCATACATTCTCTATGAACTGACACTGAAATACTGCGTCGTCACTGATACGGACAGTTGTGAACGCATTCATAGAGAATGTTCACGGCCTTTTAACGTGTTCTCCGATGCATGGAGGTGAAATACCGCCAACTACCAACTCCGTTCCATTCGTTTTCGCCAGGACTCAAAAACCGTAGACTACAAACCGATCAGAAGTGTCCTGGTCGCTAACAGAGGAGAGATCGCCATCAGGGTGTTCCGAGCATGCACGGAGCTGGGCATCCGGTCGGTCGCCATATACAGCGAGCAGGATCGCCTTCAGATGCACAGGTACTTGATAATTTGCACTCGGGTGGTATTGCGTAACGTTGATGCATGTCAAAGAATCATCAATGATGATCGGAATTGACGGTGAATATTTCTCATGATATCAAAATGTGGATATGCCATTCATAATTTTTTTAATATTATCCCTTACTTTTCCTTGGTTTCCTTACTCAGTTTTTATTAGTACAACATGGAAAAGAGAAATCTCTTCGATACTGAACATTATATGAGGTATCAAAATCGTTAAAGACAGAAATCCAGCTGTAATATCCATACTATTGAAATGAAATGATATTTATTTGCTCAAAACATGGGTAACAACAACATGGATAGGGCTATAATATAGTTCCGTACATGCTTTGCCTCAATCTAGGCGTGCAAAATTTTTATGATTTCTTAAAACTAGTTTTTTTAGTTCTAACTTAATAATAAAATGTCCGATTCGTACATAAGAAAAAATAGATAAAATAAAGAAATGTCATAAAGATAATAATAATAAAGCACCATAATAATAATAATAATAGCACGCATACAAATTTTAAACTAATGTAATCTAATCTAGCTATGGCTGCAAGTGGTGATGCCAATTATTATATTGTCGTTTGTTCGTTGATTGTCAATTATTAGATTAATATATTGAATAATGTTTCAGGTCGTTCACACCAAATTGCATTACCTATTCCGATCTTTGATCATCATCATTATCAACCCAATACCGACTCACTACAGTGCACGGCTCTCCTCTAATGCCCCATCCAGACTTCACGAGGCTACACGAGGCAACGCGAGTGCGAGAGTGAGGACGATGCGCTCGTGTCCCCTCGTCTTTCTTCGCCTCGTCTCGCTGTCGCTCCACCTTGTATGGAGCGACAGCGAACCGAGGCGGCAGTTTTTCGGGTGTGAGTCAAAACTGAATAAATCGTGAGTGTGGATGGCTAGCACTCGTGCAGCCTCCACTCGCCAAGACTCGTGCCGAGAACCTCTAGGAGGCGCCTCGCGAGTGTCTGGATGGGGCATCAGAATGAGATTATCATCATCATCATCATCATTATTATTATTATCATTCAACTATAGGGCACGGGTCTCCTCACAGAATGAGAAGGGTTTAGACCGTAGTCCACCACTTTGACCAAGTGCCGATTGGTAGACTTCGCACCCCTTTGAGAAAATTATAGAGAACTCTCAGGCGTGCAGGGTTCCTCACGATGTTTTCCTTCAAGTGATATTTAATTGCTTCAAGAATACTCCTTATTCAAAAATTACGGTTATGACGTTGTTGCCTAAAATTTTCTTTAGTTCTCGATATCTCACCATGGTCGTTTTATCATTCTAAATCGATTTAACAACCTATGTCTAACCTACATCATAACAACCCTGGTGAAAGGCAATATGGCGTATTTTATGGCAGGCTTATTTATGACCTTGTATATTTAACTTGATGATAATAATTTCGCAGACAAAAAGCCGACGAGTCATATTTGGTCGGCAAGGGCTTGCCTCCCGTGGAGGCGTACTTGAGCATCCCGGAGATCATCCGGGTGGCCAAGCAGAACGACGTAGACGCGGTGCATCCAGGATACGGGTTGCTATCCGAGAGGTAGGCTAAACCAAAAATCACCGTCATCCGTAACTCTGTTGCGGCGTGATTGAAGCACAACACAAACACACTTTAGTATTTATATAGCTTCTGCCCGCGGCCGCGCCCGCGTGAATTTCGGTTTTTCACAAATCCCAAAGGAAACGTTCCCGTTTCCATTCCCTTTTCCAACCTTTATACCTACTTTCAAGGAAGTCAGCTATTAGTAATCTACTTATAGCTTTAGCTATAAGTAGTAGATAGATAGATGCAAAGCCAGATTGCAAAGTCTTTGCAATCTGGCTTTGCAAAAAAAATGACTTTGCAATCGTCCGTTGTGAAGTCAACACCTCCTGAAGATGCTCCGGTGTCGGAGCGAAACGATCGTCGAGTTCATTTTGTGGTGAATTTGTGTGGTGTTGTGCCTACTCACTGTTAGCGGATTATAGCAAAGTAATTTTATATTCATTGTATGTATAACTTAGTGACAATGTAATGGTGTTTCACTTTCAGATCGGACTTCGCACAGGCGGTGATCGACGCCGGTCTCCGGTTCGTGGGACCATCGCCGTCCGTGGTGCAGCAGATGGGTGACAAGGTCGCCGCGAGGAAAGCCGCTATCGAAGCTAGTATGTCTAGAACCATCAAAATCTGTCCAGTCAATGTCGATTTGCTTAGCTTTGAATTATACTCTGATTTCTAATTCCTTGGAATTCTGACGTTTCGTAATGTTACCAGAAATAAAACAATTCCCACAAAAAAGATAAAAAATTCAAAACTTATGCAAATACAAATCAACTGCTGCATGTAGATATGACAAATGCCTGACAGGCTTCATGGTATCATTCGACATCGATTTTTGAATAATTTTTTTCAATGTGCTTTCTTTTGCTTTCTATTGCTGTTAGTGTGCACTTTCTAGTTTCCACTCTTAGCGATTTCTATTTTAGGGCAAAACGACTAATATTATTACGCGGCTTAGAGCTTTATATGTTGACAGGGAATTAAAGTAGTTTGGGGTAAAATCGTACTTCGTAGATGTTAACCCTGTTTTCCATACAAATATCTCATCTGTAAATGACAATGACAGCTGTCAGAATTCCACCGAATAAAAAATCAGAGTATACAAATCTAATTATTGCATACAATAAAAATAATATGATTTTCAATGGTACCATTCACCGTCGCTGGATATTATAAACTTAGAAGCAAATAAATGGAAACAGAGTCCATATTTTTTTGATAATTTAAGTAATTTTATTTATTACTAATTTAATAATTTTTGGTTCACAGAGGTTCCTATAGTCCCCGGTACGGACGGACCGATAACGACCAAGGAAGAAGCTCTACAGTTCTGTAAACAACACGGCCTCCCTGTTATATTCAAGGTATAATATTGCTGTGCTACTTATTATAATACATATCGGACAAACCTTTAGTTTTTGTAAGTTTTAATGAACAAAAACATGAACGATTTGTTAAATCAATTGCACAGAATCTTACTAATATTATAAATGTGAAAGTGTGGAAGGATGTTTGTTACTCAATCACGCCACAACTACTAAACCGATTTGGCTGAAATTTTGAATGGAGGTAGATTATGCCCTGACTTAAAACATAGGCTACTTTTTCTCCTGAAAAATGCACAGTTCCCACGGGATTTTGAAAAACCCGAAATCTATAGCTACAGCTATAGGTAACTATATATAGCGAATATATATATCAAGGAATATATCCTTGATAGTAGGTATAAAGGTTGGAAAAGGGAGCGGGAACGGGAACCGGAAATCCACGATTCCCTCGCGATTTGTGCAAAACCGAAATTCACGCGGGCGAAGCCGCGGGCATTCTCTAGTGATGATATAAAATTCATTAATTCAAAGTGTTAGGGGTATAGGAGAACGGGGTAAACTTAGAATCAGATAAACTTCGAATTATATCCGCTTACAACTAGGTCTCCTTAGGGTTTTGGACTGGGTAATCTTTAAATGGGCTACGTCAGAACACGCCAAGTAGTCACTTCATTCAGCATCGTCCTCTCAACTTTGGTTTCGCTATGAATATTTCGGTGGCTCGCTTCGCTTGCCATCCCTTACTCCACTTAGCCTTAGCTTCGTCTGAATGAAGTCTACGAGGCCAGAAGCGCGAAGCCAGAAGGAAAGGAAGGACCTTCAAATTTTTCGAAAAAAAAAAATCGCAATGTAATGCAATCAGCTGACGCTAGAGGTCAAGGAACTTTGGGTAAATACCTAAACTTGACGCCGAGTTGTGCACGCTAAACATTGCTGGTTTGTAAAATACTAAATACTACAAGTATAAGATAAATGATTATTAGTATTGGATTGCGTTGTTTTTTGTAGTATAATAGTAGCGCTACATTTTTGGTAATTCCTGTATATCTATAAATCTATACTAATATAATAAAGCGGAAGAGTTTGTTTGTTTGAACGCGCTAATCTCAGGAACTACTGGACCGATTTCAAAAATTCTTTCTCCGTTGGATATGTACGTGATCCTTGAGTGCTATAGGCTATACAATATGTACCACGGGCGAAGCCGGGGCGGTCCGCTAGTATCTAATAATCTAATATAATAAAGCGGAAGAGTTTGTTTGTTTGAACGCGCTAATCTCAGGAACTACTGGACCTATTTCAAAAATTCTTTCACCGTTGGATATGTACGTAATTCCTGAGTGCTATAGGCTATTTTATGTACCACGGGCGAAGCCGGGGCGGACCGCTATTTTTAAAATAAATTAACGCTTTTTCTGTCTTTTCATGCTAAAGGCGGCGTTCGGAGGCGGCGGTAGAGGCATGAGAGTTGTGAGGGAAATGAGCGAAGTTGCGTCCTCCTTCGAAAGAGCCTCGTCAGAGGCGCTTGGTGCCTTCGGGAATGGCTCGATGTTCATAGAACGATTCATCGAGAGGCCTAGACATATAGAAGTTCAGCTGCTCGGTGAGTAAACTTTTTAGGAAGGGGAAAGTACTGCACAATGTACTTGACTACATATTATGAAAACGGATATAATAACACTTATTATGAAAACAGATGATATAATGTTGTACTAAATTTCATTATAACACTCCTTTGGATGATATTATGTTTAGTACGACATTGGGTGTTTTATTGTTGGCAATAAGTTAACTGTTTCAGAATCTTTATAGCATAGGTGTGTGAAGAATTTGCTAACTTTAACCAACTCGTGTCATGATATCCACGTGGAAATAATCTAACCTAACTTATGGCCTCCAACCAATTCCCCTTATAGCCGTCCATTCCACACCAGCCTAATCTGACGATATCGACCTTCTAACCAACTTCAGGCCCCACAAAAGGGCAAAACTAACATAACCAACCTCACTAAAACTGGGATATACACCAAATCACTCACCCGACAGCCAACAGCACCACACCCTCTCTCCACACTTCACTGAACCAAATCGACAGAGTAATGTACTAAAGTAAGTAAACTTTCAGGAACAACATCTCAGTAATTGCAATATATTACTTGATCTTTGTGTTTTAGGTGACAAAGCTGGAAACGTAGTGCATCTGTACGAAAGGGACTGTTCAGTGCAAAGGCGGCACCAAAAGGTCGTCGAAATCGCTCCCGCCCCACAACTTGATCCAGAGGTATTACAGTAAACTTTATATTAATCTAAGTTTGTTCGATTCTGTGCTGTTTCTTAGCCCGTTTTATAAATCTATTAGTTAAAAATCTAGTTAACTTGACGTTATAGTAAGAAGTGTGGGTTGAACGTCACGCTGTTAAATTGAAGTACAAGTTAAATTTACACATTAAAGTTAAATAAGACAACCGAAAAAACCAGTTTAGATTGCCAAAGTTATTGCCCACACATAGCAATACTAGCACATAATACACAGCAATACAAGCACATAATACACAGCAATACAAGCATAGAATACACAGCAATACAAGCACATAATACACAGCAATACAAGCACATAATACACAGCAATACAAGCATAAAATACACACAGCTATACAAGCACAGAGTACACACAGCTATACAATCACATAATACACAGCAATACATGCACAGAATACACAGCAATACAAGCGCAGAAGATGCGTGCTTGTTTTAAAAGGGGTAAGTGTATGTAATACTTTTTGAAAATCTTGTACAGACCCGCCAAAGGATGACAGACTGTGCCGTGCACTTGGCGAGACACGTTGGCTATGAGAATGCGGGTACCGTGGAGTTCTTGTTGGACGACAAAGGCAACTTCTACTTCATCGAAGTCAATGCCAGGTTTGTTGTTTCTTACGTCATCATCATCATCATCATCATCAACCAGCATGGGTGTCCTCTCAGAATGAAGAAGGGTTTAGGCCGTAGTCCACTACGCTCTCAGGCGTTCCTCTCGTTAAAGCTAGTGATATTTAATTGCTTAAAACGCACATAACTCCGAAAAGTTGAGGTGCGTGCCGGGGATCGAACTCGAGTTTCTTGCAGGTTCTTCTCGGTAGGAACGGCTTTCCGAACCAGTGGTAGATTCAATTGACTATTCAAAAGCACTAGTAAAAGTTTATTGGAATAAATAACTTTTCTATCCTATTCTATTCGCCCCCCCCTCCCCCCTAGACTAGTCCATATTATAAATGCTAAATTAACATTATCTATCTGATACCTTTTCACGGCTAAATCTCTGAATCGATTTCGTCACAATTTGACAAATAGATAGCTTGTATCTCAGTGCCAAATACTTATGATACTGTCTTTATAACTCCCAAGTTTTGAGGCTTCGAATGCTATAGTTTTTAAGTATGTCTATGTGTGCGTTCGGAATTATTTGTCGTCTCGATTATCTCGCGAACAAAACATGATATTGATACGGGACAAAGTTCATTCGACGCATAATTTTTGTTTTTTTTTTTTTTAATTCTCCTCACCAGGTTACAAGTGGAGCACACAGTAACGGAGGAGGTGACAGGAATAGACCTGGTGCAGTCGCAGATCCGCGTGGCGGAGGGCATGACGCTGCCGGAGCTTGGCCTCACGCAGGACAAGATCAAGACGCAGGGCTACGCGATCCAGTGCCGCGTCACCACCGAGGACCCCGCCAACAACTTCCAGCCCAGCACCGGCAGGATCGAGGTGTTCCGGTGAGGGTTTCAGTTAGTTAGACCTGGTGCAGTCGCAGATCCGCGTGGCGGAGGGCATGACGCTGCCGGAGCTCGGCCTCACGCAGGACAAGATCAAGACGCAGGGCTACGCGATCCAGTGCCGCGTCACCACCGAGGACCCCGCCAACAACTTCCAGCCCAGCACCGGCAGGATCGAGGTGTTCCGGTGAGGGTTTCAGTTAGTTAGACCTGGTGCAGTCGCAGATCCGCGTGGCGGAGGGCATGACGCTGCCGGAGCTCGGCCTCACGCAGGACAAGATCAAGACGCAGGGCTACGCGATCCAGTGCCGCGTCACCACCGAGGACCCCGCCAACAACTTCCAGCCCAGCACCGGCAGGATCGAGGTGTTCCGGTGAGGGTTTCAGTTAGTTAGACCTGGTGCAGTCGCAGATCCGCGTGGCGGAGGGCATGACGCTGCCGGAGCTCGGCCTCACGCAGGACAAGATCAAGACGCAGGGCTACGCGATCCAGTGCCGCGTCACCACCGAGGACCCCGCCAACAACTTCCAGCCCAGCACCGGCAGGATCGAGGTGTTCCGGTGAGGGTTTCAGTTAGTTAGACCTGGTGCAGTCGCAGATCCGCGTGGCGGAGGGCATGACGCTGCCGGAGCTCGGCCTCACGCAGGACAAGATCAAGACGCAGGGCTACGCGATCCAGTGCCGCGTCACCACCGAGGACCCCGCCAACAACTTCCAGCCCAGCACCGGCAGGATCGAGGTGTTCCGGTGAGGGTTTCAGTTAGTTAGACCTGGTGCAGTCGCAGATCCGCGTGGCGGAGGGCATGACGCTGCCGGAGCTCGGCCTCACGCAGGACAAGATCAAGACGCAGGGCTACGCGATCCAGTGCCGCGTCACCACCGAGGACCCCGCCAACAACTTCCAGCCCAGCACCGGCAGGATCGAGGTGTTCCGGTGAGGGTTTCAGTTAGTTAGACCTGGTGCAGTCGCAGATCCGCGTGGCGGAGGGCATGACGCTGCCGGAGCTCGGCCTCACGCAGGACAAGATCAAGACGCAGGGCTACGCGATCCAGTGCCGCGTCACCACCGAGGACCCCGCCAACAACTTCCAGCCCAGCACCGGCAGGATCGAGGTGTTCCGGTGAGGGTTTCAGTTAGTTAGACCTGGTGCAGTCGCAGATCCGCGTGGCGGAGGGCATGACGCTGCCGGAGCTCGGCCTCACGCAGGACAAGATCAAGACGCAGGGCTACGCGATCCAGTGCCGCGTCACCACCGAGGACCCCGCCAACAACTTCCAGCCCAGCACCGGCAGGATCGAGGTGTTCCGGTGAGGGTTTCAGTTAGTTAGACCTGGTGCAGTCGCAGATCCGCGTGGCGGAGGGCATGACGCTGCCGGAGCTCGGCCTCACGCAGGACAAGATCAAGACGCAGGGCTACGCGATCCAGTGCCGCGTCACCACCGAGGACCCCGCCAACAACTTCCAGCCCAGCACCGGCAGGATCGAGGTGTTCCGGTGAGGGTTTCAGTTAGTTAGACCTGGTGCAGTCGCAGATCCGCGTGGCGGAGGGCATGACGCTGCCGGAGCTCGGCCTCACGCAGGACAAGATCAAGACGCAGGGCTACGCGATCCAGTGCCGCGTCACCACCGAGGACCCCGCCAACAACTTCCAGCCCAGCACCGGCAGGATCGAGGTGTTCCGGTGAGGGTTTCAGTTAGTTAGACCTGGTGCAGTCGCAGATCCGCGTGGCGGAGGGCATGACGCTGCCGGAGCTCGGCCTCACGCAGGACAAGATCAAGACGCAGGGCTACGCGATCCAGTGCCGCGTCACCACCGAGGACCCCGCCAACAACTTCCAGCCCAGCACCGGCAGGATCGAGGTGTTCCGGTGAGGGTTTCAGTTAGTTAGACCTGGTGCAGTCGCAGATCCGCGTGGCGGAGGGCATGACGCTGCCGGAGCTCGGCCTCACGCAGGACAAGATCAAGACGCAGGGCTACGCGATCCAGTGCCGCGTCACCACCGAGGACCCCGCCAACAACTTCCAGCCCAGCACCGGCAGGATCGAGGTGTTCCGGTGAGGGTTTCAGTTAGTTAGACCTGGTGCAGTCGCAGATCCGCGTGGCGGAGGGCATGACGCTGCCGGAGCTCGGCCTCACGCAGGACAAGATCAAGACGCAGGGCTACGCGATCCAGTGCCGCGTCACCACCGAGGACCCCGCCAACAACTTCCAGCCCAGCACCGGCAGGATCGAGGTGTTCCGGTGAGGGTTTCAGTTAGTTAGACCTGGTGCAGTCGCAGATCCGCGTGGCGGAGGGCATGACGCTGCCGGAGCTCGGCCTCACGCAGGACAAGATCAAGACGCAGGGCTACGCGATCCAGTGCCGCGTCACCACCGAGGACCCCGCCAACAACTTCCAGCCCAGCACCGGCAGGATCGAGGTGTTCCGGTGAGGGTTTCAGTTAGTTAGACCTGGTGCAGTCGCAGATCCGCGTGGCGGAGGGCATGACGCTGCCGGAGCTCGGCCTCACGCAGGACAAGATCAAGACGCAGGGCTACGCGATCCAGTGCCGCGTCACCACCGAGGACCCCGCCAACAACTTCCAGCCCAGCACCGGCAGGATCGAGGTGTTCCGGTGAGGGTTTCAGTTAGTTAGACCTGGTGCAGTCGCAGATCCGCGTGGCGGAGGGCATGACGCTGCCGGAGCTCGGCCTCACGCAGGACAAGATCAAGACGCAGGGCTACGCGATCCAGTGCCGCGTCACCACCGAGGACCCCGCCAACAACTTCCAGCCCAGCACCGGCAGGATCGAGGTGTTCCGGTGAGGGTTTCAGTTAGTTAGACCTGGTGCAGTCGCAGATCCGCGTGGCGGAGGGCATGACGCTGCCGGAGCTCGGCCTCACGCAGGACAAGATCAAGACGCAGGGCTACGCGATCCAGTGCCGCGTCACCACCGAGGACCCCGCCAACAACTTCCAGCCCAGCACCGGCAGGATCGAGGTGTTCCGGTGAGGGTTTCAGTTAGTTAGACCTGGTGCAGTCGCAGATCCGCGTGGCGGAGGGCATGACGCTGCCGGAGCTCGGCCTCACGCAGGACAAGATCAAGACGCAGGGCTACGCGATCCAGTGCCGCGTCACCACCGAGGACCCCGCCAACAACTTCCAGCCCAGCACCGGCAGGATCGAGGTGTTCCGGTGAGGGTTTCAGTTAGTTAGACCTGGTGCAGTCGCAGATCCGCGTGGCGGAGGGCATGACGCTGCCGGAGCTCGGCCTCACGCAGGACAAGATCAAGACGCAGGGCTACGCGATCCAGTGCCGCGTCACCACCGAGGACCCCGCCAACAACTTCCAGCCCAGCACCGGCAGGATCGAGGTGTTCCGGTGAGGGTTTCAGTTAGTTAGACCTGGTGCAGTCGCAGATCCGCGTGGCGGAGGGCATGACGCTGCCGGAGCTCGGCCTCACGCAGGACAAGATCAAGACGCAGGGCTACGCGATCCAGTGCCGCGTCACCACCGAGGACCCCGCCAACAACTTCCAGCCCAGCACCGGCAGGATCGAGGTGTTCCGGTGAGGGTTTCAGTTAGTTAGACCTGGTGCAGTCGCAGATCCGCGTGGCGGAGGGCATGACGCTGCCGGAGCTCGGCCTCACGCAGGACAAGATCAAGACGCAGGGCTACGCGATCCAGTGCCGCGTCACCACCGAGGACCCCGCCAACAACTTCCAGCCCAGCACCGGCAGGATCGAGGTGTTCCGGTGAGGGTTTCAGTTAGTTAGACCTGGTGCAGTCGCAGATCCGCGTGGCGGAGGGCATGACGCTGCCGGAGCTCGGCCTCACGCAGGACAAGATCAAGACGCAGGGCTACGCGATCCAGTGCCGCGTCACCACCGAGGACCCCGCCAACAACTTCCAGCCCAGCACCGGCAGGATCGAGGTGTTCCGGTGAGGGTTTCAGTTAGTTAGACCTGGTGCAGTCGCAGATCCGCGTGGCGGAGGGCATGACGCTGCCGGAGCTCGGCCTCACGCAGGACAAGATCAAGACGCAGGGCTACGCGATCCAGTGCCGCGTCACCACCGAGGACCCCGCCAACAACTTCCAGCCCAGCACCGGCAGGATCGAGGTGTTCCGGTGAGGGTTTCAGTTAGTTAGACCTGGTGCAGTCGCAGATCCGCGTGGCGGAGGGCATGACGCTGCCGGAGCTCGGCCTCACGCAGGACAAGATCAAGACGCAGGGCTACGCGATCCAGTGCCGCGTCACCACCGAGGACCCCGCCAACAACTTCCAGCCCAGCACCGGCAGGATCGAGGTGTTCCGGTGAGGGTTTCAGTTAGTTAGACCTGGTGCAGTCGCAGATCCGCGTGGCGGAGGGCATGACGCTGCCGGAGCTCGGCCTCACGCAGGACAAGATCAAGACGCAGGGCTACGCGATCCAGTGCCGCGTCACCACCGAGGACCCCGCCAACAACTTCCAGCCCAGCACCGGCAGGATCGAGGTGTTCCGGTGAGGGTTTCAGTTAGTTAGACCTGGTGCAGTCGCAGATCCGCGTGGCGGAGGGCATGACGCTGCCGGAGCTCGGCCTCACGCAGGACAAGATCAAGACGCAGGGCTACGCGATCCAGTGCCGCGTCACCACCGAGGACCCCGCCAACAACTTCCAGCCCAGCACCGGCAGGATCGAGGTGTTCCGGTGAGGCAACTGTTTTTGAACGACTTCAAAAAAAGAGGTTCTGTATTCGACGTATATATGTATGTTCGCGATTATTTCAAACACCATTATCACTACATAGTATAAAACAAAGTCGTTTTCTCTGTCCCTATGTCCCTATATCCCTTTGTACGCTTAAATCTTTAAAACTACGCAACGGATTTTGATGCGGTTTTTTTTAATAGATAGAGTGATTCAAGAGGAAGGTTTATATGTATGATAACATCCATTAAATAGTGGAGAAATACTGTTATTTTTGAGGTTTCTAATGTGATGTCGTAAATAATTACATTTTTTCCGCTTACATTGCAAACGTAGGCTGATCCCTACGAGATTTATCAATATAATGTACTAAGTATTGTACACATTGAAAAGGTCTATAGAAAACTCCGCGATGGTATATGTCTATCTCTTATGGATATCCCACAATAACATTTTTTGTCATTTACTTTTTTACGACAAATAATGGCTAATTTTAGAAGCGATTTTAACCAATACAGCATAAATCCTTATCTAATTAAATACCTTAAGTACATTGTTGATTTATTATAGATCTATATGGCCCTTTACAGCATATGATTTAAATGAATATTTTCGAAGATATTACAGATTTAAAAATTGCGGGACATAGACTTTGCGCGCGGCGCGCGGTTCCAGCCGGCCGGGGCGGCGATGCGTAAAGTTCTCCTATAGCATTTTGAATTTAGCAGCGATCGGACGCGTATGCTATCGAGTATCGGAGCTTTCTAGCGAGGAAAATAACAATCACACTAATATTATAAAGGCGTTATTAAGTTATTAAGTTTGTGTGTATGTTTGTTCCTCTTCTCCGCCGCAACTACTGAACCGATTTGGCTGAAATTTTAAATGGAGATAGCTTATGCCCTGACTTAACACATAAAGTAACTTTTTATCCCAGAAAAGTATTCCTGTAGGACTAAAATAGATATAGACCTCCAAAACGCCACAGAGGGCGCTGACTGTTCTTAGGTAAATCACGCTCACATAACCCATTATTGCAATACTTTGCTGTGTAGCATGCATTGGCAACACATAGGCTACTTTTTATCCTGGAAAAATGCACAGTTCCCACGGGATTTTGAAAAACCCGAAATCTATATCTACAGCTATAGGTAGATTACTATAGCGACCTTGCTTGATATTTTAAGGAACGGGAACCGGAACTCCACGATTCCCTCGGGATTTGTTCAAAACCGAAATTCACGCGGGCGAAGCCGCGGGCAGAAGCTAGTATTAAATAAATAAATTATAAATAAATACTCACACATACACACACGGTTGTCCGTTCCTAAAGTAGGCAACTTAATGCCTGTGTTATAGGTAACAGCCGACTGATAGACATATTTACATATAAATACATATATATTTTAATAAAGGTATACATACATACATATTATAAATACACCCAGACTCGGGGCGGGAATCGTACCCGCGACCCCGGAGCGGAAGGCAGGGTCACTGCCAACCACAATATATATTTTCTGCCAATATTGCGGACCAAAAATTAATATCGATTACGCGGTATGTGATGTCACCTCACCAGTAAATTGTCATGTCACCTGTCGCGATCTAAACATATTTTTACTTTTTTTTTTAGATCCGGCGAAGGCATGGGTATCCGATTGGACTCCGCGTCGACGTACGCCGGCGCCATCATCTCGCCGTACTACGATTCCCTGCTTGTCAAAGTGAGTCGCAACTCTATGAAATTTTCGCAAAGAAATATTTAAAATATGCAACCACTTTATAGCTGAATCACACGATTTGATATTGACGATCACCACAATTATTTTTTTAAGAAATATTGGTCACGCTTAGCATGATTCATCATCATCATCATCATCATCATGATCAACCCATTACCGGCTCACTACAGAGCACGGGTCTCCTCTCAGAGTGAGAAGGGTTTTGGCCATAGTCTACCACGCTGGCCAAGCGGATTGGCAGACTTCACACACCTTTGAGAACGTTATGGAGAACTCTCAGGCATGCAGGTTTCCTCACGATGTTTTCCTTCACCGTTAAAGCAAGTGATATTTAAATACTTTAAACGCACATAACTCCGAAAAAGGAGGTGCGTGCGCGTGATCGAACCCACGACCTCCGATTAGAAGTCGGTCGTCCTAACCACTAGGCTATCACGGCTTCATTAATGCTAGCATGATTAATGTTCTTCTTTCCCCTCCAACTAAGTGTAAAACTTGAGTTTTAGGACAAATGTTTCAATCTGTTTTACTATTAATTGATCTCAGGTAATCTCCCACGCGCAAGACTTGTCAGCATCGGCCGCCAAAATGAACAGAGCGCTCCGAGAGTTTCGTATTCGTGGCGTCAAAACCAACATCCCCTTCCTGCTCAACGTACTGGAAAACCAGAAATTTTTGAATGGTATGTACAATTTCATCATCATCATTATCAACCCATTTCTGGCACACTACAGAGCACGGGTCTCCTCTCAGAGTCAGAAAGGTTTAGGCCATAGTCTACCACGTTGACCGAGTGCGGATTGGTAGACAGTGTAGGCACAGTGGTCACAGGCTTTTGAAAACATTGTGAAGAACTCTCAGGCGTGCAGGTTTCCTGACAATGTTTTCCTTCACCGTTAAAGCAAATGATATTTAATTGCTTAACATTTTAAGCAATTAAATATCATTTGCTTTGCTGTTGTGCACATGCACAACTTAAAGGAGTGCAGAAGTCATAACCACTATCTATCTCACTAGCTATCACCGCTTGCTACTAGCGGTATAATCTAGGGGTTATAATAATATTCAATGAATCCGTCCCAATTGTTCTCGGAACATTCCAGGAGCCGTGGACACGTATTTCATCGACGAACACCCCCAGCTGTTCATGTTCAAGGCGTCGCAGAACCGCGCCCAGAAGATCCTCAGCTACCTGGGCCAAGTGTTGGTCAACGGACCCGCTACGCCTCTGGCCACCAAGATACCGCCTTCCGACGTCAAACCCTACATACCCTCGGTGCCTTTGGGTAAGTGTTGTAAACAGCTAAGCGCCAGTATATAAAGCTAGAACTAGAAGGGCCAGATTACATACGTAGATTAGGTCATATAGGTTAATTTAGGTCAAATTATTATAGGTAGATTCGGTTAGGTTAGGTTATCCTCAGCTACCTGGGCAAAGTGTTGGTCAGCGGGCCAACCACGCCCTTGGCCACTAAGATACCGCCTTCCGACGTCAAACCCTATATACCCTCGGTGCCTTTTGCTAAGTTTTGAACAGAGAAGTGCTAACTGACGTTTAATTTTATAACTAAATTTGAGGAATGTTGATGGGGGCATATCTTCTTATGCTGGATCTCCTGGTGAGAAACCCCGGTGGCAAACCTCAGTGTATACTGAATGCTCTTACGCAAGGCTTTACGCAAAGCCCTTGCCCCTTGGGCACTTCCCAGGGGAATCCCCGGGGGACAATCCCCTTGCTGATCAGGCGTGGTAGCAACGAAAAAGCTGCCATCTTCCCAGGGTCGCATATTTTCTTCCCAGGATCGCATATTCAGAAGAGACCCGTGGCGTAGTTGCCACAGTGCAATCGTCACAAGCGTGCTCACCAACGCTGACCAAATGGTCCTGACCGAATTCCGCTATTATGGTTATTAAGCAGGCGGGGAGATGTTTTTATGGCCTTAAATACTTAAATAGTTAAAAATTCAAAAGTTAACCAAGTTATTAGATTTGGCGTGGATTTTGTGTAAAATGTACATACTTGTATGGTTTATGATTTTCTCAGAAACATGAGTTGGAGAATTTTAAACTAACGCTCAAAACAAAAAAAATAAATAAATAACTTCTTACCTATTTCAGTCTTACTAATCCCGAAACAATCATTTTATAGTCAGTTTAACTGGATTACTAAAAGTGTTTAGAATATCTAACTCATAATACATCCTAATAAATCTTTATAATATTATCTAGTCCTGTAATTTTTGTAAACTACACATTGTTTTTATGCAAAAATGTTTTTATGTTTCTATACTTTCCGAAAATATGGTCTGAAACCACAGAATAGAAGTATTAGAGACAAGTATTTTTATTTTGTAAATATGTTATGTTGAAAATAAATTGTAACCTATTTTGAATAAAAAGGTCTATATATATACCTTACAAAAATGCAAAAAATAAAAAGTGTCTTATGTGTCGATAATTTTCTTTTTCAGTCCACTCGGGGCATGGTAGGTTCGAGAAAGATATATTAAAAACCTACTTATTGCTCTCACTTTTACATGCGACACTTCTGCAGCTTTTAAAAGCTTTAATTTCTTTTTTTATTTATCAGTTGGCGAGCGACACAGATTATAATAATATACATAAATCTAGAACACGATCAAGTCAAAGTCTACTATTGTCTTTATGTCTTACTAAAAATACACTGCTTATACATGGCTTAGTAGTCCAAAAATAAAAAAAATGACAAACAAATTAACATATGTATTTCATGAACCATAATAGCTATACAGTTGTTTTCACAGAGTGTATATTTTTGTTGACATTCAACCAGTATAAGCCATGTATGCGCAATTTTTATTATTTTAGCCTGTATGGGGGACGGTTTTCGCTTTCATATACGAAAATCAACATTCATTGCTGACTCTGACTATATTAACAATGAAGAAAAATCTTGGGGAAATTCGGAAATATGTGTTTGGGATTGTCCTTTAATTGCGTCGCGCATGCACACGACGTCACAATTGGTTCCCAAAAATATTTATCTAGAAACAAGTTTTAAGTTAAGCTTTACAGTGTGATTTTTGGATAGAAGGTTTTCACAGAAATAACAGTTCAAAAGTGCCAAAGTTTACCTCCCATGCTAGTGGTGCCAACTGTGGGGCTATTCTATAACTTAGTTACCAACAGAAAATGGTTGCCAACGAATTAGTTCGATATACATTGCTGTTTTAATGTGTGAAATGAAATCACTGTTTATATTTCACACAGTAAAGCAGCAATGTATATCGAACTAATTCGTTGGCAACCATTTTCTGTTGGTAACTAAGTTACAGAATAGCCCCGCTGGTGGCCCTTTTTAAAATTAACTCAATTGAGAAACTCTTTTTTTTTAAATCGTTTAGAACAGTAAATTGCGTGCGACCTAATTATGGGATGATCCTTGGTCCATGTCTTATACATACTCGTACATACACCAAGTGCCCATTTAATTATTGTGTGCGTCTTTCCAACTAACACTTTGAAGGGACTATTTATATTATAATCGCTGTATATTCACTGAGAAATGGTTTTCCCGTGAATCCTCTGCTGCATTGCTAGGCGTGGCACTCTCGCATTAACATTTTGCACTTGCCATATTAATTTTTTTCACTAATCATATTATTCCGCAGACCTTTCACCTGAGGCCATTAAAAGACAGGAAATGACAGGTGAAAACACAGGTAATACATTGGTTCTTATTACGCGAATTGTTTGTATAATGTATGTATGTTTATGTATGACGTTTTTGCATGAATCGGGATTGTCGTGATGAAAACATCAAAAGAATATTTTTCAGACGAATCATAATTATGGAAGACAAGACAACCAAAATCACCCTCGACAAGATATCGGTGCACGCGTTGTCCTAAGTAAATTTTTCGAAATAAATACAAAAAAATTGTCTCGATCTTTAACAATTTTATAATCGTAGGGTGGTAAGTGGTAACCAGCCACGGCTTAAGCCTCCCACCAGACCAGCTGGGTTATTCTGTAACTTAGTTAGCAACTGAAAATAGTTGCCAACGAATTAGTTTGATATACATTGCTGCTTTACTGTGGGAAATATAAAGTGTTTTCATAATTTTACACAGTAAAGCAGCAATGTATATCGAACAAATTCGTTGGCAACTATTTTCAGTTGCTAACTAAGTTACAGAATAACCCTCCAGATCAAAGACAATTTAGAAATTATAAAATCCCAAATTTTATTATTATTAACATTATGTTACTTATGTTGCATTTCGTATTATTATTAACCACGTCCTGATGAAGTTTTCACTTCTATCGTGTGGTCTTAAGCGCACTTCTCCTTTCTCGTCTTCTTTTCTTTTGCAATCTCGATAATTTATTAGAACTCGAACTAATATTATCTACAGTTTAATTACATAATCTCTACAGCGGTCAAACCACCGAAAGGCTTCAAAGAGATCCTCACGGAGGGCGGTCCTGAGGCCTTCGCCAAAGCTGTCAGACAGAACAAAGGGCTTCTACTGATGGACACAACATACCGGGACGCGCATCAGTCCCTCCTGGCGACCAGGGTCAGGACGCACGACCTGCTGGGCGTGTCCCCTTACGTGGCTCACAACTTCAGCAATCTGTACTCTTTGGAAAACTGGGGCGGAGCCACTTTTGATGTTGCCCTTAGGTAAGTTTTACGAACTTTTATAAGTTTAAAATACGCTATACAACTCTTCAACACAATTAGGAGTATCCCATAAAATGTGCCCAAGTCTACGCTTGAAATAACTCCTCAAGGTTAAGTGGCCTAGAAGTCAGGAAACTACTGATCTTTCCAAGACAATTAGAGCTGCGTTGCCCTTAGGTAAGTTTTAAGAACTTGAACAAGTTTTTAATACGCTAAACAATTAGAAGATGCAAGGCAATAAATTAGGAGTCCCACATAAAATGTGCCCAAAGCTACGCTTCAAAGAACTCCTCAAGGTTAAGTGGCCTAGAAGTCAAAGAACTTCATGAGTCAGTCATCAGTCCCTTTTGGCTACCAGAATCAAAACTCATCCCCCTTTCGAAATTGCATATTCAATTATTATTGAAAGTTGAAATTGTGACTCAATTTTGTTAAAAGTTACTTATGCTTAATTAATAACTGGTGACGCCCCCCTTTTTGGTTTCTCATTTGGATTAACATTCGTCAAATTAATTCCCTACCTACCCTCCATTTCCTCCCGTGCACTCAAAATATCGCGAAGCCGCGATGTAAGACAGTACGAATTTTTCGTCTCCGCGAGACGCATGCGCCATTTTGCGTCGCCCGTCTCCGCGCATAACCCAACCAAATAAGTGTGGTATCAAGAACTCGTCGCTGCTGTCCTGCCGACACCTGCTCCGGAGGGCATATTATAGTGCGTGTGCGCGACCTTCGCATCCGGTTCCAGTCCCGGGACGTTATCAGGTTAGTGCACGGATCCTAGTTCTCTTTCAAACGCCCTTTGACCTCCGAGCGTCTAAATTCTAAAACTACAGTCCACAAGCTCAGGCTGTCGGAGGTGGACGGTTGGCGTCAGTTTCTACACCAATAACAATTTGCAATAATTATAATTTCAGATTCCTCCACGAATGTCCATGGGAGAGGTTGGAGGACATGCGGCGGCTGATCCCCAACGTGCCGTTCCAGATGCTGCTGCGCGGCGCCAACGCGGTCGGGTACACCAACTACCCCGACAATGTCGTCTACAAGTTCTGCGACATGGCGGTAACATAACCGATACTCTCATTTTAGATATTCTTTATAGTGTAAGTGGCCCAAATTCCACCTATACCCGAATTACTAATTCCGTGGAATTCTGACAGCTGTCATTGTCATTTACAGACGAGTTATTTGTATGGAGAACAGGGTTAACATTTACGAAGTACGATTTTACCCCAAACTACTTTAATTCCCTGTCATCATAAAAAGCCATATGCCGCGTAATAATATTACTCGTTTCGCCTTAAAATAGAAAACACCAAGAGGGGAAACTAGAAAGTGCACACTAACAGCAATAGAAAACAAAAGAAGCACATTGAAAAATGTATTCAAAAATGGATGTTGCATGACATTATCACGATGAAGTATCTGTCAGGCATTTGTCATATCTACATGTGGCAGTTGATTTGTATTTGCATAAGTTTTGAATTTTTTATCTTTTTTGTGGGAATTGTTTTATCTCTGGTAACATTACGAAACGTCAGAATTCCACGGAATTAGTAATTTGGGTATATGTAGCCAAAGTCAACCTCACCTGCGCGCGGTGCACCGTGCCAATATGCTAACGAGGCCCTGACGCTCTCAGTCCCCTCTACGGTTCGTTGTGCCTGATACCACACAACTTAATCTAGATGGTATCACCGCTTTGTGGTAGAATTCTACCCCGAATCCGCCTGGCTAGCGACCACACTTCAGCCGTAATCTGCCGCAAAGCATCCGATGCGTTCCGGCAGCGAGCTGAATAGCCAGTCCCCTTCCTCAAAAGCCAGCAACGCATTTTTTTTTGTTTTTTTTTTTTTTAATTATAAGGTGTAAAGGATAGCTAATTTTTCTACTTTTTAGGTAAAAGCCGGCATGGACATATTCCGTGTATTCGACTCGCTCAACTACCTACCGAACTTGATCCTCGGCATGGACGCGGCGGGCAAAGCCGGCGGCGTGGTGGAAGCCGCCATCTCGTACACCGGCGACGTGTCCGACCCCAACAAGAAGAAATACGACCTCAAGTACTATCTGAACCTCGCCGATGAGCTGGTGAAAGCCGGGACGCACGTGCTAGCTATCAAGGACATGGCTGGCCTGTTGAAGCCTCAGGCTGCTAAGTGAGTTTATCTTCTCTTGGAACGTATAATTTTTCTATTCTCCTAAATTGGAGATATTAAGTTTCTTATTATTATTCATCTACAAGTTAGATTGCGGGCTCACTTGATGGTAGGTAAGTGATGCTGCAGTCAGTGGCGTGCAGGCCTTATAAGCAGAAAAGCTCAGCATACCTTCTTTGGACATCTCTAGACAACTAACTATTTTAGTCATTATGTAATTTTTATTTATTTATTTACAAGTTAACCCTTGACTGCGATCTCACCTGATGGTAAGTGACGATGCAGCCAGTGGCGTGCAGGCCATATAAGCAGAAAAGCTCAGCATACCTTAAACATCGGCGGCCATCTTGAACCGATTTTCATCAAACATAGCTCACACACACACACACATACACACGCATACACACACACACAGTAGCGGTCCCTTTAAACCCGATATTTTCCCCAGGCTGCTGATAACAGCGATCCGCGACAAGCACCCGTCGGTGCCGCTGCACGTGCACACGCACGACACGTCCGGCGCGGGCGTGGCGGCCATGCTGGCGTGCGCGGCGGCGGGCGCGGACGTGGTGGACGTGGCGGTGGACTCCATGTCCGGCATGACTAGCCAGCCCAGCATGGGCGCGATGGTCGCCTCGCTGCAAGGAACACCACTAGACACCGGTGAGTTTTTTTTTAAAGATTACTAGCGGACCTGACAGACGTCATCCTGACCGGTGACAATATCAACGCCACCTACCGAGATCCGGTGGGTTACGTGTACCTACCCGGTAATTGTGTTTTCGAATCATCCAGGAACCCATTGATGAAAATGAAAAATGTGATAAATGAAGAACCGCTCGACCGATTTGCAAACTTCACATAAACCATCTACTAAATAGTCCGAACAAAGCCTAAACATTTGGTGTGGATAGGTGAGCCCGTTCTCGAGTTATAAAATTATAACGAAAAGTGGCATTGATTTTTATGTACCTATATACTAGGGGACCCGGCAGACGTCGTCCTGCCCGCTATTAGCGCCACCTACCGGGTCCAATTTTTACTTAAAAACCTTCCTCATGAATCACTCTATCTATTAAAAAAAAAGCATCAAAATCCGTTGCGTAGTTTTAAAGATTTAAGTATACATAGGGACAAAGAAAGCGACTTTGTTTTATACTATGTAGTGAAGATATATAGATTACCCATGATGGGATTATTCCTCACTATCCCCCTGCTCAAATGGTTCAAACCCTACCTGTTACACTATTGTCGTGCCCATTTCTAACACAAACTTTCGCTTATTCAGAGGGGAATATGTTCCGTGATTCATGTCACACCCCTCCGAATAAGCGAAAGCTTGTGTTAGGACTAGGAGTGGGTACGACAATAGTGTAACGGGTGGGGTTTGCCCCGTCGTCGGGCTTCCGGTTTTCGATCCACGCCCGACGACCGTTGCGCTATTGAGGCTATATAATTTGGAGGCACAATGTGACTAATTCTTTCTTTTTAACCCCCGACGCAAAAATGACGGGGTGTTATAAGTTTGACGTGCCTGTGTGTGTGTGTGTCTGTTCCCCTGTAGCGCTCTAACGGGTGAACCGATTTGAATGCGGTTTCTTTTCGTTTAAAAGGTGAATTAGCCGAAAGTATTGTTAGCTACGTTTGAACAAAATCGATCAAAGATGGCCGCCGCTACAATATGGCGGATTACATATTTTTCACAACTCCCTTAATATGGTTATCAAATGAAAAGGCGTGACTAGTAGAATAGTATTATGGAAATCCAAGATGGCCGCTGCCACAAAATGGCGAATGTCGGAGGTATTTTGAATTTTGAATTTATACTTTTTAACGTTTTTCTCCAGGAATTCCTCTACAAACGGTTTCCGAATATTCAGCGTACTGGGAACAAGCCCGCACCCTGTACGGTCCCTTCGAGTGCACCGCCACCATGAAGTCCGGCAACGCTGACGTCTACCTGAACGAGATCCCCGGCGGTCAATACACCAACTTGCAGTTCCAGGCCTTCTCATTGGGCCTCGGCAGCCAGTTTGAGGAGGTCAAGAAGGCTTATAGGTGAGGAATTTCTTCGTATATATAATTACTAGCGGTCCGCCCCGGCTTCGCCCGTGGTACATAATATATATCCTATAGCACTCAGGGATCACGTAAATATCCAACGGTGAAAAAATTTTTGAAATCGGTCCAGTAGTTCCTGAGATTACCGCGTTCAAACAAACAAACTCTTCCGCTTTATTATATTAGTATAGATCTGGACTTTGTGGACGATTTGGAAGAGGTTATCAATAGAAAACTGCTGCCTTCATATGATTACTAGAAAGGGTTCTATTTCAACGTCCAGCATTATTTGTACTACAAGTAAATAAGAAACTTATCTTTGGTACGTTTATTGACTTATCACTCGTCTTTGTTTTTTTTAGAAAACATCTTCCCATTTCCCTACGATACGCATTACCGGCCTTTTCTACCTAGCGTTAAGGTTGTCTGGAAGAGATCGCTACTTAGCGATAAGACCGCCTTGTTGTACCTACGTTTTAAGTTTTCTTTTACATAACATGTCCTTTGTATTCTTCTCTTATTTGGTGTGCAATAAAGTATATACATACATACATACATACCGGCCCACTACAGAGCACAGGTCTCCTCTCAGAATGAGAAGGGTTTAGGCTGTAGTCCACTTATGTAACATGATTGTGAGCATTAACTATCTCTCCAAGATCTTTAGTTATATATAGATGGTTTTAGTTATTCAAAAATCAGGCTTGCAATACTGCAGTAACTGTGCTTTAAATTGCGACGAGAGTGGTCTCACATATTCATCACTTCCAGGGAAGCCAACCTTCTCCTCGGTGACATAATCAAAGTGACGCCATCGTCCAAGGTCGTGGGCGATTTCGCCCAGTTCATGGTGCAGAACAAACTGACGGCTGCCGAAATCGAAGCGAGGGCCGAGGAGTTGTCCTTCCCTAAATCCGTCGTGGAGTTCTTCCAGGGAGCCATCGGTATACCGTACGGAGGATTCCCTGAACCCCTTAGGTGAGTCTACTTGTATTGATCTGAAGCTGGGTCTCCCATTGAAGGAAAATTGTCAATTTTTGTTTTTCTTTGGTGTGAATCCAGCTTAATGCTGATACCCTGTGTATCAGATAAAATACCAGAAAAACCCAAGATAAGATTTTAGTTTTTCTATTTTGCGAAATGACAGACTTTAGTGTGTGTTAACAACTTCAGGAATCCTATTACATTTTGAAATCCTTTTCCAATGTTCCATACTGAAAAGAACATTGTTCTTAGCCATGTCCATTCAATTTTGGGTCCATCCAAAATATAAATCGGACTACCTATACGGGCTATAGCCCGCAATCTTGTCCGCGTGGCTTCAAGTTTTTCAAAATCTCTTAAAAACGGTTTTGCCGGGTTAAAAAGTATACTATTTCATCTCCAGAATGCAAGATATCTCTGTGCCCTCTGAAACTACCTGTTTATAAATTGAAAGGCAAACATGTAACAATCAAGCAGGCCAACCAATTCTTACAGCATTACGAATAAAAGCGGATTTTATGGCTGATATGATTCCTATTTCAGATCAAAGATCCTGAAAGACATGCCGAGGATAGAGGGCAGGCCGGGACAAGAACTGGAGCCTCTCGACTTCGACAAGCTAAAGCAGGATCTGAAAGAACACTACCCAGAGGTGACTGTCTGTTCGTGACAGATCCAATATAATCCATCATGTTGGCTTTGTAATGACAAAGAAAATTGTTACTGCTTGATTGATGTGGATTTAGAGTTTAAAGTATTCTCTAATCTCGAGCTAAGTTATGGGTCAAGCAGTTTTTGTGCACTATCTCACTAGGATACCAGTGGTGGCGCAACCAGTCGCGAAATGTTTAAAGCTCTATCATGGTGGGTAACTCACGGTGTCCGCTTGGTTGCGCAACCAATATGATGGCGGCGACCGGGTTCACCCGCTGATGACGCAACCACTGATATGTATAGAGCTATTTAGCGTCTTACTCGACTAGAGGTGCTACCAAGTACATATTACGTAGTAAAAGCAGTGTTTACTCTTCAATGTCCATTATGAAACTGACAGTTCTCGTGTATGCTCTGGTATTTCATAATTTGTAGCTCAATACACCAGGGTAGTGAGACCGATAGTCAATAGTGCCAACATGGTGACCTAGTGAGATATTGGCCTTAGATCTCAATGATTTTCTTTCTTTAATGAACATTACTCAGCTTTAATAGCTAAAATAATAAATATTACATACTCTTTTTAATAGACAGTTTTGCTTGTATTCAATATTAGGTGACAGACCAAGACGTGATGTCCGCTGCGATGTACCCGCAAGTGGCGAACGACTTCTTCCGAATCCGCGACAAGTACGGGCCCGTCAAGCATCTCGACACCAAGACCTTCCTCGTCGGACCCTCCGTGAGTACACAATCACTAAACTAACAATATAAATATCTTGATATAAATAAAAAATATGAACTGACACTATAAATTCTTTTTATTGCGGTGCCTCTCTGACTAGCGAAGGTTGGCAGTCAGCTTCGCATACCAGAGTATGCGAAGCTGACTTTATTCTTTGCGAGGCGAAAGAGTTCGGCGGCGCTCGCGATGCCTGTCCACTCGCGAATGTTGCGTAGCCAGGACTTTTTTCTGCGACCTACGCCTCGTTTTCCAGCAACTTTTCCCATCATGATATTATATATTATTTATTTATTTGGAACATAAATATACAGGCAAACTTATAACATAGATTACGATTAAATAAAAATTATTACAATTATTACATAAAAATTATAGTCGGATGCTGATGCCTAATTTAGGTTTCCCTGTGCTGAGTGATGAGTTGTAACAGTTCGTATCTATCGTGCCTGAGCACGTGTCCCAGATATGCGACTTTTCTCATCTTGACGGTCTGCAAAAGTTCGCGTTTCTGATTAACGTGTCGCAGAACTTCCACGTTCGTGAACACTATAAATATCTTATAGAATAAATAAAGCAAAATTAGCCGATTTCGTGAATCCTAAATTTTGACATTATCTCCACGTTTTAAGGCCTCTAGAGTCGAAAGCTATAGTTTTTAAATGCATGTCGGTTCGTGGAGTTAATAATCGAAAAATTTTCAAATGAAGTCTCGTAATTTCAAAATTCTGGACTTATGGATATCTCGATTCTTATTCAATTGATTTTTTTTGCAACAATCGTCCATCGCTTGTCCACATGCACTACAACAGTTACAATCTAGACCGTGGACTAAACAGAAAGTTCTCCCTCCAGGTGGGCGGCACGATCGAGGTGAAGATCGAGCGCGGCAAGACGCTGGACATCAAGACGCTGGCCGTCAGCGAGGAGATGACGGCGGCCGGCGAGCGCGAGGTGTTCTTCGAGCTCAACGGCCAGCTGCGCTCCGTGTTCATCAGGGACGACCAGGCCAGCAAGGTGAGTTTACATACAGACATCAAGATCGTGGTCACGACATTCGTGTCGTGACCTCGATCCACGCAACTGGATCGAAATATCGACAAACAAATAAACATTATCGTGGTACGTATACCCATACCTTACATTAAATTTTGATGACGTTTCCAGGAAATGAAGATCCACCCGAAGGCTGTGAAAGGCAACAAGGACCAGGTGGGCGCGCCCATGCCCGGGACAGTGCTCACCATCAAGGTGAAGGAGGGCGACCACGTGGACAAGGGGCAGGCCATCGCCGTGCTGTCCGCCATGAAGATGGAGATGATCGTGCAGGCGCCGCGCGCCGGCACCGTCGCCTCCGTCGCCGTCACCAACGGGCAGAAGCTGGAGGGGGACGATCTCATCTGCACCATCGAATAGGTAGTCATCATCATCATCATCATCGTATCCTCACTATCAAGGTGAAGGAGGGTTGGAGATCGGAGACGGAACGGACAGAAGCTGGAGGGGGACGAATGACGATCTCATCTGCACCATCAAATAGGTAGTCATCATCATCATCATCGTATACTCACTGTCAAGGTGAAGGAGGGTTGGGGATCAGAGACAGAACGGACAGAAGCTGGAGGGGGACGATCTCATCTGCACCATCTAATAGGCATTCATTGTCATCACCATCATGATCATCATCTTCATCAACAACATCATCATCGTATCTTGACCATCAAGGTGAAGGAGGGTGACCGTATGGACAAAGGGAAGGCCATCGCCGTGCTGTCCGCCATGAAGATAATATGGAGATCGGTCGCCGTCACCAATGGACAGAAGCTGGAGGGGGACGATCTCATCTGCACCATCGAATAGGCGTTCATCATAATCATCATCAACGCCATCATCAGTATCATCATCATCGTATCCTCACCATCAAGGGGCATCCCATCGTCGTGCTGTCCGCCATGAAGATGCAGATGATGATGATGATCGATTTGGCACGCGTTTTCCTTCCACTTCGCCGTTCTATCCATGATAATATCTTTCTATGGTGATCATCATCTCAACCAGTAAACAGCATCATATGGTAACACACCAATCGATCGATCATTGATCGATGCTATTGGTCGATATGTCTATGGATGAGTGTGGCAAGTTTGGTTGATCGACAGGTACTCGTCGATACAACGTCTATCAAACATCGATCGACGATGGATCGACCATTGATCTATCCATCAGTATTGATTAAAGGCCGGTGGGGCGGAACGGGTGATACAAAAAAATTTCCACGATAATCAACGATTTGGTATTTAGTAAGAACTGTCGATCGACATCGACTGTCCCATCCTCCCATCAATAGATGTTATCGATCGGCGATCAATCAATAGGTGTGGTAACACCCTAAAATTTTGCGCTTGCGTATTAATATTTATTTATATTTATTGATACTTCACGGTTAAGATAAGAAGATTATTAGGAAAATATTGTTGTCACTTTCAACCCTGACTGGTATTTTTAAACATTTTATAAAATATATAAATGACGATGTTTTAAACAGTTACTGATAATACTTTCGAAGCTCACACGTTATGTTCTCGTTCTATTGATTCTTATAATATAATATATTTTATCAGTAATATAAATTATTTTTAATGTTTTTTAACTAAGGATAATTTTTATTGTGACATTGTTATTATTTTTAGGGTTCTGTGCCGAAACGATAAAAATGGAACCCCAGGTGCGACTTCCTTAGACTTATTTTTTTTTTAAATAAGCCAGCTTTGACATGTCCAAAGTTTGGTATATCTACATACCATCAAACACAATTAACATGAGGCTTGAAGGGTTAATTATGTAAACTTGTTTGTGTGGGGATGTCATTTTGCTTGTTAAGCTCGTAAGATACATTGTGGCCGATTCTGTTGTACACAATCTCTAAACCTAAACTAAATTGACAAGTTTAAAAATAGTGCTATCCTTTTCCGCGGGGAGCATTGTGAAAGAGATAGGAATATATTTAGGCCTGTCATTTTAGTTTAGGTTTAGAGATTGTGTACAACAGAATTGGCCACATTGTACAAAATGTCGTATGAATCAAGCCTCAAGCCCTCATGCATTAGGCGACATTCTCGATGGTGTGTGGAGGCTTTATTGTAGACTCAGCGTAGCTGCAGTTCTTTATACAGCGCTAATGTATCTATCTAATAAGTAAATTGTGTATATTGTTTTATAATTTGGATCGATGAGGGTAAGAAAATTGTTCAATTATAAATATCGATAAACAAAAAGTCTGTGATCTGATAAGGAATAGAAGCGCCTCGGATAAGTTACCTAAGCGCGCATTTAGATTTGAGTAATTAGTGTAGGAAAATTTTGATTAGGTATTGATAATATGAGGACCAAGTCGCGGGCAACCGCTTGTTTTGTATGTCGAAGTGCGCGCTTAGCTAAAACCACATAAATCCTAATAATAAGGCATTAGAACTGCTGTGTACCACTTCAAACTATACAAAACGCATGTCGCCGCCTTACTACATACACAAACATAGTTCTACGCAATCACTCAAACATATTTACGCTCAATGCTGTGAAGACAAAATTAAGCCGTAGGATTAGCGCTTTAAGGTTGCAAATGAATGCATCATTCGCTTACCTCACACGCTCGTTGTATCTGTTCGCTTACCTTACGCTTTGCGCGCGTAGTTGCGCTTGTGACGTCCACGTCCTCAGCACGGCGACAAGGTCACACCATTTCTAGTGCCTTAATATTAGGATTTCTGTGGTTAAAACGCATAGATACTTGATGCATCACAAAGTATGCAGTACAAAAGACGGTTTGTGAATGAAATGTAATTTATATATTATGTTAATATTGTTATAGAGATTTTTTTAAGCACAACACAAAATGGTAGATTTATCTGTATGTTTTAGGATCCCTAACACATACGTTATTCACATCACAAAAGCATGACCTTAAGTTTACAGAGTTTGTTACATGTTGTTATTTTAAGATTGACTCGATTAAGAGCAGTTTTACCTTTTCTCTGAAAAATCTGAGATTTCAAGCTCCAAATTTAGCATCGTAGGAGAGACTTTCACATATTTCAATACATGTTTTAAATAAACTAATCCTTCATATTGACATTTGTCAGACCATATTTACAAAAACTATTTTATTTATTTTGTAATGTTAAATTTCCCACACCTCGTTTTAATAAAATAAATAACAGACTCAACTTTGAAGCTCTATATCTGTCCTTTAAAGTCATCTGATTTACTTGAAAAAAATACTTAAATATCAGACATATAGTCCTATTGACACATTACAGACCAGAATATAGATTTTTTATCAAATTAATGGGTAAAAAAAAAAGAACTTCTGCCAAATTTCCCGAATTATACGGTTACTTTAACACGATTTTTTGTATTGAAAAAAGCATAAATTCAATAAAATTTTTATGTAGAAATAAACTATGTTCTTTAACGAATCTATGTATATAGTTTAATTAACAATCCATTTATTTGATCAAACATAAAAACTTATTAAACATCACCCTAAATTACAATAAATAGCTACGCATTGTCTTAGCTTATTTAGTATGCGCCCGGCGCTCGTTGGGGAAGGACCTGTGCAAATTTTGCCACCATCCAGATGCACGTACGAGAGTCGTGTAAACACTAATTTATACAACGACTGCAAAGTTTTGAGCATGAATATTTTTCTAAAAAATATGCGTGAGTAGTAAGTAATAGTGCGTATTTTTTTAAATAAGTGAAATTACAGCATAGCACCTAGGACAGTCACGGAAATATAATATTATAAACTAATATTCCATTTTGAAATCCAAGATGGCCGTCGTATTTTTTTTTAAGAAATTATCTTCTATACATATCTATACATAATATAATAAAATCGTAGAATTGCCATATGTGTACATTGAAGATTTGTGCAAAATAATAACTGGTGGATGTTAGGGATAAGTAATAGAACATAAAAAAGCTATTTTTGAAATTTTTGTCTGTTTATCTGTTTGTCTGTATGTTTGTGCGCGCATCACGTAAAAACTATTAAATGGATTGAAATGAAACTCGGCATGATTTAAGTTCATACTACGGAGTAATATATAGGATACTTTTTATCCCAAAATTCAGCACGGTTCCCTTGGGAGAGGGGATGAAAGTCAAAATGTGTACTTAGCTGTAATTCGTTAACGGGTGGTCCGATTTCATTCATTCTTTTTTTGTTAGAAAGGAGATACTTTATAAATTACCGGCCAATCTCTGAAAGGCTGGACCGTTTTTGATAGGACTTTCACTGGCGGATGTTTACATTTTGATGTAGCTAAACATCCGCCAGTGAAATTTCAACAGTTTTTAGCAAGGTATAAGCTCAAAGGAGCTTAGGAAAAACAAAGAGTTCTCAATGAGAGGGATTTTTAAAAACCAATATCCATGCGAACGAAGTCGCGGGTTTATCCACTTGTTTATAATATGGGTGTCATTTCATTTCCGAAGTTTTTTGGGGGACTGAACATAAAAAATGATGTTCATTTTGGAATCCAAAATGGCCGTTGTATTTTTTTAAGGAAGAAATCAAAAGAAGAAGAAAAAAAAATTATACGAAATAGCAAAATTCGCCCCCTCCTCCCAAAAAAATATACTAGGTACCTACCTAATGACTACAAACACCTGTTGTTTATTACTAATTACTGTAATAAAAGTCGCACTTGCACTTCTGACTAAACCGACATTTTAGCAGTAAACAAAGATTGCATACTTTTTATTGTTCTATTGGTAAACTTTAAATAATTGTACTCTTATCAGAAAATGTCTCCAAGAACTTCAACAGGTGCAATGCAACAGCTCTGTAATGTTATTTTCAGACAGATGATTTGAAATATGTATAATAATAATAATAATTGGTAATTGTTAAATAATTAAAAAGGTGATTGTTTCTTTTATTAGTTAGTTTAGAAAAAAATGGTTGAAGGCTAAATATGCGTGATACCTATGATATAAATACGGAACCCTACATGTCATTATAGAGAAGTACATCATATTATCCTGGTCGCTTTTGTTTTGTAAGTTGAACGTAGATTAATGAAATACTTATTCGATAAAGTCCCACGCGAAGTCATTTTAAAAATATTTTATAGTAAATATATAATATATAATACTACAATATCAAATAAATGATTTATAAATTAATATTTAATACAAGTACCAAAACTATAGTCATAGTCGCGCTATATCCAAGTAGTCGTCCGTGTAACTGGCCGCCAGCCTACCTGCCGTTAGATACCTAAACTTCAATAGCGTCAAACTGGGAGAGGGGTCTTAATATGATCACAACGTGACCAATTCTGTTGTACACAATCTCTAAACCTAACTAAATTGACAAGTTTAAAATTAGTGCTATCCTTTTCCGCAGGGAGCATTGTGAAAGAGATAGGAATATATTTCCTATCTCTTTCACAATGCTCCCTGTCATTTTAGTTTAGGTTTAGAGATTGTGTACAACAGAATTGGCCACTATATCTGTTTTATTACACATATCTTGCATAATTATTTATAAAATTAACGATGTAAAGTTAAAATATTATAAGAAATAAGCGCACAACAAAATAAAGAGTTCCTAAACTACGTACACACTTGCATAAGATGTGTGAACTATCCTTTAATCAAGTGACGCCTTTAAGGACTGAAGATCAATCAACCTTAAATATCAACAAGATGTTTATAAGACGTGTCAGTAAAATATCAGTAGGTAGAATAAATTTTAATTTATTGCGTAATGCCTATTTCGGTTGTACCAAGTTGTACATAAATCCATTACAGGTGTAGAACTGTCAAATTTGTTAAGGATTTGTATAAGTAACTCCATCCTTTTCCAAAAGACTACCAATTTTTTTTTACTTAGTACTTTTAGACCAGTTGGGACATTACAAACGTGCGAACTGAGCCATAAAACATTACGATCATAGGGTTGTTTATAACTTCGCTCTTTATAACACGTTATCGACTATCGACAAATCCTTTTTTACTGTTACAACACCAGAGGAACAGGTTCCAGTTCCATAAGGCCTGTAAGTGCGAGCGAGAAGTCCGATAAAAATAATTTATGACTCAGTTCGCACGTTTGTAATGTCCCAATTATAGTTAGAGATTTGTGTACAACCGGATCGACACCGCAAATGTACGCAATTAAAGACATTTTTGTATAGTTGTTTACCTAAACCTAGTTTTATAGGCTTATGTACTTTAGTGAGTGGATTTTTTATAGTTCGCATTGTTGTAAATTTAGATTAAATGATTATTTGATTATTATCAAGGTATGAAATACTTTGTAAAGTAGTGCTTCCACGCGGTTATATTTGTTATTATGTCAATCTTTTTGTTACATTTTTTTCAAATTTATACTTTTAATAATTATAAAATATTATATTATGATCTTTAATAATTATTATTGTGTTTTATTATACCTATAATAAATTTAAAGAGTAGGGATTTATTTATTTAGCTGATACCCGCGATTTCTTTTTTGGGTTGAAAAGTATCCAATGTTCTCCAGCATGCGAGCCGTGCCACGTTTCAATTCAATCTGATACAAGTATAAAAACAAAAAGAACCGCATTCAAATCGGTTCACCCGTTTGAGCGCTACAGACAGACAGATACACACACGCGTCAAACTTAGAACACCGTCATTTTTGCGTCGGGGGTTAAAAAAAATATTCCGGTATGAATAAAAATATTTTCAATTATATTTTAGGACTGCAAATGACTGTCCTTCTCGTGATGCAAACTTGCAAAAATTTTGTGAATATCGGTTCAACAACTTTTTACTTTCGCATTTTTTTTATGAGATTAGTATGGATTCGAAGGTCATAGCAATATTATGAAACGTGATAACATCAAGTTGCAGTTTTCATTCGGAAAAAATGTGTCCAAAGTAAACAAAAACGCCAAAAGTAGTGAATTATAAATTTATTTTATATTTCTTATTCGTCAAAATCTATACAAAATTCAATTTCTAATATAACATTGATTAATAGATACAACAATACATAATGATATTTCACGATCTTTAAAGTGATATTCAAGAAAGGACAGGAATATTAAGGGTGCGTTCCCACTGGTGCGGAGACGTTCAAAAGTAGAATAGACTAATCAGATTAATATGACGTAATAATTTATATAATCACGAGATCTCTTCAATAATGTGATTGGTCTATTCGTGCTCTACCTCAGTCGAAACGCACGCTTAAGCACGTAGGCTAGTACGAATTGCACATTTCGACAACGTTGATAAATTTCGAATCTGACGTTAGGTCAAAGTAAAATGGACCATATTTGGTCTTGTCTTACGCAAAGATATAGTTCATAACAAGGGCGTCGCCAAAAGGGTACATGTAGGAACAGGTGCCCCCGGATCGCACGAACATCAATAAAGATAAATATGTTGGATCGCGAATTCGTGATGTTCGCGCGAAAGATGTTCCCAATAGGGTCAGGGCAATGCTAGCACAGAGTCGAAGCGTCAACCAAAAATCTCTACGAAATAAGGCACAATTGACGCTTCGATCCTCGTGGAATCGCTTGAGTTAGTGTCCAAGCGCTCAAGTTCGTACGAATGCGCGCGTACTAATCTGCGCTAGCCGCCAATGTGCCAATGTGCCATTTTTTTTTTTGGTTTACGCTTCGATACACTTCACGCTAGTATGTCGACCCTTAGCCCTCATACGCATTAGCAGTTGCGGTAGCGGTGCGGTTATATTTTTATATGCAACCGCTACCGCAACCGCTAATGCGTACGAGCGCTTAGTGCGTACAAAATGAGCGGTTGCATATAAAAATATAAAAAGCGGCTAGCCGCGCCGCTACCGCAACCGCTAATGCGTATGAGGGCTTATAGTGCAATTGAGCGTGCGAGTGCGTCGAGCATCTACGCACGTGAAATCTTAGCTATTGTCAGTAAGGGGCCGTTCAAGTATTACGTAAGCACTATGGGGGGTGGGGGGTCTTTGTTTTGCTTATTTTGGATGACACGGGGGGTAGGGGAGTCTAGATGATGATTACGTCATCATTAAGTTTGTTATGTTCGTAAGATTATAATATTTTTGTCCCTTACTCTATGTTGAATACTGTATCAGTAAAATCTAATCTCTACCCTAAATCTATTTTCTTATTTTTAAAATTATAATTATAATATAAAAAAATGTATAATATAAAAAAATACATTTTTAATTGAAAAATGTTTACGTAAGCATGGGGGAGGGGGTAAGAGCTTTGCTTACTTTTGCTGACAAGGGGGATGGGGGGGTAAATAATTGTAATAAATCTGCTTACGTAATATTTGAACGGCCCCTAAACGTAGGTAATATATTCTTCTACCAAAACATAATATAGTAAAAAATAAAGATGGCCGCCTCCTGACCAAAAAAAATTGTCTAATAAAAAGTTGGACGGTTGAAAAAAGCTTTAAAAAATTATGCTTTAAGTAAAATATATGTATTCTAAAAGAATATTATGCATACATATTAAATTCCTTTGTCTCCTTCAATTAGCGGTATTGTATAAGTTCATTACGCGAAATCATACTTTCGTCTCTACGCGTTTTTTGTGACGCATTGCTATTGACGCATCGCGTTTCTTTTCAAAAGTATGTTTCATCCTTAATGTGGTGTAAAGAGATCCATCACAATCCATTAGTTAGAAAAATTTGGGTTACATAATCATAGGTACAACCATAATATATAAACCATAAATGTATAAAATATCTAGAAACGATACTATACAGTGCTATTCACAATTTCTAAATTAATCTAAATTGACGGGTCTAAATTATTAATGCAATTATATTGCACAGGCAACATTATGAAAAGAATGTCTTTATTATTAGACCTGCCAGTTCAATTTAATTTAGAGATTTTTTGTACTGAATAAGCACCACTTTTATTATCACAATAGTTTATGTCCAAAAACTTGTACAATGTACATGGCATATTTTGAGGATTATAAATTCATTCCTGATACATGTTAAATGCCGACTTTACTCACGTACGATTTTTGTCGGCGTATGCCCGACAAATATTGAATTGTCTGTACGAGTTTGTAACTAAGTACATACTGGAGTCTGAAACTAGTATTCGGACATACACCGATCAAAGTCGCACGTGAATAAGAACAGTATTTATTTATATAAGAATACGATAGATTAAATTCTAAAGAAAAGATCGGTTGTCTGTAAAGTCGGTTTACGGACGATAATTTTACGTGATAACGTCATAAGAAAACAAAGAGATAGATGCGTCACAAGCCGAACGCTTAGGTCGATCGTGTCTCTCTATTGCTTGTTAGACACTCGCTTGCACGCGGTACGTGACAATGAGTCATGCTTTTTCGTGCGTGTAGCCGGTGTCCATCGATTTATAAGACGTTATCACGTCAAAACTACTTATATTTCGTTGTTACCCTTAAATTATACAAAATGTATTAAAATATCCAAACATACGTCTATTCAATAGTTTACAACCTTTAAAACTTGTGGGTATTTCGTATTATATTAAAGGATCAATTAATTATTATTATTCTTGTTAGTTGAATGTTTTCTTTATAATTTTCCCATTTGCAGTGAGCTTGCTTGTAAAATAAGTACAATAATAATATGTTACATAATATTTTATGAATTAAATTAAATGAAGTCATTAAACAATCGAATTCATGCCACTCTTTGAACTAAAACACAAAATATTCTCTCAAACGTTTAAACATCTACAACATAATAACATAATCTCTTTCGGAGAGTTCAAGTTTCAAGTGAGTCGGTAATGCCATATCGCCTTGAGGCGTCTGTCGTATCCACTAAGCATTACATCTCATCAGATGTAATTCTGCCACTGAAATAGAAGAAAGAGACGAATTTTTATATTAGTCTCCTAAAAGAAAAATCTTTTTTTTTTTTTACCCAACTGCGCGACACAAAGGAGTGGTAATGTGTTTATCAGTCTATGTAGGCATGTATATTAGTACCTTTGTGACACTCTAGAGACCAAACGCGTGGGCCGATTTTGATGTGGCACGTCGTCGTTTGCCATGACAGCGCGAGCGTCATCGAGAACAAAAATTTGAAAAATACAAACAGGCGACACTTATCAACTCAATATCAAAACGACAAAATCCGACATTTATCAGGTGTTGAAACAGGTCCTTAAGACGTTCCCGTGTGGGGTTGCTGGTCCCCCATCGGGCGCGTCCCCCGGTGGCGGATAGGGGAACGCCTCCCAGATATGGGAGGTACCGGGGAAACCCGGCGCGGACCAAAACCAGCAGGGGGTTGCCGCTTGGAGGCTCCTGATACTTCTCTGTTCATCAGAGTGGACTGTGGGAACTCCGGGCGGCGACAATTGGGGGGGAGGCTTTCGGGCCGTGAGGAAGAAAACCTCGTTAAAAAATTACAGGAGGGGGTGGCAACGCCCTGCGCGGCGGGTCTGCCGGTCTTTGTGGCCGGTGGGCGCTGGCTTCGGCCACCGTCGGGCAACCCGTAATCCGCACTGAGCGGAACCGGGGGCCCCACGCACTGAGCGAGGGGCCGCAAGGAAGAAAACCTCTATAAAAAATTACACGAGGGGTGAACCTCTTGAGGGTCGCCTGCGGGTGTGGCCCTCTTGAGGATTGCCTCTAACGAGGAACTCCGGGTGATGGAATGGCGTATCCGTCGCCCGTTGAGACGCCTCGGGTCGGGAGGCGCACCATTATGTTCCTGGTGCGCCTCAGACGGTGTTAGGGGGCCTTTAGGCCGAGGGTCTGCCTCGGCGGACGGCGCCGGCTGGGTCGCGGATGATTGCGCAAGTGTACCCGTAACCCAGCCACCAGGCGACACGGAGGAACATCGCTGGGTTTTAGTGGGTATTCTGGCCATCGGCCTGCTTGAGTCCCACACTATCTTCCGGAAGCATTGCAGTCCGCTGTAAGGCTTCCGGAGGGTGTGCGTAAATGCATTTCCCAGCGTAAAAAAAAAAAAAAAAGGTCCTTAAGACGTTATCGGCTTTACCTTATACTTCAATCCAGCTCGCCCGGATGCAGTAAACTCTTGTCCACTTGTGCGTACGAGAAGGAATCCGTCAACTCGCGCGTGATGTCCAGTTCGCTCTTGGTCTCCGGCACGGAGTCGTCGAGCTCGTTGGCGGAGGTCACGGAGTTCTGGTCGCTGAGGCTGAGGCTCGTGTCGGCGTCCTCGCCGTAGCACCGACGCTTGTGATCGGACGGGAAGTGGCGGGACGAGTAGTTCTCTACGCGGATCGCTTGGGTTGTGTTGCTGGAACAGAAAACATCAAAATAATTTAATTAATTCATTCATTCATTTCATCTAACCATAAAGAACGAATGCAAAAGCCAAAAGCAAAAAATGATGCCTTAAAACTAGATTCCATAGGACATAATACAATTAGGTATTGTGGAGTCTGGTGCTTGAGCCAGGTAAAATCCTGTGTTACGAGTCACCAGACCCTCTCCTCTCAACATAACCTTCTATATGGAAACCTTTAGAATTCAGATTAAGAAATAAATGCTTTTCTGATAAGGAATATTCAGTAGCGACCCGACGTAGGGAAGTTGGCGGTTTACACTCTCAGGTCTCGAAAAGCACGTAAACTCATCGGTCCTGCGCCTGATCTCTCTGTGGTTGTGACTTTGTAAAAACTAATCAAAAATTCGGTTGCGTTATGATGCACGTCGAATGGATTTCAGGCACCTTAAATAGATAACGCGACCATTTAGCGCAGGCAGACTGACATATATGGCTTCGGAAATAGCTCTTTAGTCATTTCAGGAATCGTTAGCAAATTTTTTATAACCTGTTAGAATACCAAGTGAAACAATTATAGGTAAGCGTTTAGCATTAATGGGACACGAAAGAACAGTTATAAAGCTGGAAAAAAATTATCATCATATATTATTCACTCAAAATTTAATACCTGGTCTTCCTTAAAATAGGCCTCCCCATTTCAACTTGCAACTCCAGCGAATACAACTTAGCCAGCGACTCTAACTTCTCTTTCTCCATGGGATCTTGAAAGCTGGACAACTTGAGTTCAGTCTGACACGAGTCCTGGAGAAACTTTGACAGCTGTTCGTTCGCAGCGCTCAGTATGAGGAAACCCGGCCTTTCCTCCCTGATCCGTCGACAACCAGCCCTTATTTCCCTCACCTCGGAAACCCCGGTATTCCCCATGGAATGCTCGCTGTAATAGTGATCGCTTTGGGGGGATTTCTCGCTCAGATTCAGATCGCTCGACGATGTCTTCTGCAGAGTGAAATTCGTACGCGGCGTCTGATTAAACTCCTTCTCACTCTTCTCTTGAAACGCCTGAAAGGACTGGTAGAACGATTCGTCAGCGTTCTGTCCGGACGCGCTCGCGTTTATGATATCGCTGAAAGTGGAGAACGAAGAGTGGGGCAAAATCTCTTTCTCCTTCAAAATCTCGTCCTCTACGTCCACCACTGTTTTGGAATCGGACATCATAGCGTCGTCATCGTTTCCCGAATCGTCGACTTTCGGCCGTTTCTTCTTGAACCTGTTCTTGCAATTCGCCCAACCACTTTTGATAGAGGACTTCTCTTTTTTCAGTCTCTTCGGAGGGGGCATGTTGCTGGCCGATTTCGAGCAGTTGTTGTTGATTGACTTGGATGATTTGAAGGTTAGGCTCTTGTTGAACACTTTGAGTTCTTCGATGCCCGGCCAGTCGGTTAACTCGTCGTCCCCTTCTCTATCGCTGTCGTTTGTTACCACCCCATCTGAGTCGCTGCTGCTCAGCGAACTGCTCTCGTTCCCCGTGCAATCCATCCCGCTGTGAGCATCGTCAAACATCAACGGGTTCCTCAACGAAGAAGGTGGATGTGTTTTGTTCAGAATCTTTATTTTCCTCGGAAACTTGGCCTCTAGGTGATTTTTGCACGGGTTGAAAAACGGGGGTAGATCTGTCGCTATTCGGTACCCTGTCAGTTTGGACAGGGTGGGGGTTCCATTTTTAGAATTCTTGTATACAAAGTTGAAACTGGAGCTCCCCGGTAGCGAGGCTAAGGAACAGGGTTTCTCTTCCTCTGTATTTTGCGGCTTCAACACAATTTTTCCCGGTTGCAAGACCGTGTCCTTTTTCTTCTTCTCGACGTCGCACTTGCGGGATTTTATGTCGTTTTTGAAATAGGCCGACTTGGACGAACACCCACCGCTGAAGGACCTCTCCCTCATCTCACACCCATCACCTTTGTCCCTGTAGGACCACTTACGTTTTCCGCAAAATACGTTTCTGAAAACAGAAGAATGTTTTTATCTACACTAATTTTACCAAGAATGGGGGATAGGTGTTCGCGCAATTCAATCGCAACCAATAGTTTAGTTTTTTACTGTAGAAACCGATGATCGTATTTTGGCTTCGCGCCAACATTAAAGTTCTAGGTCAATGGGGAAACACCTTGAAAGTACCTTACAGATTTTGATGGGCGTTTAATGATGGTAATCACTAATCACAGTTTCATAACACATTTATTAAGTTAGCACAAATCATGAGCATTTTTAGGGTGCCGTATAATTATAGTTACGTCCAGTCTGTTTGTGTATCATCAGCCATTTTATTCAGACGCTATAAAAATTTAATATGAAATAAAAACTGAAAAAAAAATTATGTACCCTCGATTAGGCATCGTTGAATAAGTATTTTAAAATTTAGGTTTCTTACATAGTTTTCCGAAAAACAACCGTTCACAAAATAATAAGTGGCAGTTTGTTAGATACCAATAAACGATAAACAAGTCGATTTCCGCAGAAACGCGCAAGCGACGCGCTATAGGAGGAGCTTATCGCGAACTTCCAATTAAACCATGATAGAGACAAGTGAAATATCAAACTTTTTAATGTGTAAAGCACCAGCATAGCGTGTCGCTTACGCATTTCTCCGAGAAGCTTCAAGCGAAAGGAGAAATTATACACTATCACTCTGTACCTTTCCTGTTTCTGTTTGGTCCCGTGTATGAGAGGCGAAATACTCTGAAGCACGATCGGTACCGGTATAGCGTTGGACTGAAACCAGAAATACATACATCTGCTGCAATTTGTATGTCAATTGACAACCGTTGGCGTGCATTTGTTCAAGGTGTTTTGGCAATTTATAAAGTTATCTATTTTGAGTCGATGTCGCATTGTCTGGATCTGCTAGAATTCAGATTCTGTTTATCGATAGATAATTCTAAATTTAAAAATTTTAATAACCTCCAATCTGTGTGAAAACCACTAGTCACTATGACGTATGTACCAAGTACTCGTCGAGACACGAGTACTTGGTAAGTAGATAAAAAAACCGCATTCAAATCGATTCACCCGTTTAAGAGATACGGTGTGAGTTGCGACAGACAGACACACACATAGGGGTCAAACTTGTAACTCCCCTCTTTTAGCACATTCAAATTGGTGTAAATTATACCCATTATGCGTCCAAGATCCCTACCGTAGCTAACAAAAGAGATGATAACTTTGAAACGGCTGAATGAATTTTGATAAAACATGTCTAACTAACTAATTCACCTTTCAAAACAAAAAACAAAATCAAAATCGGTTCATTCGTTCGGGAGCTAAGGTGCCCTGTGGCACCTTAGCACACACATCACACAGGCGCGTCAAAATAACATCCCGTCGTTTTTGCGTCGGGGATTAAAAATGGATAAGTAAAACTATCTACCCATTTTTTTCATTATTTCAATTCTTTTTAATATCAGAGATTATAAGAACCACAAGATTTGAAAACGATGCAGGTATTTCGATAAACATTTTTATCTAACAACCTAGACTCTAGACAAATGGACTGTATCAGTTGCGACTCAGTTCTTTCACCTGTAATAGCACTAAGCAGCGTAAGCATAATTGATGATAGCGTAGTGGTTAAGACTCCGGCCTCCCTTTCGGCGGGACCGAGTTCGATTCCCGACACGCACCTCAACTTTTTGGGAGTTATGTGCATTTTAACCAGCAGACGGTAATTAAAGTGTACAAAAGTGCGTTGCGCGAACCTCAAACAACATTATAAACGAAAAAGTTTCATGTCATTCATAAAATACACTAAGTGTAGGACAAAGTTCTTATGTAGGTACATTTTATTGCTTTAATTTTCCATTAAAGGTAATAACTTGATACCCATATAAAGCTTACCACTTTCACAACGTCGCGATCGGCGGCTTTGAATACATTTAATTTATTATATCTTTTATAAACTTAATATTGATAAGTATACCTATGTCCCTACAAAGAAAAAATACATAATCGTTCTACCATAATATCTATCTATACATATAATAAAATCGTAGAATTACCGTATCTGTACATTGAAGATTTTTGCAAAATAATAACTGGGGGATGTTAGGGATAAGTAATAGAACGTAAAAAAGCTATTTTTGAAATTTTTGTCTGTTTATCTGTTTGTCTGTATGTTTGTGCGCGCATCACGTAAAAACTACTAAATGGATTGAAATGAAACTCAGCATAATTTAAGTTCATACTACGGAGTAACATGTAGGATACTTTTTATCCCGAAATTCAGCACGGTTCCCTTGGGAGAGGGGATGAAAGTCAAAACGTGTACTTAGCTGTAATTCGTTAACGGGTGGTTCGATTTCATTCAATCTTTTTTTGTTGGAAAGGAAATGCTTCAAAGATTACTGGCTAATCTCTGAAAGGCTGGACCGATTTTGATGGGACTTTCACTGGCGGATGTTTACATTTTGATCTACCTAAACATCCGCCAGTGAACTTTTAACAGTTTTTAGCAAAGTATGAGCTCAAAGGAGCTTAGGAAAAACAAAATGATTCTCACGGGACTTTTAAAAACCAATATCCACGCGAACGAAGTCACGGGTTTCTACTTGTAATATAATAAAACTGTAACAGATCCAATTCTGTACATTGAAGATGTTTTGAAAATTTCTTTTGGAGGGCACTCTATAATCGATACTGAAGCCAAAACTGTAATTTTTTTCAGTCTGGCTGTCTGTTGTATCTTGGCCGCGCATCACGCCGAAACTACTGAATGGATTCGAATGAAACTTGGTACGATTTGAGTTTATACTCCGAGGTAGGACATAGGATACTTTTTATCCCGAAATTCAGCATGGTTCCCTTGGGAGAGGGGAAGAATGTTAAAACGTGTATTTAGCTGTAATTCATTAATGCGTAGTTGGATTTGACTCATTCTTTTTTTGTTAGAAAGGTAATACTTTAAGTATTGTCCCGTAAATATTTCAAGGTCATAGGTTTTTTAGTTCAGAAATGACACATTTATTGGGTTCAAATAACTTGGGACCCGGATCTTTGAACGTATGGCTTATTTTAAACTGGTGTGTGTTTAAATTTATGTTCGTCGAACTGTCTATTTGTTTCAGCTAATTTCCGAAACGGCTGGATCGATTTTGACAGAACTTTCAATGGCAAATAGGTGATGTTATAAGGAGTAACTTAGGCTACATTTAGTTTAGGTACAAAATCCGCATGGATATAAAAACCTATATCCATGCGGACGAAGTCGCGGGGATCAGCTAGTAACTTAATATAATATATAAGTTGATATGTGGTAATATAATATATGAACTTAATATTCTTTAAGTTAATAATCCGGTCAATTTAGACTTCCAAGGTTACAATAATTCACACTGGGCTGAAAATTGGTAGGATTGTTCAAAACACTATTATAAATGAAATGTGAAAAGTCGTCATCGATCCGAAACCTGCAAAAAAATTTACTCCTAGTCACGCACAGTTTATTCACATTTGGCTGAAAAGGCGAGCAAATGGAAGCAAGGGAGAGCAAATGGTAATTGGAAGTCTCTAAAAGAGAAATATGCCCTGCAGTGGACATCGATCGGTTAACGAACACTTGGAAACTTACCTCAGTAGTGATACTCAATATCTCAATAGGCGGTGAGGTTTTCCCGTCCGCATAGCAATCCACAGGCATCTTCTTATACTTCCGCTTTCGCCTTGCATTGGCAGGCCTTGTCGGGGAGAAGTTTTCATTGAAGGAGTCCGACTCAAAGTTGCCTATCTGGCAATAGTGTCGCGATTTGAGATTTGTTGACTTGTGTATGTTGAGGTGAGGGTCGTCCGAGTCTGAGAGAGGCTGTGTGATGAGTGGGGCCTGGGGGGGGCTACTGGAACTTCCATCTTCAACTAGGCTCACTGCTACTGCCGCAGCTGAAAGGGGATACTTTATTTAATTTATATATTGTAACTAACTGTATCCCTTGAGATACAGCTATTGGGATACTTTGTAATTTCCATGATTTCATATCCTAGTGTAATCCTCTATTCTGGGGTACATTAAAATTTGTCTTTGTTTCCAAAATTCTGGACCAATTTTTATGGGACTTTCATTGGAAAAACTTTAGTGATGGGAACACTATGATCTGTCAGCTTTATGACACAGTTCGCACGTTTGTAATGTCCCAAGTATAGCAACTAAACGTGTCAGTTATTTGTTTCAAGGCTGTGGTGCATGGAAGTCCTTATAAAAGACCTCTATCCAGCTACTAGATATTTGTCCTTTGTACTGGACGTCTTTTTGGTTGATAATAGAAGATGTAGACAACACTGAAAATCACAAGTATAAACAAACAAACTAACGCAAATTCCCCGCGGACCTGGTACGTCTCCGCATGCCGAGCTTCCTTCGCTCTTGTCTGCCGCAGTTGCTCTCTTCCAGAGCCAGGTTTAAGTCATGCGATAACCTTTCCATGGTCCCCGCACTCTAAACTCCGCCACACCACACGCGCAGGGTCATTGTTACGCACGTCATCTAGAAGTTACCATGCAACCGGCAGTAACGTATACTTTGTTTACTTTAGTGGTATTCGTCCCACTTCGATGTGTCCTTTCACATAAAATGTTATTAGTTTACACACATATTTAACGATCAACTATTTATGCGATATACTTAGTTTTATTTATGCTAGAAGTTTATTCCAAATTAAGAAATTGATAACAAATAAGAATTCCAAAATAAGCTGCGTTCCATTAACTTATAGGTTTCACTTTCCACTGCTCCGTTTTTTCTTCGTGCATTTTTGTAAATTTTCTTGACGTACCTACTATTCAGAGAGTATATCACTACGTTTGTGTATTGAAGCAAATTCGATGACCAAACGAATGTTTATACTTAAAAATAATTTTAAAATATTGAAAGCACAAACACAACACAGTTTATTCATTCATCCAAAAATATTTGTGTCCAAAAATCCTTGAATGAAAAATTGATGAAAATTGAAAAATAGAAGTGTTGACCAGTGTTGACTTTTGAATGACATAAAAGCAATTGTCAATTGACTTGACGCACAGAGTATTATTATTTCTATGGCGCAGACCATAGAGATAATAGACGCACAGCCATAAAAACAGAATCCACAGATAACGTTTCCACTGCAGTGGTCATAGTTGTCGCGTTCAAATCGGATGCAGTGCACAAGTGCTTTGAATTATTTCAGAACGTCTGTCAGTCTGTCACTGATAAATAAGCATTTTTCAAAATGACCGTTGTTTTGTGTTTTACTTGTTGTGCATCTGTCAATTTGGGCGCCAATTTTACTAAGTTTATTTATTGAATTTCATCGCAATTTACTGGTCAAGTGAGTATTTAATTTTATATAATGAATCGATCTAATTTCACATTATATTTACTTAATGAATTTTCTTATCGAATCAACGAGTGAGCGGACATATTATTCAATTTTTAATGGTCAGCATGTAAACATTTGAATTTATGTAATTTTTGTTTTATATACACTGAATACTCTAATCTTTGATTATCCACATGGCCAGATTGATAATGTAACTCACGAGTGCGCCCTAAAAAATGTTCACTTAAATTGGTAGGATCGCTCTCACCTACTTCAGCAGGGGGTGTAAACTCTCTTAGAAGAAAATTTATACCTACGGGGGCTGAAATTGCCATTGTTAAAACATTCCGATGATAATTGTACATTTTTTAAGCATTGCAACACTAACTTTTCTAAAGTCATATCCAAGACGGTTATAATTCTTTATGTAGATACTGGAGTCTGCGCCTGAAACATTATAGGAAAGACAAAGTCCATAATTCAGCTGGGCTATTTTTTCTCTCTAGTTTTTCTGTACCTTTACTTACTACTTACCACTTTATTTAAGTAGTTAAGAACGAGATAAAGCCTGTTCAAGGCCACATTTCTTTGTTTCAACATTTTGTTTGAAGCTCGGCAGGGTGATTCAGAACACTTCGATAACATAATCATCAATCGATTCGGTAAGTTATCGTACGATAAGATGTATTTTCAATTTAGAATAACCGTATCAAGCGAAAAGTTGTCGAAACCGAAACCGAATCGAACCGACGTAGATATCGTTCGATTGTCATAATCGCTATTCACAACAACTTTATCAAACGCTATCAAAAGCTATTCACAACAACTTTATCGAATAATATTTTCCGAACATCCGATATTTTTTTACGATTATTTATCGAAAGCTACAGGGCATTCGATATCCTAATCTTTTTGTTCATCTACTCGTCAGATAGGTACTTTTACTGTTATTTCGTGAAAAATATGTTCGGAGCCGCAATTAAAATAGATAGCAATAGCCGCAGTAAATCACCGAGGCGAAGAAGACGCGGTGAAGAGGATTCTTAAGAGACGTAGGTATCTACGGACATTGCTTGATACCTTTAACCCATTTGAGGCAAATGCCTCAACTTTTATGGGAAAATATAATAAAACTTTCGCCAGAATTTGCGTTAATTTTACTAACTAATAAGAGGGGGCATTACAGGAGGCAACACGTAATCATGTAGATTTATATTTTTGGTATGTACATGATTACCAACCAATGCCATAATATATCTCTCGGTAGAGAGTAGTATATTGCTTGCCGTCTGTCCGGACGGACAGACAGGCAGATTGACAGCGGAGTCTTAGCAATATGGTCCCGTTTTACCCTTTGGGTACGGACATCTGTGTGGTATTTACGAGAATAGCTGTAATAATACTTTTGTAGTACACTTCGACGTTTTTCTCTCTAAATCAATAATTTAATGTTATCATTTTAAATAATGACTTTAATTACCTTCAAGATGATTAAAAGTTATTTTTTAATGCTTAATATGAATGTATATTATGTAAAATTTTGGTAAAATAACATACTTCATAAATGCACATGTCTTAATCGCAATGTATCTTATCGATACCGGTATCGTAATCGATATCCAATTGTATGCTTTTATCGTTCTGAATTGCACGAAAAAAAATTTGGATACAAAATCGATACCAAGTCGTATCGACACGGTAAGTTATCGAAGTGTTCTGAATCGCTCTGCAAATTCCATAGGTTCAATTGTTCATGGTCAATTAAGTGTTTTTAAGTTGGTAGTCACTGACGTAATAGTACGTAATGTTGGTAATAATTGTTTTTTTCAAAATGGCGTCTTTGTTATTGTGTGGATAAGTTTCGTAACAATTAAAATATTTAGATTTCTTGCGATCATATTATAAACTTTAAATACGTCGAGTCGAGCTTCTGTTACTCTGTTTGTGTTTTATAGTGTAGTGCTATTTATATTTGAGACGTTGATTCTGTTTCATTGAAACAAGACTCATATGTGGAATTCTTTGCTCGTATGTTTTATTTCATTATCTGACCTGACAAATAAAACAGCAACAACTCGCCGGTAAAGACAACATCAAGTTGATTCGATTTCCTAAAACCTGCTTAAGGAATCTTGCATGGTACGTATAACCTAACCTAACTTAGTAGATTTATATAGATCGACCAGAATCTCATGAAAAATAGGGAAATGAAATTCCAAGGTTAGCAACACTACGGCTGCCCTAGCGATAAACAAAGTAACTGACATTTTTTGTGAAATTGACTTTTTGCATTAACAAAAGTTTTATGTCGAGTAGTTTTTTACCACAGTTTAATATTTCAAATAACTTGAACCGTTTACTGAAATTTAAATTGCCCAGACAAAGTAACTGCACTCACTAACCTGGAATATAAATAAAAAAACCAAGTAAACAACAAGCACAACACAAAAACAAAGTAATTGGATGTTGATCACTTTTTTTTGTATTTAAAATGCAGTTGCTTGATTTTTCGTTTCGTGAAACGATCCCAGGTAAGGTGTTCTGAATGTAATTACTTTGTTTATCACTAGGGCAGCCGAGTTAACCTAGTGTTGCTTACTACAAAATTTAATTTCCCTATTTTTCATGAGATTCTGGTCGATCTCTACTTACTAAAATTCATTCTCTATAAATTTTATACAGACACAAGCACACATTTTGATATTTATAGTGATATCAACAGGCGTGCTTACTGCTTATGTCTATAGTTTCCTGCTAATATACTGATGTGTTACTGTCAACCATTTTCCAGACATTGTAGATACTAGTTAGGAAAAATAATATTGGTAGCCCACCCTTAGTGTTTACTATTTATTAGGTACATATAGGGTAGTAAAAATACTTATATGTTATGGTATATATTATTTGTAATAATTAGTACCAATTAATCAACAAAATCTAGTCTGCCAATCCGCTTGGCCAGCGTGGTACACTATGGCCAAAACCCTTCTCACTCTGTGAGGAGACCCGTGCTCTAGTGAGCCGGTAATAGATTGATCATGATGAATCAACAAAATTGTTTCTTTTCAGATTTGAACTAAGTATGTGATTGAACAGAGGTTTTACTGATTGTACTAAACGGAAGTTACAAAGAACTGCTGTTCCATGTGATGTAATTGAATATGAAAATATTAACAGCATTGTAAATAGTGTCTCATACATATTATGTTTAAAATGATTTTGTATGTATTTGGAAAATAGATCGTTTTCAGAAGAAGTGTCAGCCACCACACTCAAAAAAAATCCTTACACATAAATAAATGTGAATTGTTAGAAAGAAAACCTGTTGTTTTATTTTGAATCCTAACTAAAACTTTATTGATAAGGCATTTTGACTCGAAAGAGAACTTGGTGTATTTTATTTCACCAGTTCTCTCTCGAGTCAAAATGCCTTATCTAAAAATATTATTTAGGATAAGTAGGTATAGAATCTCCCGCCGTCAGAGTTGTTGGTGGGCTGAATCTAGATGGCGCTGAACTGTTCTCATTTTTTTACTATGGAGTTTACATTCTTCTCTCGTTAGAGAGTATTTTTGTTCTGTGTACTTCAGTGTCACTTAATAAACTACGCAGTAAACAGCTCCCGAAAAATAAAAAAATATGCCGGTTTGTGCGGTGAAATTATGTCGTAATTATCCTTCACAACAAAATAAGAGGTCGAAGATCTCATATCATCAGTAAGTTTTTACATTTGCGTATGTTTTTTTGAGAAAATAGGATTTTTAATTTCGATGTTTTATAGGTACGTCGAACTGGCCGGTGATACCAGCTGAGCATTGTGGTATTTTGCACATTATTGTGCAAAAATATATTGTTGTATGTTATACGTGTGTGAACATTAATAATTATTAATAAAATCAATTTGTTGCCAGTAGTGAGGTAATTTGCCACAAATATAGGGAAGTCCCGGAATATAGTAAATATTTATTATTAATATTATACTTACTGAATTTTGACCTTCAATAATTTTTTTAAATAATAATTATCCTACTAATATTATAAATGTGAAAGTGTGGATGTTTGGATGTTTAGATGTTTGGATGTTTGGATGTTTGTATGTTTGGATGTTTGTTACTCAATCACGCCGCAACTACTAAACCGATTTGGCTGAAATTTTGAATGGAGATAGAATATGCCCTGACTTAAAACATAGGCTACTTTTTATCCTGGAAAAATTCACAGTTCCCACGGGATTTTGAAAAACCCGAAATCTATAGCTACAGCTATAGGTAGATTAATATAGAGAACTTCCTTGATAGTAGGTATAAAGGTTGGAAAAGGGAGCGGGAACGGGAGCCGGAAATCCACGATTCCCTCGGGATTTGTTTAAAACCGAAATTCACGCGGGCGAAGCCGCGGGCATTTCCTAGTTCTAAATAATTATGATTATAAATATAAATTATATAAAAAAAAATTAAAAATAAATTTTCTAATTAGTTTATAATTATTATTAATACTTAATTAATGTAGATTTCCAACGGATCCAATACTAAGACATCGCTGGACAGCTGTCATCAGAAGGACACGACATGACGACTGTTGGAAACGTATTATAAAAGTATTTGACTAAATCAAGAAATAATTTTTATTTAGTATCTAGTGTTACGAATTTGCAGCGCCACCTACCGGATTCAATTAGGTTATGAATCTAAACTCCCCAGGGACAAGAAACTTACAAAATTTCAACAAAATTTGTTCGTAATAAAAAAAATCCTAGAACATGACTGCAGCACCACCTACAGGGTCCAATTGTAGATACAAACTATCTTCTTACCCACACAAACACACACCAAAAATTCCATCATAATCGGTCCAGCCGATATTTAAATAATGAGGTAGATACCTAATGAATATTCTGTAATCAAGTAATTACTAATGCTGTTTCCATGGCAAACTATTGATTTACATTAAACAAACAGTTTTACACACACGTAGATTAAAGATAAATAATTAATAAAAACAAAATTTTATCCTACACCATACTTGATTTATCTATAAAAATTGTGCAATTGTCCAAATAACCGGTATCCCTAGGCGCGCACACATATGCGATTCGAGGTTGTATCGTACACGGCGCGATTACCGAGGTCACGCACACATAGCCAGTAGGCGCGGCCGTCTTGACGAGTAATAATATTTCGCGTTGCTCCCTCTTGGGAACTCTTTGACTCTAATATATTCTTATGGTTCTTGTAAAGATAGAAATAACAAAGAATCCTTATCGACATTTTATTGCAATACTATCCCAAAACAAGTTAAAAAGATAGTATGGTACACCCCTTACATTTTCAAAAACTTTTTCATGACTGGAAGCGGAAAACGTAAAACCGGCGGTTTCGTTTTCAGCTGTTCCAAAACTGTGAGTGTTCTAAGCTTTAAAGAATACCTGTTAAGTAGGTTTAACAGTTAATATGAAATGTAAACGATTCGAGATAGTGAAGAATGGAATGGTAATTTTTTTGTATTGATAATAATTCCAGGTGTGACGTAATGGAGGCGTCTCCAGACGCCCCGCGGCGCACCCGCGCGGCTCTCGCCGAGATTCCCACTCGGCTCGACCGACTGCGCGTCACGCCGCTGCGGCCCGTCACAAACACTAGGGAAGTGTCCCCTTCACTACCGCCGGGGTACCTCAGCCCTGCACCATCACCTGACGAGTTCCTGATACAACAGAGAGGTAATATCTCTTCCTAGCTCACATTAGGTCCAAGATCTGCAAAGTTGATGGTCTAGAACTACGTATGTTACACTCACAGTGGTGTGACAAGCAGACACTCGAGTCAGTGACAAGCAGACACGCCAGTCACAAATACTGTTGGAGTTGTCCTCCATACCGCTGGTTTACCTCAGCCCTACACAATCTTCTGATGAGTAAGTGCCTTGTACAACAGTAACAAAATTGTAGCTTTTTGTGTTTTGAAAAGAGTTGAGTTTTTTGCTGACTCAATCAGAATCTGCTCTCCAAACCTGTTATAGTCTTGACTTATCCATAAGAGCCACAAATTGGCATACTAAATATTTTTTATGAATGTTTTAATATTGTAAAAAATCCCACTAGCTTAAAATCTATTTTTAACCGACTTCAAAAAAAGGAGGTTCTGTATTCGACCTGTATGTATGTATGTATTTATGTATGTATGTATGTATGTATGTAAGTATGTTCGCGATTATCTCCGCAACTAATGAACCGATTTTGATGATTGTTTCACTATCGTAATCTACATACTTTCAGGAAGGTTTTAGTATATAACACATCGTTATACCATAAATGTATACATATGTCACTAATATGTTCTCTGATATTGCCAGACCTATTGCTGAAGTCTAATATACCTATTCTGGCCAAAGACTTCACTCTGCTACGCCTACGTGACATTGAACTTTTGCAAAAAGTTTTGGGCCGAAGTCAGTACAGCTATACTATAGAGTGATTTCTTCGAGTTTGTGCACGGTTACGTGTATTTCCATTCTATACAAAGCCAAACCGCAAGGGTGTGAAACTGGTCGCGTATAAATTGTGAATTACTTTTTAATCAAGGTCTTCCAAATTATACAAGAGTAGTACGCATACAAACTAATCTTGTATAGATCGGAAGTTAGGTTAGGTTGGGTTAGAACATTATAAAACCATTCACCTATACTTAGTATGACACATAAAATAATTAATAATATATAGGTCATAATCTATTTTACATACTTAGTTCTCATTTATATTATTATTAATATAAAGAAAACAAATCACTAAAAAGCATAAAATAATTTTTTTCAAAGAAAAATGAACCGACTTCAAACCATTCGAACTAAAAAGTTTAAAATAATTTTTTATTCATTTAGATTTACGATTAAACTACCTAACTCAAATAATATATAATTTTTTGGAGTCGGCGCCAAACCACATTCAATTCGTCTTAGTAAAATCAGAGTAACTATCCACTTTTGAATGCGAGCGCGGTGAACCATAATATTTTCGACTTGAAAAGTATGAGTCATTTGGCGCCGACTTCAAAAAATCATATATCATTTGAGTTAGGTAGTTTAATCGTAAATCTAAATGAATAAAAAATTATTTTAAACTTTTTAGTTCGAATGGTTTGAAGTCGGTTCATTTTTCTTTGAAAAAAATTATTCTTTTAAAATCTATTTTTCTTTAGCAGACTAAAAGGCAATCAAGCTCCATCTCATAGAAACACGTAAGCGACGTGCTGTGCAGGACATATGTAAGATGTTGTTACCATGAAGTTTGAACTGACAATGAAACCATGGTTTAAGTGAAAATTTAAATTTTTAGAATAGAATAGAATAGAAAAGTTTTTTATTCAAATAAACTTTTACAAGTATTTTTGAATCGTCAATTGAATCTACCACAGGTTCGGAATGCAGTTCCAGCCGAGAAGAACCTGCAAGAAACTCGGCTGTTGCTCTTTTTTTAAAAATAACATTATAACAATTATTATTATTAATGTACATGATTGAAATGCTGTCTCGCGCATTGCTGGAACGAGTTAAATCCAAGCTTTTTTATCGTTTATATAATCTTCAATATTGTATAATAAGCTTTATTTATGAGCATACTTTTAATAGAGTTCTTAAACTTGTGTAAAGGCAAGTCTAAGACATATTTTTTATTCAGATAAACTTTTACAAGTGCTTTTGAATCGACAAATGGTTCGGAATGGTGCTTACAATTCTACACATTAAAAAGGGCAGACAAAAGTAGCCCCATTTCCGACGGCGGCACCCGTTCACGAGCATGACGCATGATCCAGTCATTGCTTCGCTCAACCATATTTGAGGGAACGTAACAACCCGCACCACACGACACCACCACAGAAATGTTTAAAGAGAGCGTGACATACTTAGGCTACCCATGATTAAAGCATCGAATTGAACACCAATAATCGAATACTCCTCAAGTTATAATAGCGTATAAAGCGAATAAATTAAATCCATGCTTTTTTATCATTTATATAATCTTCAATTGTATAATATGCTTTTTTCATGAGCACACTTTTAATAGAATTCTTAAACTTGTGTAAAGGCAAGTCTAAGACATATTTTTTATTCAGATAAACTTTTACAAGTGCTTTTGAATCGACAAATGGTTCGGAATGGTGCTTACAATTCTACACATTAAAAAGGGCAGACAAAAGTAGCCCCATTTCCGACGGCGGCACCCGTTCACGAGCATGACGCATGATCCAGTTATTGCTTCGCTCAACCATATTTGAGGGAACGTAACAACCCGCACCACACGACACCACCACAGAAATGTTTAAAGAGAGTGACATACTTAGGCTACCCATGATTAAAGCATCGAATTGAACACCAATAATCGAATACTCCTCAAGTTATAATAGCGTATAAAGCGAATAAATTAAATCCATGCTTTTTTATCATTTATATAATCTTCAATTGTATAATATGCTTTTTTCATGAGCACACTTTTAATAGAATTCTTAAACTTGTGTAAAGGCAAATCTAAGATTTGTTGTGGAATTTTGTTATAGAACATTACGCCCATTCCCACAAACGACCTTTGGACCTTTTTGAGGTGTAATTGAGGAATCACGAGTCTATTTCTTAATTGCCTATCGTGTAATTCACACTTTTTAGTGTAACTGTGAATGTTTTGCTTAACAAAAATTATGTTGTTATAAATATATTGAGAAGCTACTGTAAGAATACCTATTTCTTTAAATTTCTCTCGAAGGGAATCCCGCGGTTTTAAATTATAAATTGCGCGAATTGCCCTTTTTTGTAAAACGAAAATTTTTTCAATATCAGCTGCTTTACCCCATAGTAAGATTCCATACGACATAATCAGGGGCGTAGCTACCGCCGTATATGCCGTATCAATTATACGGGGCCCCCAAGCCACGGGGGCCCCCGACGTGCGTAAGTAAAAATTAACAAAAACTTCCCAAATTTTTGTTTATTTCAGAAATGACAAAAGTCAAAAAATGTTGTCCAAAAAGTTGTCCATAGAGGCAGAATCTTTAGAAAAACAAAAGTCATCATCAACTATAAATGATTTAATAAATCAGTTTGCCGAAAAAAGGCAAGGAGAGTATATTATTATATTTAACTAGATGATGCCCACGGCTTCGCCCGTGTGGATTTAGGTTTTTAAAAATCCCGTGGGAAACTTTTGATTTTCCAGAACTAAAGTAGCTTATCTGTAGAAACCCGTCCCCAAAACGGAAAAATCCCGTGGGATCCCCACGATTTCGGAATACAATTCCTTACAGCATCAGGGTTGAGGAGTTGGATATGTACCTACTCGAGTTCATTCAACGATAAAGTCTTTAATTACCCCCAATATCAATTTAAATAACCGAAAGTTTCTAAAACCCATTAGTTTTGGGGATTAGGTCCCCTACAGCATCAGGATTGAGGAGTTGTAATCCAATTTTTTTTAAAACAGGGTCGCTATGTTTCTCTATCGATTAAAAAAAAAATTACGCAAATCGGTTCAGAAATCTCGGAGATATCGGTGTACATAGGTAGAAAAACACAACTCCTCCTTTTTTGAAAGTCGGTTAAAAAAGTAGCCTATGTTACTCCCTGGTTAATTCTCTACTTGTATGTGAAGGACCCGTCAAAATCGGTTCAGCCGTTCCGAAGATTAGCCCGTTCAAACAGACAGACAGACAGACAGACAAAAATTTTAAAAACATGTGATTCGGTTATGGTAGCGTTCAAATAACCATATGAGCTTAATATGAGGTAGTTATTTCGATATTACAGACAGACACTTCAATTTTATTTATTAGTATAGATTTGGATTGTTTGTAAAAATTTTAGAAAAAGTGACAGATAAATAATTATGATGCTTATATTGCTTTTAATTTTATGCAAACATTTTTTTTTCTTTTGTGAGAAATCTTTACCCTTCATAAGGGCCCCCAAACAAATTTTTATACGGGGCCCCGCCAAGGTACGCTACGCCACTGGACATAATACTATGGAAATATGCAAAATAAACTACTTTTGCAGTTTCTACGTCTGTTAACTGTCGAATCTTCCTTACAGCGTAAGCAGCAGAGCTAAGCTTGCCAGCAAGTGTTGCTATATGGGTGCCCCATTGAAGCTTTGCATCTAGGGTTATTCCCAAGAACACAGTTGTGTTCTCAGTTTTCAATGGCCTGACCTGACCACTTATCTTTAAATTGTTGCTAGTAATCCTTGTATTGGGCAATAAAAACTCGACACACTTGGTTTTTTTAGCATTTAAAAGTAGATTATTTATAGTAAACCAGTGTGAAACTTGAGATAAAGTATTATTTACATCGTCAAAATTGTCTTTAGTTCTATCGACTTTAAAAATTAAAGACGTATCATCAGCAAATAGTACAATATCGCAAGCATTTTTGACGAAATGTGGTAAGTCATTAATATAAACCAGAAACATGAATGGACCTAGAATAGAGCCTTGGGGGACACCCATTACTGAGGCTGATCCGGATGACTTAACATCATTGATGCATACCCTTTGTATACGATCACCGAGATAAGACGCAATGAGACTGAGTGCAGATTCTTTAATACCATAGTGGCCTAATTTTCGTAAAAGAGTCTCGTGCTCAACGCAATCAAATGCTTTTGACAAATCACAGAAGATACCAATGGCATTCTGTGACTTTTCCCAAGCATCGAAAATGTGCCGTAACAGCCTTGCGGCCGCATCGGTTGTTGAACGACCCTTAGTAAAACCATACTGCTCAGAGTGAAGTAATTTATTTAAATTAAAGTGCAGGAGCAGTTGGTTGAGCATTATTTTTTCAAATATCTTGCTGAGAGTTGGTAGAATTGAAATCGGCCTATAGTTATTTGGATCAGTTTTACTTCCCGACTTAAACAGAGGTATCAATTTACTACATTTCATGAGGTCGGGAAATGATCCCGAATCTATGGACTTGTTAAAAATTACAGCAAGATATGGCGCAATAACATCAATAATATTGTGAATTATTTTTACTTTATATTTTATAAGAATTTTATTTTATATATATTTTATATTATTTTATAAGAATGTCTACAGCGCCCGGCAAAGCACGTCGCCTACGCGTTTCTCCGACAAGTTTTCTGCTATTTGTTTATCCTTCAAATCAGGTAACGAAAAATGGATTTTACATCTTTTCTCTGTATCTTGTTCTAGGACGCAAACGGCTGCCAACAACGTGGTCGCCAGATATAGACACAAAGCGTAACTCTACATTTCACTCAACAGTGCGCACACCGCCGAAACACACCCCAGGCAGAAGTTCCCCACTAAAGCTAGGGGTGACGTTACGGTCCACGCCAAGAAAACGCCTTCTACTCGGCGACAGTGAAAGAGTACCTCTCACCCCGGAAAAAATTGACTTTAGCGACATAAGTACGCCTCAGAAGTTCAAAATTAACAGCCCCGTCAAAAGTACCCCATCAGTCAAAAGAATGCGGCTTGACAAAACCTTCGATGGAGAATTTAAAGGGCCTTTAGACACTGCCCTGAAAGGCTTGAGTCCCACGCAGCTTATACATATGATAAAAAGAATAACACATAAACATCCTGAAGTTGAACAAGAGATACGTGAAGACATGCCTGCACCTGACTTATCACCGCTGGAGGAAAAATTGTCATATTTAAAGTCGAACATCTTTAAAAGTCTTCCGACTTCACGTTTAACCTCTAAGACTGATTCTCCCGCTTATTCCAGAGTCGCTACGCATTTAGGTGCGTTTAAAAAGTGTCTTGTAGAGCAAGGAAAATTGCTTGTGGAATCTCAGCATTGGGAATCGGTCATCAAGTACGTATTCCTCGCTTGGAAGTATGTTAGGGCCACGCCTCTATGGGATAATCAGCCTCATAATGCTCAGCGGAAACAGTGCTTCAAAGCGTTAACTAACTTTTGTATGACAGCCCTGAAAAAGGGAGAGTTTGGTAAAGATTTCTTTGTTGATATTCAAGAAAAGCTTCAAGGTATGGAAGCAGATAGTGAGGAGGTCCAATCTTGTATTAAATATGTCAACAGACATCTCCAAGAATATTAGTAAAATTGTTTTAATGACTTCAGCATTTTTTTGATGTGATATAAATTTTTGCAAACGTAAATTAAAATAAGTTTTTTTAATCAAGCAGTCAGAAATGTGCTATCTAATATACCTAAATCATTTTACTTTTATTTAATGAATTTCTTTTTTCATAAACTTTTTTAATAATTCGAATTAAAAAAATAGTTAAAAACAATAACAGTTTATCGTTTAGGGAGTGTATAATGCAATCAAGAATAGGAATTTTAAACCACCATTTTCTATTTCTGTCTTGCTCTCCGCGTCTTACTCCGAGCAAGCCAGGAATACAAAATGGCGATTCAACATTGCTATTCTTAATATGAACGCATTATTTGTTGTTCTTTTGAATAAGAGTAATGTAATTTTTTTTATCTACACCCATGCTTTAAATCCTCTATAAAAGATTCTGAAACAGTTAGCTTATTGCCAACTTTAGAACACCCAATGTTGTAACAACCATTACATCATCCAAACGAGTGATGTAATGAAATTCGGTACAATATTACATCATCCGTTTTTAACCCCGACGCAAATACGACGGGGTGATAAGTTTGACGTGTCTGTGTGTGTGTGTGTCTATTCCCCCGTAGCGCTTAAACAGATTTGAGTTTGAATGCGGAGGTGGGAATGGTGGTGTGGGCGTGGGCGTGGGCGTGGGTTGGGCGTGAGTTGGGTGTGGATGCGGTTGTGGGTGTGTGTGTGTGCGTGTGTGTGTGTGTGCGTGTGTGTGTGTGTGTGCGTGTGTGTGTTTTTGTGTGTGTGTCTGTCTGTTCCCCCGTAGCGCTCAAACGGGTGAACCGGTTTGAATGCGGGGGTGAGGATGGAGTGTGGGTCTGAGGGGTGGGTGTGGGCGTGTGTGTGTGTGTGTCTGTTCCCCCGTAGCGCTCAAACCGGTTTGAATGCGGGGGTGGAGATGGGGGTGTGGGTGTGTGTGTGTGTGTGTCTGTTTGTCTGTTCCACCGTAGTGCTCAAACGGGTAAACCGATTTGAATGCGTTTTTTTTTTGTTTGAAAGGTTAATTAGTCGGGAGTGTTCTTAGCTATGTTTCATAAAAATTGGACCGCCACAAAATGGCGGATTACATATTTTTTCACAACTCCCTCAATATGGGTATCAAATGAAAGGGCTTGACTAGTAGAATAGCACAATGCAAATTCAAGATGGCTTCAACACAAAATGGCGCATGTCGGGGGTTTAGCAGTAAGCTAACTGTTTTAGAATCTTATAGAGGATTCATATTATGGGTGTAGATAAAGTCTTGTATGCAACGGTTGATAATTAGGTATTAAAACACTCATGTGATAAACCCACATTCGTGTTTTAATACCCCTTATTACACAACAGTTGCATAAATAACTAATTCTTCACACAATTAATTTAAGATTTTTCGTTTTTTTTTTACTTTATCCTTTTGCATAAACTTTCATTTTTATTTCTGTAATGATGCTCCCACACAGGAGTATTAAAATGTTTTCTAATGTTATTAAAACGCGAAACAATCTATTAATAGAATCGTCGTCTTACCAATACCCTTTTCCATTTATGTTAAGAGAATGGAAATTATAATAATTAAAACTGTGATATATTTTTTTTATACGTAAACATTTTTAAACTTCAGTGTCGGAGCAGTAACATGTACCTAACAGAAAAAAATGAAACGGATTTTCTGTTACATAAAATACATGTGACAGTGAAATGTCCAAAACTTTACCTCAGGGAAAATACTACAATACTGCTCACATTTTTCCAGTAGATTTACCCTACTTTAAGCTTAATACCAGTAATTAAAGTAAGTTGTCTTTAGTTTTTGTACTGACTTAATTTCTAAGGGACAGATTCTGGATTAAATTAAATGATCGTTTTGGAATTGCAATACTTTGGAAATTTAAAAATATTGTTTATATACATATATATAGGTAGATACCTAATAAAAATTAGTTATTACAAGATAAAACCAATTCTGATATACTATGTTAACTATACGGAGAGGCTGTATCTAGGAATATATCAACGATTTGAAATTTTTAAATTTTTTTATGCATGTATTAGTTTCTGTTTTTTTTTTACAAAATGTTATTAAATAATAAACCCCTCCTGGCTACGGCCCACGTAAATTGTCTTTCTATGTGGCCTTATGTATGTGTCTTCTACAATAGAGTGTAAGTTAAATTAAAATGTAAAAATTTGCTATAAGTTTGACATTTTAAGATTGTTATTAAAATGTGTGTGCTTAAATAAGGAATCCCTCATTTTAATTAAATCATGGTTTTAATAATAAGTTTTTTTTTACGCCATCATAATCTATACTTTATTAATAAATAAAATTCAAGTGTCTGTCTGTAATTTCGAAATAACTACCTCATATTAAGCTCATATTGTTATTTGAACGGTACCAATAACCGAATCACACGTTTTTAAAATTTTTGTGTCTGTCTGTCTGTTTGAACGGGCTAATCTTCGGAACGGCTGAACCGATTTTGTCGGGACTTTCACATACAAGTAGAGAATCAACCACGGAGTAACATAGGCTACTTTTTTAACCGACTTTCAAAAAAGGAGGAGTTGTGTTTTTCTACCTATGTATACCGATATCTCCGAGATTTCCGACACACACACCCACCCCCACACACACAGACACGTCAAACTTATAACACCCCGTCGTTTTTGCGTCGGGGGCTAAAAATGAATTTTCAGTGACATATGGGCAATGGTGGGTAAAGAACTCCATCAAAGTGTAGCACAGGTTTTGTGACGGATGGAACATCAGGATTTATTATTAAAACAAAAAGTTTTTGTAAGGCAAAAGTAACAGTCTGTTGCGTGATTTGTTGGTACTCACAGTATGAGCTTAGGAAAAAACGGGGAGTTCTCGCGGGGTTTTTAAAAACCTAAATCCACGAGGACGAAGTCGCGGGCATCTCTTAAATAATAACGAATATCTATGGTATTTCTAAGTACCTAGTTAAAAAGATAACAACATTTTTGAAGTCAAAGGTGAGTACCTAGTGACAGATTATAATAATATAACTAGCTTTTGCTCGCGGCTTCGCCCGCGTGAATTTCGGTTTTTCACAAATCCTGAGGGATAAGTAGATTTCTGGTCCACCCGCCGCGCGGTGGCGTACCGCGGACCGCGTACGGCGGGCGCAGAGCGCAGGGGCGCGCGGCGCGGCGCGGGGAGTACCGTGCAGCACGAGCGTCGGCCGTCGCGCGCCGTTTTTTAACATAGGTACTTACCGATTTCAACACAACTCCTTTTTTGAAAGTCGGTTAAAAAAGTAGCCTATGTTACTCCTTGGTTAATCCTCTACTTGTCTGTGAAAGTCCAGTCAAAATCGGTTTAGCCGTTCCGAAGATTAGCCCGTTCAAACAGACAGACAGACAAAAATTTTAAAAACGTGTGATTCGGTTATGGTACCTATCGTTCAAATAACCATATGAGCTTAATATGTGGTAGTTATTTCGAAATTACAGACAGACACTTCAATTTTATTTATTAGTATAGATATATTATTAAATATTACTGCGTTATGAATAGAATAGAATAGAATAGAATAGAAAAGTTTTTTTATTCAAATAAACTTTTACAAGTGCTTTTGAATCGTCGATTGAGTCTACCACAGGTTCGGAATGCAGTTCCAGCCGAGAAGAACCTGTAAGAAACTCGGCGGTTGCTCTTTTTAAAAATAACATTATAACAATTATTATTATTAATGTACATGATTGAAATGCCGTCTCGCGCATTGCTGGAACGAGTTAAATCCAAGCTTTTTTATCGTTTATATAATCTTCAGTTGTATAATAAGCTTTTTTTATGAGCATAGGTACTTTTAAGAAAGTTCTTAAACTTGTGTAAAGGCAAGTCTAAGACATATTTTTTATTCGGATAAACATATGTTATGTTATTACCTACTATGTTTGTTATCTTTAACGCCGCAGTTCTGCTAAACCGATTTGACTGAAATTTTGAATGGAGATAGATTATGCCCTGTACCTACGTACTTGTAAAAGTTTATTTGAATAAAAAACTTTTCTACTATATTCTGTTCTGTTCTGTCCTGTCCTGTCCTGTCCTGTCCTGTCCTATCCTGTGCTGTCCCTGTCCTGTCCTGTCCTGTTTATTCTATTCTATTCCTGGCTTAACATAGGCTACTTTTTATCCTGGAAAAATCCACAGTTTCCAGGGGATTTGGAAAAACTGAAATCTATAGATACAGCTATATTATGTATAGATTACTTATAAAGGTTGAAACAAGCTATAATTTAAAAATTAAAAAAACCCGACTGCCATGCTAAAAACGAACTAAAAAATTAATAAACTACCACCGTACCACTTACAGTGTAGTTGTTATTTATTTTGTTTTTCATGATTTGTCACTCCAAATTGATTTAAAACATATAGATTGTATACATTTTCGTACTCGCCTTTTAAAGCCCTTTATTTTGATACCCCACTCGAGGGTCTTGAAGAAAAAAATTTTTTTCAGCCCGCACATTAAAGTGCATAAAATCCGCCATTTTGATTTTTTATGAATTTTATGTACCCAGTAACATTTGCGCCGTCAAGACAAATCTAATGACGTATAATTTATCAAAATAGGTTGAGCCGTTAAGTAGTTACGAACTGACATAGGAAACGGTCATTTTCTACGATTTATCACTCCAAATTGTTTCCAAATATATAAATTTATACATTTTCGTATTTGCCTTTTGAATCCCTTTATTTTGATACCCCACTCGAGGGTCTTGAAGAAAAAATTTTTTTCAGCTCGCACATTAAAGCGCATAAAGTCCGCTATTTTGATTTTTTTTTTAATTTAGGTACCCTATAACACTCGCGTCATTGAGACAAATCTAATGACGTATCATTTATCAAAATCCGTTGAGCCGTTGATTAGTTACACGCGGACATAGGAATGGACATACATACACACAGGTGAAACACATAACCCAGTCGGGTAAAAAGGGAGCGTGAACGGGAACCGGAAATCCACGATTCCCTCGGGATTTGTGAAAAACCGAAATTCACGCGGTTGAAGCCGCGGGCAGAAGCTAGTTTATCATAGTATGTATCTATACTAATAAATAAAATTGAAGTGTCTGTCTGTAATTTCGAAATAACTACCACATATTAAGCTCATATGGTTATTTGAACGATACCATAACCGAATCACACGTTTTTAAAATTTTTGTCTGTCTGTCTGTTTGAACGGGCTAATCTTCGGAACGGCTGAACCGATTTTGACGGGACTTTCACAGACAAGTAGAGGATTAACCAAGGAGTAACATAGGCTACATTTTAACCGACTTTCAAAAAAGGAGTTGTGTTGAAATCGGTTAGTACCTATGTTAAAAACGCCCTGATAGGTATTTTCGCTGCGCGCGACGGCCGACACTCGCGCTACACGGAACTCCCCGCACCGCGCGCGCCGCGCGCCCCTGCGGCCGCCGTACGCGGTACCGCGGTACGCCGCCGCGCGGCGGGGGGCGGGTGGACCAGAAATCTACTTATCCCTCAGGATTTGTGAAAAACCGAAATTCACGCGGGCGAAGCCGCGGGCAAAAGCTAGTCTATAATAATAATTGACTGATGACCTTTAATCGCTTGACGGCGCGGGCTTTTCCGATATGGGGCTATCCCACTGAGCAATTAATAGTAGTGGAGGAGCCATACCTACTTTAAAAACGTGTCAAAAATACACTCACACACGCACAATCCCCTAACATAAAACCGGCCAAGTGCGTGGCGGGCCACGCGCAGTGTAGGGTTCCGTAGTCACAATCCTCGAAAAACAGATATAACTCCTTAACCTGAGAACCCTACTTAGCCCTGATAGTTTTCCTTTAAAATTGATTATACATACTACAGCTGTGAATTTTTTCAAGTTCCTATATACTGCCATTTGGCTGATAGAGGGGGGGGACACTTGACTCTAATAAAAATTAGCACTTTAAAACATCTTATTTTACAAACGGATCTAGGAATCGAAAAATGATGTTCCCACACCCACAGTATTTTTAAAAGACCTATTCAACGATACCCCACACTATGGGGTAGACGAGAAAAAAAATATTCATCCCCGCTTTACATGTAGGGGAGCTACCCTAAAAAAAATATTTATCAAAATTTTATTTCACCACTTTGTCGACGTGATTAACATTTATACCCATGCCAAATTACAGATTTCTAGCACTAATAGTCTCTGAGATTAACCGAGGACGGACGGACGGACGGACAGACAGACAGACAGACAGACAGACGGACGGACATGGCGAAACTATAAGAGTTCCTTGTTTACTACGGAACCCTAAAAATGGCGCGTGTTCATTGTGATGTCTCAAGTTGTGCGTGTGTGAGTGCTCATACATTTTAGGGAGGCCATCTTTTGTCATGAGTCTGCCGCAAACTGTTTTATTATTATGTCAAAATGTATAAATGTTGTCTCTTACACACTTATGAAAATTTTGATAAGCTTGAGCTATTTTCCGATCCACTATTTTCTATAGGACATTAGGGCACCTCTATGTTATTATTATTATCTCTATGGGCTATCCATAAATTAGGTAAGTACGTCACACTTTCATAAATTTTGACCCCCTCCCCCGTCCTTGTCACAGCTGGTCACACTTACCTATTTTAAAGATTTTTAAATATGACGTCACAAAATTTAGGGCTCCCACCCTTGTCACACAATATCACAATTCGTCGACCTCAGTCGAACTATTTGTACGTAACGTATGAGAGTGAGAACGTTAGAAAGCTACAAAAAAAACGTTATCTTGAGATTCTCGGATCTCTAGAGCGCTTGAATTTTATTCTATTTTGAAGGAAATAATGCAAAAATAACAAAAAATATAATCAGCCGATTTCCACAAGCCGAAGTAATAAAAATCGTCTATATGAATATGAGAGCGTGCAGCTTTTTTGTTGCAGTTCGTGCAGACGTTTTCCCCACCACTGAAAGGGAAAAAACATTATATTACAACCTTTTATTCTTCCTATCAAGTAATCTGCAAAGTCTAATAGGTCCCGACGACGCTCGAGTAAATCCACATTTAGCATTATCGGCTTCCCTACCATGACGTTTCTTAATGTTACCAGGGATAAAACAGTTCCGACAAAAATATACCGAATAAATTCAAAACTTTTATAACTAAAAATCAATTTCCGCATGTAGATAATATGACAAAATATGCTGACAATAATTCTGGTATTTTAGTTTGAGGTAAAATCGAACTTCAAGTGGTAACCCTGTTTTTCATACAAATAAGTAATTCTATTTTTAAAATGACAACTTTCAGAATTCTACGGAATTAAAAATCAGAGTATATAATTATCTACCTAAGTTAAATTAAAATGTAAAAACTTGCTAAGTAGTTAGATTAACCTGTGTGATGAGCTGATTCCAAAAATATATTTAACTCAATTTTGACGAAAACGTACCTACTTATTATACTGGGGTTATGGCAAGCACGGCAGCCATACAATATGTACATTAAATACACGTGTCGAATACAGAACCTCCTTTTTTTTAGATCAGTTAACGATTGCTAAAGTGTCACTATCGCATTCAATTCACCTTCGACTGCCCGACATTCTCCAGGGTGGTATTCTACCTCCCAATGGTCTAAGAGCTGACTCAATAACAATTTATCTGCTACAATCTATGTTGTATTGATTGGCTGAATATATTATGGTAATCTAGCTGAAACAATGTTTTGAGCCTTTATCTAAAGCCAATCAGACGGGGATGTGATGTCACACTGTAGCAATCATTAGGCAACCTTAGGCAAGCTTTTTATAATATTTATTCAGCTATTCATTCACCACCCAGCCAGATCGCGGATTCAACGTGACTTGGATTTTTTGCATTTTATTTTTACTCCTGCATTATATTTTAACGTAAGTGAACCTCCATTGTTATTTAATACTTAGTAGGTAAAGTTGGTATAAAAAGTATAGAATAGAATAGAATAGAATAGTTTTTTATTCAAATAAACTTTTACAAGTAGGTACCTACCTACTTTTGAATAGTCAATTGAATCTACCACTGGTTCGGAATGCCAATGTGTATATCTACCTATATCTGTATATACACTGAAGTCAATTTAATTTATTTAAGTTAATGTACCTTACTGCGTATAAATTTTAATAAGTAGGTATTCTTTTTTTTCTAACGCCCGGATAAGAGTAGATTTTACAGCTTACGAAATATCAGGTGTGTAGTAAGGCCCAGACCATCCTAGCCCTTTCCCCACTTCTCGATGAAATACCTTTTGATAATAAATAGGCTTGTACGCATATCATTTAAAGAAGATTCTACAACTTTCTCAAAATACTGTAGATGTCTTATTAAATAAATTTAAAGATTACCGACTAATCTCTGAAAGGCTGGATCGATTTTGACAGGACTTTCACTGGCGGATGTTTACATTTTGACCTACCTAAACATCCGCCAGTGAACTTTTAACGGTTTTTAGCATGATATGAGCTCAAAGCAGCTTAGGAAATACAAAATGATTCCCACGGGATTTTTAAAAACCAATATCCACGCGAACGAAGTCGCGGGTATCCGCTTGTTAAGCGGCCACCCAGCCTTTTAGAGATTAGTCGGTAATCTTTAAAGTATCTACTTTCTAACAAAAAAAGAATGAATGAAATCGGACCACGCGTTATTGAATTACAGCGAAATACACGTTTTGACTTTCATCCCCTCTCCCTAAGGAACCGTGCTGAATTTCGGGATAAAAAGTATCTTATATGTTACTCCGTAGTATGAACTTAAATCGTACTAAGTTTCGTTTCAATCCATTCAGTAGTTTTTGCGTAATGCGCGCACAAACATACAGACAAACAGATAAACAGACAAACAGACAAAAATTTCAAAAATAACGTCCCCCAGTTATTATTTTGCAAACATCTTCAATGTACAGATACGGCAAGTCTACGATTTTATTATATGTATATAGATAGAATAGAAGATATGGATACATACTGGTGTAAGTAGGTATATGGAGGATGTTGCTTACGAAGTAGCATCTCTGATTGCAGCAATCGTAACGCCTGACTCCTATTTACAAACCTTGAGATTCGTGATAGATTTCAAAAATAGGTAATTCGATATAAGTATATAAGCTAGCGACCCGCCCGACTTCGCACGGGTAGTTCGCACGGATCATCGCAATAGCGAGTCCCGTCCGCGTCGTCTGCGTGCTGTAGGGCTATTCTCTAAAATACCATCTCGATATCGAAGCTCACTCAAGTGAGCTCAACTCGCTTCGAAAGCAAACTCACTTCACCTTGGTTGGATATTCTGTAAACATCTGCTACGCACTTGCGAAGTGAAGTGAGTTTGAGTGAGAAGACCTGTACTATCGAGTTTTACAGAGTACAAATTAGCAAACTCATCTCGAATTCACTCTCTATAATTCGAAAATGGCTTTACAGAATAGTCCTGCTGTAGGGCTATTCTCTAAAATATCATCTCGATATCGAAGCTCACTCAAGTGAGATAACTCGCTTCGAAAGCAAACTCACTTCACCTTGGTTTGATATTCTGTAAACATCTGCTACGCACTTGCGAAGTGAAGTGAGTTTGAGTGAAAAGACCTGTACTATCGAGTTTTACAGAGTACAAATTAGCAAACTCATCTCGAATTCACTCTCTATAAATCGAAAATGGCTTTACAGAATAGCCCTGCAGGCGCTTGGATTTATTTTCGCCTGCGTTAATTTTTATTTTGCGATTAACTCCTGATATTCATTTAAATTTGTGTGTAAACGATGACAGCTGTTTAATAATACTTAATAATAATGCCCTTTATTCCGTTTTTTTACATTTTATGAAATCTTAATTACAATACTACTAATATTACTAATTTAAGTTTTCCTTCTTGCTTTATAAAATGTCCCTTAAAATAGAGTACCCGTTGGCATACGCCTCCTCCAACTCTCTCCACTGGCGTCTGTCTAGTGCCACTGAGTGCCACCCTGGTCCAATGTGGCCCCAGAGTTAGTCTGTGGTCATCCTCCCAGCGTCTATCTTGGCGACCTTTTTTTCTTTCGTCATCTCTGGGGTAGTTATCACTGTGTCATCACTCACCAGCTTGTTCCACTTCTCTACCTTCCCTTTTAACTTCACACCAAGAATACTTCTTTCCATTGCGCGTTGAAATTTCGCTAGCTTATCTCTATGATGTGAAGTTAGTGACCAGGCTTGGAGTTATTTTCGCCTGCGTTAATTTTTATTTTGCGATAACTCCTGATATTCATTTAAATTTGTGTGAGCGTGCGTGTGTGCGTGCACGTGCGTGCGTGTGTGTGTGTGTGTGGGTGTGGTGTTCGTGTGCGTGTGTGTGTGTGTCTGTCTGTTCCCCCGTAGCGCTCATACAGGAGAACCGATTTGAATGTGGTTTTGTTGTTTGAAAGGTGAATTAGTGGAGAGTGTTGTTTATTATTAGTAGAGAGTGAATCGATTTTCATCAAACATAGCTAACAAGCTATGTTTGATGAAAATCGATCCAAGATGGCAAGTGTTTACCGCGAACAGACAGACGCAACGGGGTAGGTAGGTACTTTGTTTATCTATATCTATACTAATAAATAAAATTGAAGTGTCTGTCTGTAATTTCGAAATAACTTCCAAATATTTGAACTTTACTATAACCGAATCACACGTTTTTAAAATTTTTGTCTGTCTGTCTGTCTGTTTGAACGGGCTAATCTTCGGAACGGCTAAACCGATTTTGACGGGACTTTCACATATGAGTAGAGAATTAAACATGGAGTAACATAGGCTACTTTTTTAACCGACTTTCAAAAAAGGAGGAGTTGTGTTTTTCTACCTATGTATACCGATATCTCCGAGATTAATTCTGAACCGATTTGCGTATTTTTTTTTTAACCGATAGAAAAACATTGCGACCCTGTTATATAAAAAATTTGCATTCCAACTCCTCAATCCTAATGCTGTAGGGGACCTGATCCCCAAAACTAATGGGATTTAGAAGCTTTCGGTTATTTAAATTGATATTGGGGGTACCAATTAAAGACTTTATCGTTGAATGAACTCGAGTAGGTACATATTATCCTACTCCTCAATCCTGATGCTGTAAGGTAGGTACTGCTTTCCGAAATCGTGGGGATCCCACGGGAATTTTCCGTTTTGGGGACGGGTTACTACAGATAGGCTACTTTTTGTTCTGGAAAATCAAAAGTTCCCACAGGATTTTTAAAAACCTAAATCCGCACGGGCGAAGCCGTGGGCATCATCTAGTCTAGTTTAATAATAAATGTAGTGATTGTTAGTTATTAAGTACCTACACCAATTTTCTCTGTGGTTTTTACGCAGTCGGGTTTTTTATTTAGGTAATTAATTAATTTTTATACCTACACAAAATAATCTGTCAACTATGACTTCAAAAATGGTGTTATCTTTTTACCTAAACTGTAACATTACTTACAAATATCATATTTATTAACTACGTTAGATAACGGATTCATTTTAAGATAAACAAGGATGGGAATTTCATTATTTAAATATACCTAATTAAAAAAACTAAAAATAATTAAAAAATATAATATACACTGTCCGTTTATGGGCATGGTGCCCGAGACACTGGCGCTGTTACCCCTTTGTATTGGAAAGCTTAACCTTTAGCTTTGGGCAAAATACCAACCAGCTTACAGAAAAACGATTCTTACGAAGATTCTTAAAACACAACATTGACGAAATCTTAGGGACTACCAAACACAAATACAAAATTTCGTATATGTTTATGTATGTTTGTCGACGGATTTCTCCAAAACTGTTAATCGGATTGTGACCATTATTTTTCTATTGGACCATTATAGGTATACCTACTTATTTCTACATTTACCTTCTTCATCTTAGGGAACAATGCATGTTTCATCAAAATCAATGTTCAATAGTTTCAAGATAATATGTACTGTTAAGTGTATGGTGGAATTGGTTTAACTTTCAATCTTTTGGATTATTCATTGTATTCACTTGTTTTCGTGTTTTTATTGTGTGTTCCAGATCCATCATGTGCTACAAAGGGAAGTGTATGCACTGCATCGACGTCGAGGTCGGCTCTTTCATCTATGCAATTATTAGTATTGTAAGTACCTACCTATCTATTTCATCTAAACCAGAGGTTCTCAGATTTTTTTTCTCATAGACCACTTTCAAAATTTAGCTAGGTAGTTCCGGTGGACCCCCTGCATACTTTTCTACCATATTCACAAAACTTGACAAAAAATGTGAAGATTAGATCTAACTATGGATTTGCGTTGCGACTGAGTTCCAACCACGAATTAATAGTTTTCGAAAAAAAAGTGATAATTAATTAATTATTGATTGTGCTGTGAGTGCATGTCATAAAAGTAAAGTTCTGTAAAGTACTGAATATGGAATGTGCAAGCTTTTACAAGTAACAGTCGCTGAGCTTCTTAAAATATTATCTGCCTACATTGATAGGTATTGATAAGTCAAGCCAACATTTTAGTTCTTCACTATCGAAAGTAGATACATTTTCGTGGACCCCCGCTTACGAATTGTGAACCCTCATTTTTTTGTCACGCCAACGTAGACCCCTTTCGAGTCTAGGTCAGTCGAGTCTTTCCCTCTTGAGACCCTTGGGGGTCCACGAGAGACTCGAATGACCTAACCTAACCTGAACCTTTTTGGGAACTACTGATCTAAACCATCATAATCATCAACATCACCATCATCATCAAAATAAAGTTTGACGACTAGGTATTAGGTAAAATCAGCAGTAAAAATACTTAATTCCGATCTTGTGCCGGCTTCTTCATTGAAGAAGTATTTTGTTTATTCGCTGATAAGTAACTACTCTACTTACCTACTTACTAAGTTTTTGACTGTGATCTCAGTGATCTTACGTGTCGTGGATGTGAGTGACGATTGAGTCGAAGATGGATGCGGGCTAATGCAATACACAAGTACTTATTCATCAAGTATTATTTTTAACCCCCGACGAAAAAACGACGGGGTGTTATAAGTTTCACGTGTCTGTGTGTGTGTGTGTGTGTGTGTGTGTGTGTCTGTCTGTTCCCCTGTGGCGCTCAAACGCGTGGACCGATTTGAATGCGGTTTTTTTTGTTTGAAAGGTGAATTAGTCGAGAGTGTTGTTAGCTATGTTTGATGAAAATCGATCCAAGATGGCCGCCGCTACAAAATGGCGGATTACATATTTTATCACAACACCCTCAATATGGGTATCAAATGAAAGGGCTTGACTAGCAGAATAGCACTATTGCAAATTCAAGATGGCCGCCGCCACAAAATGGCGAATGTCGGGGGTTTTTTAAATTTTCAATTTATACTTGTTTAACCCCCGACGCAAAAACGACGGGGTGTTATAAGTTTGACGTGTCTGTGTGTGTGTGTGTGTCTGTCTGTTCCCCCGTAGCGTTCAAACGGGTGAACCGATATGAATGCGGTTTTTGTTTGAAAGGTGAATTTCTCGGAAGTGTTGTTAGCTATGTTTGATGAGAATCGGTCCAAGATGGCCGCCACCACAAAATGGCTGATTGAATATTTTTTCACAACTGCCTCAATAGGGGGTATCAAATGAAAGAACATGAATAATAGAATAGCATTATGTAAATCCAAAATGGCCGCCACCACAAAATGGCGAATGTCGGGGGTTTTTTTAAATTTTTAATTTATACTTGTTATCAAAAACAACTTGTTTTCTATTGAAAACCACTCTTCTCATTCTTGTCACACTTGTCGTCAAAACGAGCACAAACCCAGTAGTCATATCAGTGGGTACGGGTATATAGGTATGAGGCCCGTCATTTTAGAGTTGATAATTTCACTGGAAAAGCTGTTTGGTTTGGTCCGAAGAAGTTTTAAACTTTTATAATAACGGGTGTAAGGGGACCGTATTCCTTTCAGAAACGATGACAGCTGTTTAATAATAATTAATAATAATGCCCTTTATTCCGTTTTTTTACATTTTATGAAATCTTAATTACAATACTACTAATATTACTAATTTAAGTTTTCCTTCTTGCTTTATAAAACGTCCCTTAAAATAGAGTACCCGTTGGCATACGCCTCCTCCAACTCTCTCCACTGGCGTCTGTCTAGTGCCACTGAGTGCCACCCTGGTCCAATGTGGCCCCAGAGTTAGTCTGTGGTCATCCTCCCAGCGTCTATCTTGGCGACCTTTTTTTCTTTCGTCATCTCTGGGGTATCACTGTGTCACCACTCACCAGCTTGTTCCACTTCTCTACCTTCCCTCTTAACATGTGACCAGTCCATCTTCATTTCTGCTGGTCAATTCGTTTCAATATGTCTGTGACCCTGGTTCTTGCTTTTATATCGCAGTTCAGAATATTGTCCTTTAACTTCACACCAAGAATACTTCTTTCCATTGCGCGTTGAAACGCTAGCTTATCTCTATGATGTGAAGTATAAGTAATGTTATGCATGGGAGAATGAATGCGTATCAAATGTCTTTTTCTTTATTTGCGTTCTCTTTGCTCTTTATTATTTCTCGGAGAGACCAATATTTACTGCATCCTTATGTTATTATATTGTCCACTTCTTTGGTCATTTGATCTCGGGGAGATACAATTTGACCCAAGTACACGAAAAACTCAAAACTGATGCCAGACCAATTCAGTAAAGGTGGACATTAAAATAGATATTTTAATGTCCACCTTTACTGAATTGGTCATCAATTTTGTCTTGTCTGCATTCATCTCCACAGACCACAAGTCTACTCTCTTCCTTTAAATTTTGGATAAATCAATTCGAGTTTTTTGGGGTCTTCGTCCAGTAGAACTATGTCATCTGCAAATCGAAGGTTATTTAGACGTCTGCCGTTAATCATCATGATCAACCCATTACCGGCTCACTACAGAGCACGGGTCTCCTCTCAGAGTGAGAAGGGTTTTGGCCATAGTCTACCACGCTGGCCAAGCGGATTGGCAGACTTCACACACCTTTGAGAACGTTATGGAGAACTCTCAGGCATGCAGGTTTCCTCACGATGTTTTCCTTCACCGTTAAAGCAAGTGATATTTAAATACTTAAAACGCACATAACTTTGAAAAGTTAGAGGTGCGTGCCCGGGATCGAACCCACGACCTCCGATTAGAAGTCGGTCGTCCTAATCCTAACCACTCGGCTATCACAGCTTTTTAATATTATGCTGCCGTTAATATTAAGCCCGTAATCTTCCCAATCCATTACTGATCTGTAAGATCGGAAGACTGTCTCGAGTACAGCTGCAAAAAGTTTAGGAGATAGGGGGTTGCCCTGTCTCACTCCTCTCTCTATGGGGAATGAATTGCCTGCACTTTGTAACTTTATGCTTGCCTTGCTTTTTTAACCCCCGACGCAAAAACGACGGGATGTTATAAGTTTGACGTCTCTGTGTGTGTGTGTGTGTGTGTGTGTGTGTGTGTGTGTGTGTGTGTGTGTGTGTGTGTGTGTCTGTCTGTTCCCCTGTGGCGCTCAAACGGGTAGACCGATTTGAATGCGGTTTTTTTTGTTTGAAAGGTAATTTAGTCGAGAGTGTTGTTAGCTATATTTGATGAAAATCGGTCCAAGATGGCCGCCGCTACATAATGGCGGATTACATATTTTTTCACAACTCCCTTAATATGGGTATCAAATGAAAGGGCTTGACTAGTAGAATAGCACTATTGCAAATCCAAGATGGCCGCCGCCACAAAATGGCGAATGTCGGGGGTTTTTTAAATTTTCAATTTACACTTGTTGGTATATATTTCGGAAGATGTTGATGTAAACGTTGTTGACTCCTAGCTCCTTTAAGCTCCGCCATATGTGTTTGTGATATAAAGCTGTATAGTTAATGCCATACAAATATTCGTCCCTGAGATTCGTGCGAGAGCGAACTCGCGCAGTTTGGCCCGGCGCACACCGAGCGCAGCGCAGAGCATTTTCTGAGAACACATATCCTAGCCTCCTAGGATCCCGCTATACAACGACCTTCACCGAGATGTTTATTTGATGAAACGTATTTTATATTTAATTTAATATGTCAATGAATATATTATTGCATATGAAAAAAAGAATTTTTTTTTAAACATTCTATGGTTTGATTATTATGGTTAGATTAAATTCATAATGAAATAATCTTTATTTTAATTTAATTTTAATTCAATAATCAGACCGGTGCAAAATGCTAGTATCGATTTACCTGTTTACACCTGGCTACCCAAGAGTGACCGGAAAAGAATAAGCAACCTATCGTTTGCATATTCTATGGGCTTCATACTTTCGATTGGTATAGAACTTGTCTAATAATAAAATCAAACCGGTGAAATGTTAATTTTTTTTTTAAATTATTAATTAATCATATTCTGGACTGAAATTTGTTAGGCAACCCATATGCAATATATTTATTGACATATTAAATTAAATATAAAATAGGTTTCATCAAATAAACATCTCGGTGAAGGTCGTTGTATAGCGCGATCTTAGACCAACAGAATAATTAACTTTAGGACTATGGAGTATGGACATAATATTATTATGGTCGCGCGGTACGGTAAGCGCGCGCGTATTAATTTCTGGAAACGATTATCGATCGTATGACAATAGTCGTAAATTTAATTATTCAGTTTTCTCAAAAAATGCTCTGCGCTCGGTGTGCGCCGGGCCTTTCTGTCTGCTGCAATCCAAAAATACTGGGAGAAATATTTGTGGAAATCAAGTAAAATTATAATTATTGCATTTTTGTCAGGAATTTATTTGTTCAGAATTGTTTCACATTTTGAAAAATTTTGTTTGAATCTAGAGATATCACTACATAGTATAAAACAAAGTCGCTTTCTCTGTCCCTATATCCCTATGTCCCTATGTATGCTTAAATCTTTAAAACTATGCAACGGATTTTGATGCGGTTTTTTTTAATAGATAGAGTGATTCAAGAAGGTTTGTAAGTAGAAAAATTGGACCCGGTAGGTGGCGCTAATAGCGGGCAGGACGACGTCTGCCGGGTCCGCTAATAAGTAATAATTAAACCTCAAACCCTTGTATAACTTTTAGAGTTCTAGCTAGGTATCTGTACCTCCCAGGGTGCCGTCATCCAAATACTATTCATTAAGTTAATTTTGAGTCCAATTTTGAAACTATAGGTAAGGTATCTTTAGTATCAGATTTAAAAAATTCTGAACTCTTTAGCCAAAAATTACAACGAAATGACATCTCATTTGGAGATTTCTAAAATTATGTCTATGTTATAATAATTATATTACATAGTCTTAGGACGATTTAATGATAATTAGTTAGGGACTAATTCGACTAATTTAATGAATGTATCCTCTGAATACGGCTGTAAAAACTGGCGCTAAAACTGAAAAATATTAATTTTCGTCGTATGATAATGTATGATAGATGGGTTAGGGTACAACTCGACCGCAATAAAATCGACCGAATGGTCGAGTTATCCACATCCAATTTTTTGATGGTCAACTCGACCAATAGCAGACGTCACTATTTATACCTATATTTTATATTTCAGATATTAACAATTGTGCAAACCTATTATCTACTCAGCACGCTGGTGATCTCGATTGTTATAAAAGCAACGGCAGCTGATGGCGCAACGTCCGCCGAGGCGTTTGGGTTTGGCTTCTGGGCAACGATCGTACTCGTCGTCTCCCTGTGCCTCAACGTGGTGCACTTCATCTTCATCGCCGTGCTGATCCAGGGGCTCTTAAAGGTAGGATTGACACCACAAATTGGCTATATCATCAACGTCGCGCTTGCGGTAATTTTTGTTGGTTTGAAAATTGAAATTTTGGTAATGAGTACATACTCTTAAATGTTTTCTCTCTGCAACTAGGTATAGTTACCGGCAAACTTCTTGAGCAAATGACCTTGACTGCACACAGCGAAAGCTGCGCTTGACAAGCGAATTTGGGGTCTCTTTGGTGGGACATGCGGGCGCGACGGCGGGGAGTATCGTACCGAGCGCGTGATTGGTAGATCAGTGGACTTTTGCCTCCCGCTTTCATCTTTTTGGCCCGGATGTGTATAATGCGCTAACTTACCCTCACTGTGTCACTTCATGCTCAAGAAGTTTGCCGGCAATTATAGCCATATTTGCTCTGTCGGCAAATACCTATGTAAGTAGTAGCTGTCGGTTCGCAACATGCGCGCGGCAACGAAAGCCAAAAATTAGTCAGATCGTAATGGTATCGGCCAATCAGAGGTGAATGCGATTGTCACACTGTTAATAACGGGTAAGGCACTTGTCTCACCGCCGGCGAGGAAGCGAATAACTTTATGCTATTTTCTCGTTCAAGAAACGTAAAATAGATACTTAATTACATTCCGTGTAAACAAAAAAAATGCATATATTAATAGTTGATCGCTGACTGTTTACACCGCCGGCGAGGACTCGCTCCATTAGTTTGTCGCTGAGCGACAAAAGCTATCAAAGATAATAGTCGCTCAGCGATGCTCGCTGCGGCTTGGTTAGAACTTATGCCGAGAGACCAAAAGACCGCGACTGCCGCCGCGAGCGTGTGGTGGCGCGACTCACGCGAGTAATCGCCCGTCGCCCTCACACACTCGCTTATAGACCAGCGACAAAACTATCGGAACTACACACTCGCTTCCCGCTGCTCGCCAACTCGTTTCTAGTTTCTAGCTCTACTCGCTTCTCGTTCATCGTCACCGGTGGGACAAGTGCCTAAGTATCTAATAGATAAATAACTTGTGAGAGCAGCCCCCGTAGCCAAGTTACTTGTATCTATTCTCTTTCTATGCAGGGTTTCCCAAAGTTATTTATATATTTCGCGTAATTTTTCGCAGTATAAACGCCTTGATTTTTATTAGGCATTTAAAATGCATAAATTATTAGTAAATTATATAATTTTATTATTGTGCAGAGTATGTTCCAGTATCAAAATCGCAAACTAGATGGCGATGAAATACTTTTAAATCGTGGTTAACTGCTTGAGGGTCGGCGACGCAGCCGTGCTGATGTAAAATAACGCTAACCATTCACTATAAGATTATTATTGTTTCTAAATTAAAATAAACTAAGATAAAAAAAAACTTTGGGAAACCCAGATCATAACAATCACGATCATAGAAAGAGAATAGAATGTAATTTGACTATGGGGGCAGGTCGCAGACCACTAAAACGCAGGCTAGGTATGTACATTGGGAGCGAAGCGAAATGAAATGAGTTTCGTTTCGCTTCGCTCTCATTATGGCCTGCGCTTAAAATTTGCAAGTTTTTAACGCCTGTCTCAATATTCTTCTGATAAGTATCGGATAGCCTAGAAACGAAATTTCGTCACTTTCTTAAGCCCAAATTAAACGGTTCATTTTTCGGGATTTTTGCTTTAATTTTCGAGGCTACATCGATCAATCATCGGATGAACCGTCTAAACACCGACCGTTCATCGTTCACAGGCACTGTGCCATAGCAATTATCGTATCGTGTATCGTTCATCGCAAAAATGAACGATGAACGGGGCACCGTCTAATTTTGGCTTTACTTTATGTCGAGTGACAAAGACGAAAAGTTGTGAATAAGCTATCCGACACTTATCAGAAGGTGGTGAAACAGGTATTGAACTTTGTTTCAGAAAACTGCTAGGTACGTGGAGGCGTTCTTTATCTACTCCGTGGTGTGGCAGGCGGTGGGGATGCTCGGATCAATCGTGGGCCTGCCCTTCATGATCATGAGGCTCGAGTTTCCGGCCATGTTGTACGTGTTCATCGCCGTTTTTGTTGCATACGGTAAGCCTACTTCAACTAAACAAGACAAGTGCAAGTGGGGCCTCGCTCTTTATGGGCTCCGTACATATTGTGACAAATTAACTTATGATCTTATCACTACATAATATTATAAAAGAAAGGCCCCCGCCGCGTCAGTCTGTCTGTTCCCGCTAAACTCAAACGCTACTGAACGGATTTTAATGCGGTTTTCACTAGAGTAATTCATCAAAGTTAATTATTCAGTGTTCTCAGAAAATGTTCTATCCTGCGCTGCACTCGGTATGCGCTGGGCCTACGAGAGTAAAGAAGTAGAAACTGCACCTGTGTATTCTCTCACACTGTATCGACTGTGGTAGCCCAATTTCCGAAGAGAGTACCTATTTACGAAAATTTCTAATTATTAGTTTGAGCTATTCCCCGTAATGCTAATATTCCCCGTAATAACAAGCTGTGATAGCCTAGTGGTTAGGACGACCGACTTCTAATCGGAGGTCCTGGGTATGCACCTCAACTTTTCGGAATTATGTGCGTTTTAAGTATTTAAATATCACTTGCTTTAACGGTGTAGGAAAACATCGTGAGGAAACCTGCACGCCTGAGAGTTCTCCATAACGTTCTCAAAGGTGTGTGAAGTCTGACAATCCGCTTGGCCAGCGTGGTAGACTATGGCCAAAACCCTTCTCACTCTGAGAGGAGACCCGTGCTCTGTAGTGAGCCGGTAATGGGTTGATCATGATGATGATGATGATTCCCCGTAACAGAAATGGTGACAGGCCATACATAACCATCTGCTATATACTTGTAGTATTAAAGTGGTTTAGTACCTACATATTTACTTAGTATTTTTTTTAACTGCCTCGTTGGTCTAGCGGTTAGCACGTTCGACTGTGGATCACGACTCACGAGGTCCTGGGTTCGATTCCCGGGTCGGGCCAATAAAAAAAAATGAGGTTATTTGGGTTTTTCTGTCAAGAAATTCTCAGTGCCAGCCCGGAGTTGGAAGTTGGCGGTGTTAGATACACCCCCGTGCCTCGGAGAGCACGTAAAGCCGTCGGTCCTGCGCCGAATCTCTCTCCGGTCGTGTCGCATTGGCGTCCCATCGGACTATGAGAGTGAGGGAATAGAGAGTGCACTTGTGTATGCGCACACACTTGTGCGCTATAATATCTCCTGCGCAGATGGCTAGTCTCTGCCTCGGTTGAGATTGGCCGCCGTGGCCGAAATTCGGTCAGGAGGACATTATTATTATTTAGTATTATTATTCAAACCGCGCGACCATGCGGCATGCACCACATGAGTACTAGATATGAGCGCCGCGCCGGCGCGCCGTCGTCGCCGTGAGTTCAAACGGCGCGCCGCCGCCGATTGAAACATGCGGCGCGCCGTCGTGCCAAGTTGCAACTTGCTTTCCCGCTCGCACGCACTTATTTATTTATCCTGAAATCAGAAATCCTGGTCTCGAAAGTACCGGGAATTCCCCCGGTTCTTGTCTTTAAAAAAGTACTGGGAAATCAAATTTGATTCCCGGTTCTTTCGGTACTTTCCACTCCTACTCCCACTGTCCACTTATTCATTTTCGCCCTAGCGTTAAGTTTGTCTGGAAGAGATCGCTACCGCCTTGTTGTACCTACGTTTTAAGTTTTATTTTATATAACATGTCCTTTGTATTCTTCTCTTATGTAGTGTGCAATAAAGTATACATATATATGTACATACATACATACATACTTTCGGGAATTTTATTTTAATTACACGATTCACGCTACTACTTACATGACATAAACTAACTTTACTTTTTTATACTTACTGCTGTTCAAAAGTTCAAAACTAACTAAGAATTCAGCGCTAAAATACAATATGGCGCGAGATAACTTACAATATTCTATCTTCTCTCGCTCGCTGTTGTGTGCGATCGCTCGCTTACTCAGTTTTCGGATTGCAGTGCGCGCAATATTTAACCCACTTGGGGATAGAATTTTCAAAAATGATGAAATTTATATTTTTGTTTTTTATCGAAAGCTCAAATACCAATTTTCATGGATATAACTTGAAAAATGACAGACTTTCATACAAACTTTCATCCCTTATTTAACAGTATTTTTTTCACAGTAGCTTTCTTTTATGATGTAGGCGCACACTCCTCCTTGCGTCAATCCCCCAATACTGTCATGGCTCGTGACCCATCAGGGAATTAATTTCTCACGAACGATGTTGCGCCATCTGTTCCGGCTTTCAGCGACGTGAACCGCTTCGGCAACTTTCATGTTGAGAGTGGTGCGGATCTGGTCAGTCCAGCGAATTGCTGTCCATTTTCCCGGTAACTATAAGTTTTGTAGGTTATCGCCGGGTTTACGGGCGATATGGCCGATACATATAACAGAATAGGAGATACAATGCATCCTTGACGAACTCCTTTGCCAAACGAGAAAAGTGTTGATATCGTCTTGTCGGTTTTTACTACCCCCTGACTATCTGAGTATACGCCTTGAAGCACTCCGACCAGATGTTTTGGGGCTCCCATTTCCTGGATAACTGTACATACATAAGTAGGAGCTTCCAGTTCACACAGTCAAAGGCTTTACTGTAGTCGACGAAACACATAATTACAGAGGTACATTGAATTCGGAAGGTTTTTCAACATAGGCGCATACTAAGAAAGGATTATTGGAAATTCCACCCCAAATTATGGGGGTTAAATAGGGCATGTAAGTTCGTATGAAAGTCGGTCATTTTTCAAGAGATATCCATGGAAATTGGCATTTGAGCTTTCGATAAAAAATAAAAAATATGAATTTCAGGATTTTTGGAAATTCTATCCGCAAGTGGGTTAAATAGGGGATGAAAGTTTAAATGACAGTCCGTCATCAATTATGACAGATTCAAACTAAGCGCTTGGATTAAGATTTATGTTATGATAGAGAATTTTACTCGCTTGTATTGTGTTTTTCAACTTTATCAAAGAAAAACTAAGTATTTGTTCTTCGTGATTGTGATGTATAAATTTTGTTTTTTATATATTTTTAAATTTAAGACAGATTCAAGCTAAGCGCTCCTATTTAAATTAACGTTATGTTATTATGGAGAATTGTAACTGCTTATTAAAGTAGTTAATAATTAAATGCAGGTAAAGAATATAACTGTTTACAAAAAGAAAACAAATTTTGATTAAAAGTGTGATTTGTTGTTGTTAAGAAAGTAAAATGTAAGAATTAACGATTACCTACATTGTTTTTGTACCACGTTCCTGTATAAGAAGAATATAACGCCTTTTTTTAAACCTACAATATGGGTTTTTTAATATAATTTAATATTACATTTAAAAAAATCGATCCCTGATAAAAACTTTAAGGCCCACCACCACGCCGCCGCGACGCCGCCGCCGCCGTGAAAATTTTCAGATCACGCCGCCGCCGTGGAATTGGCCATCGGCGCTCATATCTAATGAGTACAGATAACTCCCACTCATGTGCACGTACAGCGTACAAACTCAGGAGTCTCAGGAGTCAGGGACACCGCGGCGACAACTTTAGGTATAAATATCGACACGAAGATCGAACGCTGAGGGAAAGTGGAGGGGGTAAGCTATTGTATTACGTGCGCGACAGTTCCCATGCGCAGCTATCCCCTCCACGTTTCGTTCAGTGTTCGATCTACGTGGCCGCGGGTATATTCACACAGCGTTCGTTAAACTGTCAGCTGATTGCATTACATTGCGAATTTAAAAAAAATACGGGAAATATTTTTTCTGTGGCAGGTATGTTGTCAGTAACCATCACTACCACGTTGTCGATAATGGTCCCCTTGCACTCATTATGTATCTATCTATCCAGGTGCCATAATTTGATAATTTTTCTACGTTTTATTTTTAACCCCCGACGCAAAAACGACGGGGTGTTATAAGTTTGACGTGTCTGTGTGTGTGTGTATGTGTGTGTGTGTGTCTGTTCCCCTGTAGCGCTCAAACGGGTGAACCGATTTGAACGCGTTTTTTTTTTGTTTGAAAGGTGAATTAGTCGAGAGTGTTGTTAGCTATATATGATGAAAAGATTGAAAAGAAAAATGTTGTTAGCTATGTTTGATGAAAATCGATCCAAGACGGCCGCCGCTACAAAATGGCTGATTATATTTTTTTCACAACTCCGTTAATATGGGTATCAAATGAAAGGGCTTGACTAGTAGAATAGCACTATGCAAATCCAAGATGGCCGCGACCACAAAATGGCGAATCTCGGGGGTTTATTAATTTTTTTAATTTATACTTGTTTCAGCCATTTGTGCATCGATCACGTGGATGATTTATTTGACCTACAAGAAACTTGAAGTAGACACCGAATTTAAAGGAAGTGGATTACTTGAAGAAGAGTGTTAGGTATCACTACATAGTATAAAACAAAGTCGTTTTCTCTGTCCCTATATCCCTTTGTACGCTTAAATCTTTAAAACTACGCAACGGATTTTGATGCGGTTTTTTTTAATAGATAGAGTGATTCAAGAGGAAGGTTTATATGTATAATAACATCCATTAAATTGTGGAGAAATACTGTTATTTTTGAGGTTTCTAATGTGATGTCGTAAATAATTACATTTTTTCCGCTTACATTGCAAACGCAGGCTGAACCCTACGAGATTTATCAAAATAATGTACTAAGTATTGTACACATTGAAAAGGTCTACAGAAAAGTCCGCGATGGTATATGTCTATCTCTTATGGATATCCCACAATAACATTTTTTTGTCATTTACTTTTTACGACAAATAATGGCTAATTTTAGAAGCGATTTCAACCAATACAGCATTAATCCTTATCTAATTAAATACCTTAAATACATTGTTGATTTGATATAAATCCATATGGCCCTTTACAGCATATGATTTAAATGAATACTTTCGAAGATATTACAGATTTAAAAATTGCGGCGGCGGGAGCGTGCCTATAAGCGCGTCGGCGGCCGCGGTTCTCCCTATAGCCCACTGTCGATAATTTTTGAAACCAAAAAAAAAATCACAGTACGTAGGATGAAACCCATTGGAAAAGGAGGAGAATATTATAAAATACAAGGAAAAATAATTTACGGGCGATCTGAGCTCGGGAAAAAAGGGGGGGAGTTTTAAGGGTAAAAAACGGTTTATCTCGATTTCCGGCAAAACTAGAAGTCCTATGGAAAAAAATTAAATGGCAAAGTTGTAGGTAATAAAAAGATCTACAACTTTTATATTTACACTTTTTTCACATAACCTCAAAATTTATGTGAAAAGTTCAAAAAACCAAGTTTTTGGTTCTTTATTTTTATCTTTTAAAATAATTTTTTTTTTTCACGGAATCTGGTGAAAACTTACTTTCTTATGTCCCAAATACACTAATTTATTTGATTTGAAATATTTAGTTTTTCTCCTTATTTTTGACTTAATATCGACTTAATTCTGACAGCTGTCATTTTCATTTACAGATGAGTTATTTATATGGAGAACAGGGTTAACATCTACGAAGTACGATTTTACCCCAAACTACTTTAATTCCCTGTCAACATATAAAGCTCTAAGCCGCTTAATAATATTAATTGTTTCGCCCTAAAATAGAAATTGCTAAGAATGGAAACTAGAAAGTCATATCTACATGCAGCAGTTGATTTGTATTTGCATAAGTTTTGAATTTTTCATCTTTTTTGTGGGAATTGTTTTATCTCTGGTAACATTATGAAACGTCAGAATTCCACGGAATTAGTAATTCGGGTATAAGGTGAGATATAGTAAGTTCATTGTGGAAAATATCGTAAAAAGTCGTAAAAGCCGCCTGGGAGCTTTCATCGAAAACGCTGCCTAATCCCTGAGCGGGTAGTACCTACGCATAAAATGCTCTACTACCCGTGCGAAGCCGGGGCGGGTCGCTAGTATATAATAAATTAGTTAAGTAGTTAATAACAGTTGCTTTCACGTAAAAAGGCTTTACGGCGACAGTGAAGGAGATCAGATATTTATTATTTCTGCGCATGCGCATGGATCAAACATAGCAGATGGGCCGACTAGTCACCAACTAGTCGCCGACTAGTCAAGAAAACCGACTATTCGGTATCTTTTAAGTAAGTATAGTCGGCGACTGTTTGGCGATAATAGGCAAAATATTATGCCGATTACATCGTACTAAGTTTGATGGCCGATTTAATCGGCGCTCGAAAAATAATATTATTATTATAATTTGTATATTTTATTAACGAAAATAAAAATATAAGTCCACGTCAAAGAAGATGGTGGATGACGGCACGTTATAAAACACGGAAAAAGACTGACGTTGGCGCCAACGTGTGGTACGCGAACGTTGGGACAGATTCCTTAGAAAAAACCGTCACAGAACGGCCACCTTCAACCAACGTTCGCGAGAGCGTTGGGGCAAAACTAATTTTCCGATCCACACGTTGGGCGAATAGCGTTGGTGCCAACGTTGGGGCCAACGTGTAGCCGGGGTAATAATATGTACAGCCAACTCTCGTTAATTCGACACTCTTAAAATAATACCATAATATTAAAAGGGACTCTTAAAATATTACGAATTATCGAGTGTATGAAATATCAAATGGTTCGATTGTTTTTTAATTTAAATTTAAAAATGGATTAACTTCTTCTTTTCAGCAATCGTCAAGCATTAGGTATACTTTTTAGGACGCATAACTAACCTGTACCTAAGTACCTACTTTCTAAGTTTCTATTACCTACATACTTAGTTACTATCAAAATAAAAATTTTACATTTCTTATATTCAATCTAATTTATTTTATTTCAATCGACCTAGAAGACCTTCCTATTCGCATTTCGCAGCGGATAATTTAACATAGTACCTACCTACTTACTTAGATACTAATAAGTATACTTAATTGTTAAACACTATTTGCAATGTAAGTGCCATAATTAATTCTTAAAATATCAACGTCGAAACAATAACACTGTGTGACACGATTTTTCTAACATAATTGATTTTTCAACCCCCGACGAAAAAACGACGGGGTGTTATAAGTTTGACGTGTCTGTGTGTGTGTGTGTGTGTGTGTGTGTGTGTGTGTGTGTGTGTGTGTGTGTGTCTGTCTGTTCCCCTGTGGCGCTCAAACGGGTGGACCGATTTGAATGCGGTTTTTTTTGTTTGAAAGGTGAATTAGTCGAGAGTGTTCTTAGCTATGTTTAATGAAAATCGGACCAAGATGGCCGCCGCTACAAAATGGCGGATTACATATTTTATCACAACACCCTCAATATGGGTATCAAATGAAAGGGCTTGACTAGTAGAATAGCACTATGCAAATCCAAGATGGCCGCCTCCACAAAATGGCGAATGTCGGGGGTTTTTTAAATTTTTAATTTATACTTGTCTAACATTATGTGTATTGAATTACTTGTTCAATTATAAACAAAATTGCCTTGTGTTATGGGTGTCTAACACGTCACGTTTCTTAGTTATAGTATCTTTATTATTTTCATGTTACCCTCATTAATTATGATACAAAGAAGTTAACAGTACACATTTATTTTAATAATTAGAAGCATATTTGACTGTAAATCTAAAGTTTTGGTGTTTTTCATTTTATTTTAAGAGTATTTATTGGTGGTAATGTATCTATACTAATAAATAAAATTGAAGTTTCTGTCTGTAATATCGAAATAACTACCTCATATTAAGCTCATATGGTTATTTGAACGCTACCATAACCGAATCACACGTTTTTAAAATTTTTGTCTGTCTGTCTGTCTGTCTTGACTTTCACATACAAGTAGAGAATTAACCAGGGAGTAACATAGGCTACTTTTTTAACCGACTTTCAAAAAAGGAGGAGTTGAGTTTTTCTACCTATGTACACCGATATCTCCGAGATTTCTGAACCGATTTTAGTAATTCTTTTTTTAATCGATAGAAAAACTTTGCAACCCTGTTCTATAAAAAATTTGGATTCCAACTCTTCAATCCTGATGCTGTAGAGGACCTGATCCCCAAAACTAATGGGATTTAGAAACTTTCGGTTATTTAAATTGATATTGCGGTACCAATTAAAGACTTTATCGTTGAATGAACTCGAGTAGGTACATATCCAACTCCTCAACCCTGATGCTGTAAGGAATTGCATTACGAAATCGTGGGGATCCCACGGGATTTTTCCGTTTTGGGGACGGGTTACTTAACAAATAAGCTACTTTTTGTTCTGAAATATCAAAAGTTCCCACGGGATTTTTAAAAACCTAAATCCACACGGGCGAAGTCGTAGGCATCATCTAGTCTATAAATATATTTCTTACATTCTCATTTCGACCTTTCCCCCCTAATCTTGGAATGATGAGTGCCAAAAAAGTTAAATATTTGCATTAGGATATTAAACAGATAAAAGAACATTACCAAGGAAGATATCTAAGAAGATACAATGCCAAAATGTTAGCAGATTACTATTGGTTTGTCATTCAAGATGACTTTACAGTTCATAAAATAAATAGTTAATTTTTTGCCATTTTCTGTCATAATATGAGGCTAATGTTTCTATTACATACATAACCTGCACTATTTTTGTTGATAATATATTTATAAGTGTATGTTAATACTATTTTCGTATTAAAACTAAAATACAGATAAAAAAAAATTAAACTTGATTTGAAATTTTCATACTGGCTTTGTTCATTTATGAAACTAAAATTTATCATAACTTTAAAATGTTACGTGTTACAAGAAATTAATTTATATATTTGTGTTCAGCAAGCCTAATTTGACAACAATCAGCTATTTAGATCAATGTTATCAAAAAAAAATTTTGTTTTTGTCACACAGTGTAATTAATGTGGGAGAAAAAAAAACATAGACCTCTTTTCCACTAAAAAATGCAGCGCTAAAGGATGTCACTTACTAACCAAACCGCCGCGTTCCAATGCGCAGCCATGACTTAGCCAGAAACTGAACCCAGGATTTCTCTGCCTATCAGGATTCAGCAGGGCTATTCTGTAAAGCCATTTTCGAATTATAGAGAGTGAATTCGAGATGAGTTTGCTAATTTGTACTCTGTAAAACTCGATAGTACAGGTCTTCTCACTCAAACTCACTTCACTTCGCAAGTGCGTAGCAGATGTTTTCAGAATATCAAACCAAGGTGAAATGAGTTTGCTTTCGAAGCGAGTTATCTCACTTGAGTGAGCTTCGATATCGAGATGGTATTTTAGAGAATAGCCCACCAGGACCGTCGGCGATGCCCGAGCAGAGATCGGCGATTTCTTATTTCTCAAAGATCCCGATGCTGCTTGCATTTAGCATTACCAGGTGTCCGGATTAAGCCGGATACAGTTAGGCTTTTTGGTTGCGTGTGGCGAATTTAGACGGCGTCCGGCCTGTCCGGCTTTTGTTAGGCTTGTTTTTTAACCATTTTCCATTGCAAATTGCAATAGTAAGTACTTACTACCTACTATTGCAATTATTGAAATTAATCTACTTATACTAATAAATAAAATTGAAGTGTCTGTCTGTAATATCGAAATAACTACCTCATATTAAGCTCATTATGGTTATTTGAACGGGACCATAACCGAATCACACGTTTTTAAAATTTTTGTCTGTCTGTCTGTTTGAACGGGGTAATCTTCGGAACGGCTGAACCGATTTTGACGGGACTTTCACATACAAGTAGAGAATTAAACAGGGAGTAACATAGGCTAACTTTTTAACCAACTTTCAAAAAAGGAGGAGTTGTGTTTTTCTACCTATGTACACCGATATCTCCGAGATTTCTGAACCGATTTGCGTAATTTCTTTTTTAATCGATAGAGAAACATTGCGACACTATCCTACAAAAAATTTGGATTCCAACTCCTCAATTCTGATGCTGTAGGGGACCTGATCCCCAAAACTAATTTTGAATGGGATTTAGAAACTGTCGGTTATTTAAATTGATATTGGGGGTACCAATTTTAATTGGTAAGTCTTTAGACTTTATCGTTGATTGAACTCGAGTACATACCCAACTCCTCAACCCTGGTGCTGTAAGGAATTGCATTTCGAAATTGTAGGAATCCCACAGAATTTTTCCGTTTTGGTGACGGGTTACTACAGATAGGCTACTTTTTGTTCCGGAAAATCAAAAGTTCCCACGGGATTTTTAAAAACCTAAATCCACACGGGCGAAGCCGTGGGCATCATCTAGTACTATAATGTAATGAATACTTATTGAATGTTTAGTAATAAAGCAGACTGATTCATTCAATTTTACTGTTGTTTCATGTGAATTTACGAAGATTTTACGGTAAATGACAAAAAAGCCTTGTTTTGCTTACTTTAAAAAAATTGCTGTGTTGTAAAAGTTTGTATACTTACTAAGACTAGGTACAAGTATAAATTAAAAAATTTAAAAAACCCCCAACATTTGCCATTTTGTGGCGGCGCGGCGGCCATCTTTGATTTGCATAGTGCTATTCTACTAGTCAAGCCCTTTCATTTGATATCCATATTACTTATGGGAGTTATGAAAAATATGTAGTCCGCCATTCTGTACCGGCGGCCATCTTGAATCGATTTTCATCAAACATAATATGTAGCTAACAACACTCGACAAATTCACCTTTTAAACCAAAAAAACCGCATTCAAATCGGTCCACCCGTTTGAGCGCTACAGGGGAACACACACACACACACAGATACGTCAAACTTATAACACCCCGTCGTTTTTGCGTCGGGGGTTAAAAATATTAAGGGTGTTCGGCCTTTTAAACTAAAAGTCCGGCCAAACTAGCTGGTTTCTCTAACTTTTCGGTTTTTGGACCTGGCAACCCTACTTGTATGTCCGATACTGAAAAAGCGAGCCGGTGACTTTCCCAAATCTCGCGGGTCTAGCGGCCGAGTGTGAATCTTACTTTAGTAGACTACCACAGTACCCCGATTTAGTAATTTTTGATCGCGAGCATAATATAGTGCGACCAACTTTTCTGTGAAATGGCAAAAAATGGAACTACGGCTGCCATTTTAGAACTTCATACAATTTGAATACAGGTTAGTGTTGTCAGTTCCTTAAATATAAAATACCTATCTAATTAATTATTAATTATTAAGAAAAATCTTTTCGGAAAATATTATAGTAGAATCCGTAATTATTTCGTAATGATGGCAAAAGAAGGTAAAGACATTTTTTGCAGAATCAGGCTACGATCATTCCATAATATAATCAAATATACAAGCGAGTATCTGCCGGTACAGTGTTATCAAATGCAACAGGTTTGCGAACTGTTAAAATCCATTTAAAAACACTTAATTTTCCATCAGTATACCTACGTAATATGTAAAATATAAACATTAAAGTGATGGTATTATAGTAATGCGTCTTGGCGGGAGTGCTTGTGATGCGATGAGTCGCAGTGAATCTCAGATTGGGATTACTAGTCGCGAGCGACTTGTTGCACCTCATACGCACTGGGACATCCGTAAAGTCGAATAAATGGTTGCATGGCAACACTAAAGCGACACTAACGACCTCCCTCAGTTCAAAGATACATTGGGCGCACTGTACTTACTATTATAATTTACCCATATTTACCATTACGGCATCACTCATCATTCAACCATATTTCCAGCGGCCAGCCAGCCATGTAGGGTAACTATTTATATGAACAATAATTTCAGTCCGTGCCTAAATAAAGCTATAGACTCATTTATTCATAATTTGGTACTTGCCTGTTATTGAAAAATGATAAATACTCTCTCTGACTGCCTCTGCGTGGTTTTAAATAGGTATATTATTTACCTACTATACCTACCTACTTATTGCTGATGATTGTGACCCCTTTCCATTAATCACTGGGATAATAGTGCAGTGGGTACCTAGATAGGTTATTTTTACGATTAAGACTCAATTAAAAAGTTTAAAAATTAAAGAATAATATTTTCGTATAATATGGAAATTTTACCTTCAAATAAAATTTTTATTGTGTTTCTTCCAATGTCCGAAGTCCATTATTGAGAGAGTACGTTACTTTTTCGCACGCCGTTTCTGCTAGATTATGCTTTCCGTCACGTGTTCCGCGCCAACGACGCCTCCAACGGCCTATCTGTGAACTAACAAACACAAGCCGACACAAGCCACAATATTTCGCCATTGTTCGATAAATAATGATGTGTATAGATAATGGTAGCACCAGAAAGACATCATCTGGACTTCGGACATTGGAAGAAACACAATAAAAATTTTATTTGAAGGTAAAATTTCCATATTGTGTGTTCTGTTAAATGTCCGAAGTCCATTATTGAGACCTGTTTGTTATCTCCTGGTGGCTTGTGGAGAAGAATACGCAATAATGTGATATATTTTTTACTAAGTACATAAGAATTAAAAGTTGTAGCAGGTACCTATTATACTTTAGTTCAAAGAATATTATGCTATTAAAACATCGCGACAGGTAATAGTACCAATTATGTCTATAGGAAATAGTAAAACTTGACAACGAAAGGGACTTTTTGATAGCGCACTAATGTCATTACAATTTCCATCAAATTCTTTAAGATAGCATTTGTATTCACAGGTCCCTGATTTAGACAAGAATATCGTTTATAGAACTTGTAACCCAATTTAATTAAAATAAAATCCAATGCGGATCTGAAATTATATGATTTAGCTTCAACACTAGCTTTTTTATAAAAGCCTTTGAACCCAAAACGCCAATGATACTATGGGCTAGGCTGGCCTGTGTGCCTCCCGCGTGCTAATAAGTGTATAAGTAATTTTGATACAGTTATTACAGTTCTGAGCCAAAACAATACTTAATTCTCTATTTTAGCTCGAATTTGGGTCAGTTTACATAAAATATTTTGGTCAGGAGAAGCCATATAATATGTATGCTGAAAAGTAGATATTTCCATCTATAATATGTCTAGGATCACAATTTAAAAGTGTAAGGTCAAGAACACGAAGGCTCAAATGACAACAAAAGAATTCTGGCCGTATGACTAGATACCTCACATAAATTATTTATATTTGGAATTGTATCCCGTATTCGTGCGTCCCAAAAAGCAAGATTAGGAGGCCTCGCTAAAACGTCCAAGATATGTTTGAATAAATCATATGATGGGATTATAACATTCGAAATTGTGTCATAAATAGAAACTGGCTGATTTATGTACAAATGATAGGTTTACGCTTGACAACAATCACTCCCAATGGAAAGCAATGATGAGGTCAAATCAGGAATGAGCCTATCCAGAAAATGCACATTGATTCCCGCCGTGGAAGCACTCAAATTGTACCAGGAAGGACACACGGACACTGGGAGGACATTCTATACGTTTCAGGAAAGTAAATTGAACGCCAACCACCTAGGAGGCCCTAGGGCACTCACTACTTCTTGCAATTCCGTAGTGGAACGGTGAAGCAGGAAAAGGTTATGAAGTCCATGAGCACATTCTCCAAAAAATATCCGTCAAATACAAATATGCCAGTATGTTGTATATTTCTTCTATACTTCATTTGGTAAAGGACAGTGAGAATCTATACCATATTACTATAAACACCGTTCTGACCATCTTCTCCAATGGGGGCATAAGTTTTAAGCGTATCTGCACAATAAAAGAGACTTGTTGTCGTCCCAAAATGAGCCAAGCTTCAGATTTCAAGGCTTCGATATAAGCTGGTGGTTGCGGTGTATCGACGATTACCTTGTTCAGGTATCGTATCTCGGCTGGACGCGCAAGCGCGGCTCTTCAATACTGGGCACTATAAGGGCTTCATCCACTTGCGTGGTTAAGTACCTGCCTATTGTAGAATTGAGGTGTTGCAGGACGAGCGGAAGTAGCTCCGGCGGAGGGAAGATCCACATTAGCTCGTAAGTCCAACATCTGCTGAAAGCAGGCGTTAGAGTCGGACAAGCCGAGAGTAGCGCATTTCTAAACTACGTGAGCCCTTTGAGACGAGCGATCTATGAAGTATGTTTAAAGCTGCTCCTTGTAGTAGATGCCACACCGAGCCTGCGCGATTGCGCAAGAGATTGTCGGCTTCGGTATTGTACACTCCCGGAAGGTGGTGAGGGAGGAGTACAATATTGAGGCTGTCCGTCAGAGTGAAAAGCTCCTTTTTCAAGTCTAAAACCGTTGTGATCTCGTTCCTCTTTTGTCTTTTATATTAAGTTACAAAGGAATTTGCTTTGTTGTCTCTTCCATTAGTTAATTTTCTGCTGTTGTTCACTAGAGCTCCCAATGTACATAATGATGCATCCGTAATAAAGTAATTTAAAAGGTTTAAACAGGCAAGGTTTCAGGTAAAACAATACGTAGTGTTCGCAAGCGGTCACCCATCCAAGTACTGGCCGTATCCGATGTTGCTTAACTTCGGTGATCGGACAAGAATCAGCATACTCAACCTGTGGCTGGACTTTCTCTTTTAGGATACTGAATCATATTTTGTAGCCACCATTCTAGTTCGACGCGCACCTCTTTCGGAAACCGTTTGGAGTTTGCGAGTATATTTGCGAAGACAGTTGCTGTGGCATAGAATGGTACAGCAACGCAACCTTCCCCGGAGGGTGATGAAGGTTGCAAAATTAAAACACCCTAAAGGGCGTTGCGCCTGTTTGAGGGTCCGTGGCGAAGAAAGTTGCTGTGGCGTAGCAAGATACGGCAATGCAACCTTCCCCGGAGGGTGATGAAGGTTGCAAAATTGGAATATCCTAAAAGGCATTGCACCTGTTTAAGTGTCCAACTGCCGATTTGCTAGAAGAGGCATTGACTCTGACGGACTTTTTGTTGTCTTTTCTGGAGATAGGGACTTGATGATGTGGTATGCATCCCATTTACTCCCGAAAACTGGAACGATCTCCTTAATTAGTGATCAATTTTTTGAAATTGAGACACCTAGGCTGATTAAAAAATTGTTTGCCACTTAGATGTGAGCTCTCAAGAGTTTTCCTGAGCTAATGCATGGCGAAGACCGTGTTGCATAATATCTTTGGCAGTCCGATTTGTCACAGAGGTGAGTAATCTTGGAGCCAAAAGATAGGCAAGTTATTTGCAGCAACCGACGTTTGTAACTGATGTGCAAAAAAAAAAATGTCGATGCACTTCTAGGGACATGATCATCCGATCTAAGTCAAGCTTGAACACCCAGTCGTCGGTTGAAGGAACGTTGTCCTTTGAAGGAATGTTTCGACATCATGTATCGGTTCAGTCGTCAAATTCAACATAACTTTTGAATATTAAGAAAATTAGGGCGATGAATATTAGCTAAATAGCTATTAGCGGAACATACCTGGTTCAAAATCATCCACAGAATTTGTAAGGACCTGCTGCGGACAGACAGAGTTTGATACTCTGTTAGAACCATACAAATTTGGAAGAACTAAAGGAGGGATTGAAAGAAATTTCTAGTTTAAAACTGTTCTCTTTTTGACTCCCCCCCCCCCCCCCTTTCTTTCTATCACGAGAGTCAACAATTCTATCCTTTCATCCTTGTTAGGGATTAGGAAAAAGTAGGTATGAAAAGTATTGTTCTGAGACGTGACTATGGTAATTTATTGGCCGCACCTGCGAATGCGAAGGCGTTTGAGTGCTTAGCTTTGCATTTTACACATTACCTCCAAATTTTTTGTCAATATAGATATCTTCAACTCCAATGCTCAGAAATGTAATCTGAAGAAGGGGGTAGTTTGACTTTAAGCCTTAAAAAGATTACGGATTTCGACTTGTTTTCCACACAAACTAGAGTATACCATGTGGAATACTCTCCTTTTATTTAATTCAATATTTTTGCTGACTCGGTAGTAGTAGTAACTACCCTACATCAGAATTGCATGACCAATCGATCAAGGTATTGTAAGGCGTCATTTAGCAACTAGTTTGAACAAAAAAAATACACCTTTGAAAGTGCGGCAAAACTATTCTCGTGAAGGATCAAAACTACCGCCCGCGCCATCCGATAGCTCAGTTATTTGTATATTGGAAATCGAACCCGAGCTTCCTGGGAGAGCACGGTATTGTAACACACTTAAAGTAATCTCATTTAGAGAAAACATGCAACATATTACTTAGTTGAATTTGAAAAATTTTGTATTTGCAACTGGGCACACAAAATAATAAATTGATTCACCGAATTGAAAACTCAAACCTCCGTTCTAACTCCTCCAAAGTAGAAAGCGAGCGCCTGCAGTGCGTGAGCGACTGCGGCGCCCTGAGCGGCTGCGGCGCCCTGAGCGGCTGCGGCGCCCTGAGCGACTGCGGCGCCCTGAGCGGCTGCGGCGCCCTGAGGCGCTGCGGCGTCGCCTTGTCGGAGGCGGCGGCGCTCCTCAGATGAAGAATCTTCACTCTCACTACACGAATTTCGGACCGAACTACTTTGTCTGGCCTCCGGCGGCACGGAATTTCAGCACAAACTTCACTATGCAACGGAAAATTTTCAATAATTATCAGTAAAAAATAAATAGGTACTTTTTACTCAAATTATAAAACTTTCTACTTCTATCTCGAAAGTTTTAAATAAATCTAACGAACTCACGTGGTCGAAAGACAACGCAACAATGGCGAAATATTGTGGCTTGTGTCGGCTTGTGTTTGTTAGTTCACAGATAGGCCGTTGGAGGCGTCGGTGGCGCGGAACACGTGACGGAAAGCATAATCTAGCGGAAACGGCGTGCGAAAAAGTAACGTACTCTCTCAATAATGGACTTCGGACATTTAACAGAACACACAATAACCTATTATATTATTTAAATCTTGCTGTAACTGTGATGAATAACAATCACGTTATGTATATGCCACATAAAAGTAAAACAGATTGCAACTGTGACAATGGAATGAAATGGTGAAAAATAATAGGTAAGGTACTTATGTGTACCTACACAATAATATCATGATAATAATAATAAAATAGACTATATTAAAAATGTGAATTAAAAAATTACAATTTTATAAACACGTAGGTACTTAAGTAAAAGTGTTCAAAAATTTTATCTCATGATCTAAATAAAAATAGGTTAATCAAGTCGCACAGCTATAAAGTCAATACAATTATTTAGAAAGCAAAAACAAAAACCTGCAAATCATTAGAGATTTATGTGAAAAAAGTTTATGAATTTGTTTTAATATTTCAAGATATCACTTTGTTATTTTTTAATTAGTCACATATTATAGAGGTTTAAAAAAATTGTGTCCTGAAAAAAGAAATACAGATTTTACACACCCTACACACCGAACGAACGAGTGGAATGTTTTACGTTCTTTTCGTTCATCCGGTCGCGGAACCGTTCTGCGCATACGCAGAATGCAGATGCAAGCTGTAGCTGTTAACTGTTTATAGTTTATACTTATTCGGTTTCGACTTTCGACATTCATTCACCATCCGGATCGCGGACTCAACGTGACTTTGTTTTCTGCGTGTTATTTTTACTCCTCCGGCGCGGCGTTGATTTTAACGTAAGTCAATTTCCATTGCTATTTATTATTAAGACCATACATTTTACTCTAATAAAGGTAATTTAACGTATGTTAAATAACGTGTATGTATTTCCACGATTTTTTTTTGTTTCAAACCAGCGGATATAAGCGTGGGTATCGAATATCTTCTGTACCTTCTGTATTGTATCTGTATGTACCTATGTATCACATATAGAGCTTGTATGGGATGTTATTTCCCGTTTATTATCGAGAGGATGTTTATAATAAACATTTCTGCATACATGTACAATACTTTATTGAAGCTAGTTAGCAATTTATTTATAAGATAAATATACTTATGTATACCTACGTTGAATAAGTAGGTAGTTTGTGTAGACGTAAATACTACTTACTAAGGTAAACCTACGTGCTCTTTCTTGGAAATTGTAATCTTTTATTTTTTGAAATACGGTAGGTAGGTAGGTACATATCAATAAAATTGATTCCAATTTCAACATAAAAAATAATGCTTCGATAAAATTGTAGGTATAAGTTTAGGCTGGCCGCAAACAGCCGGAATTCAAAATCTTAAATAGGTAATTCCGGTAAGTACCTACCTACATGGGCCCCAAGACACATGTCTTATAAACGATCGTCACTGTATTCTGTCAAATCGATCAATATTAATAAGCTGAAAAAATCTGAATATGTGTGCGGAACAGTGAAATTGAATCCATTTCCGTGCTTTCTGAATTAATAATAATATGAATTCATTTTAATAATGCAGAGAGGTATGTATAATAGATATTCCGGCTCTGTGGCCAGCCTTAGAGAGTAGAGACGAATAAAAATGAGTTGAACTATAGTAAGTAAAGGGCGGTCACATAAGTACTATATAATAACCAACTAGGTAACCTACGTACTATCAAAAATCAGAACTGTCTGTTTCTAGAGTAAGAGCCCACGACAGCCAACCTTCGTTATTTTATAAAAGCTGAAAGTTTCTCTGTGTATTGCCCCCATCACAAGGAGGAACGATCAGTGACTATGAAGTTGGGATTATGGTTACTTTGGGAGATAACAGGTAATAAAGGTGTAAAAAAAAACTTACGTCAAAGTATAAAGTTTAATTTTTTTACATTTTCTTCAGAGTAATATTAGAAATCACGTCATGGAGTATTGGCCGGATACTTATTACAGTTGCAACTCCTTGCCAGACGCCCTTAAAGTTTAAAAGTTCACACATGTGTTCAAATAAGTGCTCAAATAAGTCTTCAAATGTTTATCTTTTATGTTGTAAGTATAGCGCCGCGCCGGCCGGGTTTGAATCATTGGATGCAAATGATTCAAACCCGGCCGGATAATACCTATCACTTTGTAATTAATTAAACGCTAAACAACTGCAGTCAACAATATCCGATGCGATAACCGTCCGAGCATCAAACGCTTCGATATACCTACTTACCCACGTAATAGTAGTTAAGTGAATAGTTAGTTGGGTAGGTACTTGCGTACCTACCTATTTTACATAATATACCTAAGTACTTACTTAGATATATAGATAATAATATGTTGTTTAGAATCACACACGGAACAAATATGTATGTACCTATCTAACTGGTAATTGACTGGAAACTATAAAGTTTAATGTTGATAAGTACCCACCTTCATGTAAAGGTTAAATAACATCTACTTATAGTCCAAGAGCCCACGACAGCTAGACCTTAATTTTATAAAAGCTGAAAGTTTCTATGTGTATAATTGTCCCCAACATAAGGAGGAACGATCAGCGACTATGAATTAGTTGGGAATTGGGATCATGGTTACTTGAATGTTTGAACATTAAGGGCCGGGCGTCTGGCAGGGGGTAGCAAGCAACTGTAATAAGTGTCCGGAATTGGATAACGTGATTTCTAAAGTTATCCTGAAGAAAATATAAAAAAAATAGACTTTAAGTATACTTAAGATTTTTACACCTTTATTACCTGTTATATCTCCCAAAGCAACAATGATCCCAATTTCATAGTTGCTGGTCGTTCTTACCTGTGTTGGAGCCATAAGGACACAGAGAAACTTTCAGCTTTTATAAAATAACGAAGGTCTGGCCGTTGTGGGCTCTTGGGCTATTATATTTTTTATCAAAATCATAAGAACGCACAAATCATAGGTAAGGTACTGGCACATACGAAGGCCCGGCCTCTACGAAAGCCCACATTAAAAAAACGCACTTGCCACTGCCTAAAGCATTCGAAATTTCGGGCCCATATTCACCTTGACCCCACATTGAATGTTGAATGGCGCCAAATCATTTCCGCGCCGCCATTTTGTTATATTTCGTTCATTTCTCTCTGAACGCTGTCGATATCGCGTGATTTTAATCTCGCTGTGATTGTTTTTGCCAATTTTTCCACAAATAGCGTCAGTTTTCGAGTGATTCTATCATCATATTGTAAAATAATCATTGGAGACTAGAATGCGATGCTAAGTTTACCGATTATTTAGATATTTGTGATTATAAGTTAATTTTTCCGCCACTATGAAAAATCCGTAGTATGGCCCGGGCCTACGTAGAGGCCTATGGGCTTCACTACATCTATGAAAATGTTAAATGCACTTGGATTGTAAATACTTAAGTACTAAAGTATAAATAAAACGAATTTAGTTTGTTTAGTTTACAAATTTTTTACGATTTTTTTAGCAGTGAATCATAATTTTCATTGATAATTTGTTAAATTATTGATAGTTCTCAATATGGATAGGTACTTTATTTTTGTAATATTTGTACTGATTTTTGTATGTTTGCATACATTTTCAATTTATTAGTTTTTTTTATTAAAAAGTTGTTGATAAAGCTGTATAGCTTGTGAAAATAAAAAAAAAATATTCAATAGCCCTAGTAAGGCCCACATAAAATTTAAGTGGAAAATGAGAACTGAATATTTTGATTCTTAAATTAATACTGTCTAGAGTTACGAATTTGTCATTAGAAATAATTGTTTTTTTATTGATTTAAAGTAGAATTTTACTTTTATGACTATTTTTGTTTTTCATACATGGGTCAAGGCCCAGTGTACAATTTTTTCATTATATCTCTAAAGTATAGGTTAAATAACTTATATCTTAAACTGTTAAACGTGATTTGTGAATTATTTTGTAGAAATATTAAGTTGATGTAAAGTAACAGTTAGTTATAAACGGGCCTTAGTAAGGGACAGTGCCTTTAACAAGGCCCACTGTAGTGTTTTTTAAAAACACTCATTAATATAACTTTGAGTAATTAAATTATAGTTTTTTGATTATTTTTAGAAGGGCAATAAAACATTGCAATATTACACATAGTTGTTTTTGTCAAATCTTTAAAACATTATTTTTTATTGAGATTTTAAATAAGGTGGGCCTTCCTATGTGCCAGTACCTTAGATGCTTACGAGTGCTCACTTCAATCTTTAGCCACTTAATCTTTTTCCTTTAAGTTTTCATACTGAGGAATACCGTACCGTAATCTTACCGTATCTAAAGTCTAAACCGGCTTCGTTAAGGAAAACCAATTTGAATTGATTCTTGATCTTTCATTGTGATATTACGTAGACCTGTAGCGACACATTAGGTGTGCATGCAAGGCGTTCTGTCGACGTTAGCAAAACGCATTGCATGACGACACACGGCGCCGCGGAGGGGAGTCTATCCCGGCACGTCGCGACCGTTAGACGGGTACTAAAATCACTGTAATTAATAATAATAAAATTGGTAATTGTGTTTGGACATATTAACATTAAACAACCAGTAACTGATAAAGTCCTTTATTTATTCATCGTCTTTCCAACAAACATTCAATTACCCAATGGTAACATATCTACCAAAGTGGTGACCCCGTGAAAAAACAACATGCAGCCTGTACCAGCACCCGGGTCGATAAATAACCTGGCAGCGCCCGTACCCCAGGTAAAGGAAGAAAGGATGGCGGAATTGGCAGCGATTACCGTCACATCGCGCGTGCCTGAATTCTGGGTAGACCACCCAAGGTTGTGGTTCCTCCAAACGGAGGCTATTTTAGCCCCACAAAAATGTCGGACGAGGCCCGGTACAACCTTGTCATCACCAAGCTGTCCAAAGAAGCCATACAACAAGTCACAGATATTCTTATCACGCCGCCGGATGCACAAAGGTACGAAGCACTGAAGGCGCGCCTCCTCGCCGTTTACGAGGAGTCGGAGACGCGCCAAATTCAACGACTCATCGGCGAAATGGAACTGGGTGACCAGCGGCCGTCGCAGTTATTACGACGCATGCGTGACTTAGCCCGAAGTAAGGTGCCAGATGACACGCTTAAAATATTATGGCAGAGCCACTTACCTGCCGCAGTCCAGGGAATAATCGCGGTGACCGAAGCGACGGAGTTGGATGTCCTTGCGCGCATTGCTGATAAGGTAATAGAAACAATTTCCCCTAACAATGTATTCGGACAGAAGGGTCCGCAGCTCGCGGCCATTGCAAGACCCAATGGACCGCAATACGGTCCCAAATACCGTTCGCGCTCCAGGGGACGCTCACAGGAAAGATCCAACTTTCCAACGAACACCAGACCCACCACCACCAGACCGACGCCCAAAGACAGGAAACCGGATTGGCTGTGTTTTTACCATTTCCGCTATAAGGCCAAGGCACGTAAATGCGTTGCCCCGTGTGCGTGGAAGCCGGCGGAAAACCAGGCGTAGTACAGGAGGTGGCGGGACCCTGTACCCATACTACAAGTAACCGTCTGTGCATCACTGATCGTACTAGTGGACTTCGATTTCTAGTTGATACAGGAGCCAATGTTTCGGTGCTCCCCGCACGTAAGTCAGCTAGTGTTAATAGTGCTACTTATAAACTTTATGCTGCCAACGGAACTGAAATAAGTACTTACGGTGTTAAAACATTAGTGTTAGATTTAAACATGCGTAGACCTTATCGTTGGACATTTATATTAGCAGCAGTGAAACAACCTATTTTGGGTGCAGACTTTTTGACCCACCACAGACTCTTAGTAGATTTAAGCAACCGAAGGTTAATAGATTTAGTAACTAATGTAAATAGCTTAGGCTCTATAGTATCTTGTAACCAACCTAGTTTAAACACGTTGGATACATCGCATCCTTATTTTAATATTTTGTCAAAATACTCAGACATAACGAAACCTGTGTCTTTCAAGGATACCCCTAGGCATACAGTGTTTCATCACATAGAGACGACAGGGCCGCCCGTGCATGCGCGTGCGCGCCCCCTCCCTCCCGAAAGGTACAAAAAGGTAAGTGAAGAATTTCGCATAATGCAGGAATTGGGCATTTGTCGTCCTTCGAAGAGCGCATGGTCAAGTCCGTTACACGTTGTTCCGAAGAAAAACGGAGATATTCGACCGTGTGGCGATTACAGACGACTCAATGCTATTACGAAACCGGACAGATATCCAATTCCGCGTTTGCATGATTTTACTTATATATTGTCTGGTAAAAGTGTTTTCAGCAAAATCGATGTGAATAGAGCATATCACTGTATTCCTGTTGCTCCTGAAGACGTTGAAAAGACTGCGATCATCACCCCATTCGGATTATATGAATTTCCTCGAATGTCGTTCGGTTTGCGCAACGCAGCACAATCCTTTCAACGTTTCATGAACAATACAGTACTACAAGGTTTAGGTATCGAACGAGCCGACGGAACTTTTGAACCTAGTTCAGAGTTCATATTCTGTTATATTGACGATGTTATTGTAGCCAGCGACTCGAATTCTACACACGAACTTCACCTGGAAGCCTTATTTAAACGGTTAAATGAATACGGTATTACAATAAATTTATCGAAGTGTTCATTCGGACAGTCACATATCGAGTTCTTAGGACACGAGGTGACCACCGAAGGCATAAAGCCTTCACTTGATAAGGTCCAGGCTATTATCGATTTCCCTAAACCGGAAACAGTCGCACAGCTTAGAAGATTCATTGGTATGGTGACGTTTTATAGACCTCACCTACCAAACGCAATGAAATATCAGGCCGAGCTCAATAAATACATCGTTACCGCGAAAAAGAACGATAAATCACTAATTGTTTGGGACGATTCAGCTAACGAAGCATTCTTGAAATGTAAGAAAAGTCTTCAGGAAGCTGCGACATTATCTTATCCCATACCGCACACTCCACTAGCGTTGATGACGGATGCATCAAATACTTGCGTAGGTGCCGTATTACAACAATTAGTCAACGGTCATTGGAAACCATTAGGTTATTTTTCGCGCAAATTAACAGACACTCAATTAAAGTATAGTACATACGATCGCGAATTGTTAGCCGTATACCTAGCTATAATTCATTTCAGAAAAATGTTCGAAGGAAGAGCGCTTACCATATATACAGACCATAAACCGCTCACCTTTGCATATAGTAAACTAACTAGCGATAAAGAAACGCCTCGCAGAACTAGACAACTCATGTATATTAGCGAATTTACAACGGACATTCGATATATTCTCGGTAATGATAATGTAGTCGCCGATTCGCTAAGTCGAATAGAGACAATAACATGTCCAAGTAGTTTAGATTACGAAGAAATCGCTACCGCACAGAGCGATGATACCTACATTGCACAATGGAAACAAGACGCTACTAGCAGCGTAAGCATTAAAAAGGTATGTATGCCTAATGTTGCAACACACATTTATTGCGAAATGTCAACCGACAATATTAGACCTTATTTACCTAAACAATTTCGTAAATTAGCTTTTGACTTAGTTCATAATTTAAGTCATCCCGGAATTAATACCACACGTAAACTAGTATCTCAGCGTTATTTTTGGCCAGGTATGAATAAAGAAGTCAATAACTGGACCAAGACTTGCGTTCAATGCCAGAGAGCGAAGGTTCAACGTCACACCGTATCCGTTTTAGGTCGATTTGAACCGGCCGGACGTTTTGAACATATCCATACTGACATTGTTGGTCCATTACCAATCACGGTCGACGGATATAGGTACTTACTTACCATTATCGATCGCGCCACACATTGGCCGGAGGCATTTCCACTTAAAGAGATTACAGCGGAGGCCGTAGCGAAAGTCATTTATGACGGATGGATCACCAGGTTCGGAATATTTCAGCTCTTAACTACGGACCAGGGCCGTTCTTTTGAGAGTAAATTGTTTTCCGAACTTTTGAGGTGCATGGGCGCACATAGAATTAGGAGCAGTCCTTACCATCCGCAAAGTAATGGAGCTATAGAGAGATGGCATAGATCACTCAAGGTCGCTCTCAAAGCCCGACTTAATACTACTTCGTGGGTTGACGAGTTACCTACCGTTTTACTAGGACTCAGAACTACCTTACGAAGCGATTCCAACATTAGCGCCGCTGAATTAACCTACGGACGCACGTTACGGTTGCCAGGCGAATTTTTCGCGTCAGCGAAAGAGGAAACTACTGACCCGATTACATTAGTACAGGACATACGAGACAAGATACGTAAGTTGAAGGCCGTTCCTGAAAGACAACGAGATTCTCGGACTTTATTCATCCATCCAGATCTAAAGTCCGCTGAATATGTATTCGTAAGGAATGATGCAGTTCGTAAACCCTTACAGACACCTTACGACGGTCCTTATCGTGTATTACGTAGAAGCAGTAAGGTATACAAACTTCAACTTCCTAACAGACAACTAAATGTATCTATAGACAGACTCAAACCTGCCTATATATTAAACGACTCATTGACGGATGACATCATGACTGATAGTGATAACCCTACGATCAAAGTATCTAGAAGTGGTCGAGTTATTCGCCCACCTATACGTTTCAATTTATAACTTACATGTATTCATTTTACCTTGTAAGCATAAGTAGTTAACTAAGAAATTATAATATGCAACTAAGTATAATTATTATTAAGGTTTTATGACACATACACATTTATATGAACGATCATTTATAATAATATTTTATTTGCAACTCTTAGCTATTGTGATCTACTTTTTAAACATGCAAATCTGTCAATATATGGTATTTATGTTAAGATGTGAAGTAACGTAAGCAAATTTTATTTAGGTTAAGAGTAACTTCTTCTCGTAAAAATAATTTTTGGAGTGCATTAGTTAATTAAATTTCAAAGAGCTAACACGTCCATGATTTTTACAAATATGGGCAAAAATCAGTCTAAGGAACAAAAGGAGCAGATTATAATAGCTCAGAACTCAACAGAAGTAGAAGCGCACATGTCTCGGCAGAGCGTTTTAACCATGGTAATCATCGGGTTACTCCTGCTTATCGTTGGGTGTGCCTTGATCCGAAAGGTTCGTCGAGGCATTCGGCGGCAGTTCCGCAGCCGCATGAGGGCCTGGCTCCGCGAGGAAGTTAGTGGACCAGCGGCAACCCTTACGCACGTGCAAGTACAGCCGGCAGTAGCAGCACCAGCAGCGGTCGCGAATCTAGCACCAAATCCCGCGCCTGTTGCTACCCACTACGCGTAACACGTTCCGTAATTAATTCTTTTGTACTTATTCATTTTTTATTACTGTTATCATGACTCCACAAATTATTTTTACCTTTAACCATACTTATCTAGATATAAAATTTATTTTTATGTAACTAGTTCATACTGTGTATTGTGAAACCTACTGTGTCAGCGCACTCGGCGAGCGCAGCTGCCGATCATATTACAGCGCGCTCAGCAATGTTTGCCCCAGTGCAATTGTATGTTATTATTATATTTTGTAACTACTTAGTTATCATGTTTGAAATGTATTTAGTTTTGCTTTCATGTAGTATCAACCCTTCTTTTTCCAAAAGGGGAGGTTGATGTAGCGACACATTAGGTGTGCATGCAAGGCGTTCTGTCGACGTTAGCAAAACGCATTGCATGACGACACACGGCGCCGCGGAGGGGAGTCTATCCCGGCACGTCGCGACCGTTAGACGGGTACTAAAATCACTGTAATTAATAATAATAAAATTGGTAATTGTGTTTGGACATATTAACATTAAACAACCAGTAACTGATAAAGTCCTTTATTTATTCATCGTCTTTCCAACAAACATTCAATTACCCAATGGTAACATATCTACCAAAGACCGTACCTACCCTAGTAAGTAAAATATGTTAGGTATTACTCGACACATATGTACCTAATAGGCACCTATTGCTACCCGTGACGAGAAAGTGTCAAGTGACCGACGCGGCGATGTGGGTACCTACGCGACTAAACCAAATGACATCAGCGTAAAGGAATTCAGGGCTACGGACACATGAGTAGATATCCCTACAGAGAGGAAGCTTCATACAAGCCGCCCGCTGTAGGTACACTCACACATGAGCTCTCACCAGTAAACTGACGTTTCAAAATATCATTCCGTAAAAATATTTTGTCAACATAATTTCAATAGTAATGTGATAGGTTCATTTCATTTATACTTAATAATTAATTATACTTAATCATAAAATCGTTTGACTGTTATATATTAAGATCTTAAAATAATTGTATATGTATAGTAGTAACAATCCACGGGTGCCACCATCGGAAATGGGGCTACTTTTGTGTGCCCTTCTTAACATGTGTAGAATTGTAAGCACTTTTTGTAGTAATTATGTAAAGTAATTATGATGTCTGTAGTTTCTGAACTACAAAACTGATGACCTTAAAATATTGTCGGAAAAACTTTTAGTTTCTCCTTTCCAACATAAAAAGAATGAATGAAATCGAGCTACGCGTCAATGAATTACAATCTATACTAATATTATAAAGCTGAAGAGTTTGTTTGTTTGAACGCGCTAATCTTAGGAACTACTGGACCGATTTCAAAAATTCCTTCACCGTTGAATATGTTGTGAATCTTGAGTGCTATAGGCTATATAATATGTACCACGGGCGATGCCGGGGCGGACCGCTAGTTAAATAATAAACATTTTGACTTTCATCCCCTCTCCCAAGGAAATCAAGACACATACAGACATAAAATCAAAAAAGTACAATATTTTGGTGTCAGTAGGTATCGATTATATCGATTACATATTAATTGGATGTCATCTTTTAGTTATTTATGTAATAACAAACGTAACAACATGTAACAAAATTATGCAGATTGGCCGAAAATATAAATAAAAGCGCGGGAACTCTCCGTGTATAAGTCTCAAATTATAATTTGGCCCTTGTACGTTTATTTTTAGGCAACATTGGCCGTTATACCGCAAAAAAATAGTACTTCTATGCAGAAATTTCTTGTTTTTTTAAACTCATATAATAAACTATATCAATAGGATGCGTTTACCACAAAAAAGTAAACAAGCTATAATTTAAAAATTAAAAAAACCCGACTGCCATGCTAAAAAACGAACTAAAAAATTAATAAACTACCACCGTACCACTTACAGTGTAGTTGTTATTTATTTTGTTTTTCATGATTTGTCACTCCAAATTGATTTAAAACATATAGATTGTATACATTTTCGTACTCGCCTTTTAAAGCCCTTTATTTTGATACCCCACTCGAGGGTCTTGAAGAAAAAAATTTTTTTCAGCCCGCACATTAAAGTGCATTACATTCGCCATTTTGATTTTTTATGAATTTTATGTACCCAGTAACATTTGCGCCGTCAAGACAAATCTAATGACGTATAATTTATCAAAATAGGTTGAGCCGTTAAGTAGTTACGAACTGACATACGAAACGGTCATTTTCTACGATTTATCACTCCAAGTTGTTTCCAAATATATAAATTTATACATTTTTGTATTTGCCTTTTGAATCCCTTTATTTTGATACCCCACTCGAGGGTCTTGAAGAAAAAATTTTTTTTCAGCTCGCACATTAAAGCGCATAAAGTCCGCCATTTTGATTTTTTTTTAAATTTAGGTACCCTATAACACTCGCGTCATTGAGACAAATCTAATGACGTATCATTTATCAAAATCCGTTGAGCCGTTGATTAGTTACACGCGGACATAGGAATGGACATACATACACACAGGTGAAACACATATACCCAGTCGGGTAAAAAAAAATAAAAAAGGCCAAAGTCTTAGTTTGGCTCTTATACCTACATAGGAGCCATCGATATGTATAGATTGTACCTACCTACCTACTGTAATTTTTTTATACGTTTATTCTGTTTATATTCCAGATCCATCATGTGCTACAACGGGAAATGTATGCATTGCATCGAAATCGAGACCGGCTCGCTCATCTTTGGGATTTTTAGTGTTGTAAGTGCTCAGTCTAGGGTTCAGAACCGGGAAATCCCGGTCTCGAAAGTACCGGGAATTCCCGGTTCTTTTGTCAGTAAAAAAGAACCGGGAAATCAAATTTGATTCCCGGTTCTTTCGCTACTTTCGGGAATTTTATTTTAATTACAAGATTCACGCTACTAGTTACATACATAATCTTTACAATACTAACTTTACATTTTTATACTTTCTTCTGTTCAAAAATTCAAAACTAACGTGAATTGAGCGCTAAAATAACTTTTATACTATATATTACAAGCGCTGAAATAGCGTGCGGTAACTTACAAGTCTACCTCTCTTGTACCTCAAATACCAATTTTCATGGATATAATTTGAAATTTGACAGATTTTCACACAAACTTACATCCCCTATTTAACCCCCTTACGGGTGGAATTTCCACTAATCCTTTCAGTCTGAATGTCATGACTGAAAATTTCAAGTTTCTGACGATGTTGCGCCATCTGTTCCGGCTTTCAGCGTTGTGAACTGCTTCGGCAACATTCATGTTGAGAGTAGTGCGGATCTGGTCAGTCCAGCAAATTGGACTCCTACCTCTCGATCTCTTGCCATTCATTTTCCCGGTAACTAAGTTTTTATAGGTTATCGCCGGGTTTACGGGCGATATGGCCGAAGAACTCAAAGATCTTCCTCAGGCATATGTAGGAGAGCCTCGGCTTTTGGTCAATTTTAAGTTCTTTGCGGATCGATTGGTTGGTCTTGAATGCAGTCCAAGAGATTCTGAGTATTTTCCTCCAGCACCACATCTCAAAGGCGCTGGCGGTCTCCAGCTTTTAATGTCCATGTCTCCGCCCCGTATAATAAAATGGAGAAGACTAAAGTGTTGACTAGTGTAATTTTTGTCTTATTACTGATGTTACGATCTTTCCATATTCTGCCTTGGCCATTCCGATTCTCCTGCGAACTTCAGATTCACAAGAACCGTTATTGCTGATGCTAGAACCCAAGTAAATGAAGTGATCAACGGGCTTTAAATTGAGTTTTCCATTAAGTTCTAGCTTAGAAGCACGATCCACCACCATGTTCTTGGTTTTAGACCGATTTATGGCCCGTGTTGCTCCATTTTGTTCAGGAGTTGGAACATTTCAGCTTCATTACCTGCGAAAAGGTTGGTGTCATCGGCGTAGAGAAGGTTTTGAATTTTAATGCCATTGATGGTAATTCCACCATCCCAGTCTTCGCAGATCCGGCGTATGATGCTCTCTCCGTAGATGTTAAACAGAATAGGGGATACGATGCATCCTTGACGAACTCCTTTGCCAAACGAGAAAGGTGTTGATGTCGTCTTTTCGATTCTTACTTCCCCCTGACTATCTGAGTATAGGCTTTGAAGCACTCCGATCAGATGTTTTGGGACTCCTATTTCCTGGAGAACTGTCCATAGGAGCTTCCAGTTCACACAGTCAAAGGCCTTACTGTAGTCGACGAAACACATAATGAATTCGTAAGCTTTTTCAACGTAGGCGCACACTAAGATAGAATTATTGGAAATTCCATCGCTAAGGGGGTTAAATAGGGGATGAAAATTTGCATGAAAGTCGGTCATTTTTCAAGTAATATCCATGAAAATTGATATTTTACTTTCGATAAAAAATAAAAATATTGAATTTCAGGATTTCTGGAAATTCTATCCTCAAGTGGGTAAAATAGGGGATGAAAGTTTAAATGACAGTCCGTTATTTTTCACGACATCTAACAAATTAAATCTATGAAAGTTGGTATTTAGATTTCTGGTTAAAATAAAGAGTTGTAGTATTAGACTTTACGCTTTAGCAACCGATACGTATTTAAGGAATATTGGAAAAACTACCCCAAGTTGGTTAAATAGGAAATGGAAGTTTAAGATTAAGAATCCACGCGGGCGAAGTCGCGAGCATCACAGTAAGTAATGTATCTACAGAGCTGGTTCTGGTCTTAAATTGTAGCAATTTTATTTTACTTCTTGAAAAGGTACGATCAAAAACTAGTCCTTTATGGTTATAATCGCCAAAATCTGAAAAAACCCGAAATTTTCGCGGTTTTTTCGATTTTGGACAGAGTTGCGTTCGGCACTTAAACTCACACTACTTAAATATTTCATTGTGGTTTACTTTTAAAGTGTAAAACTTGTTTTATAAAAAAAAACTACAAAGAACCGAAAATCCCGAAAGAACCGGGAATTCCCGGTTCCTTTGGGTAAAAGTACCGAAATTCCCGGTTCTTAAAAACAGGACCGGTTCCGTAAACCCTAGTGCTCACCTACTTCATCATCAGCAATCATAATCATCAATCATGATCATCATTGATCATAATCGTCAATCATAATTATCATCGTTCATAATCATCATCAATCATAATCGTCAATCATAATCATCATCAATCATAATCATAATCCTCATCATCATCGTTTGTTTGAGAGTTTATTTTTATTCGCTGACAATGAAGTTAGCCCTTTACTGTGATCTCACGGGGATGATATTGAACGACGATTGACTATGCAGTCGAAGATAGATGCGGGCTAACCTTTATATTTATTAATTTACCAAAAAATCCCTTATTAACCACTCTATTAATAATTGTAAAAAAATAGTTTCTTCATTCTCCCGTAACAGAGGTGGTTTTTGAAACTAGGTCTCTCTTTCTACATCCCTCTTTCGATGTCATATAAAAGAGTGGACAAAGTTATCGTTATATAAATGTCTTTTGAAAAATCGTTAGATTTTGAGACAACGACATGCGTTTACAAGTACCTACCTAATAAACTAAAAATTTAAAAACCCCGACATTCGCCAATTTCCCGTGGCGGCCTTTCATCTTGGATTTTTTATTGTACTAATGAAATAGTATTGTACTAATCAAGCTCATTTGATACCCATATTAAAAAAATCACACATTTGGATATTTTGTAAAAAGCTGTTTTCGCTGATCCAATCGCACTTACGTTCAATTCCAGATCTCCAAATTTCCAGAATGTCTAAATCCGATCTGAAAAAGTGGCCTAAATATTTAAACTAACCCAGTACCGCGAAGTTTTATTTTAGGAGATAGCATCTGGGTTTTGGCCATACATGTGTGTATAGTGTTTGCTTGCGTTCGGGGAACTTCGAGATATTTTCTCGTCCAAAATCCTTCTGCGTGACGACGACAGTCCTCGCATATCTACTGTTGCCAGTGATGTCATAGGGCTCTAAGATATGGTTGCTATCAGCCATGGGCCTATGTAGAGCTCAGAGTTACTCAGTTGGCGATGGAAAAAAGCTATACCTAACTCGAAGTTTCTTGATCAAATCAGATATGAGGAGATCCATAGAAATTAAATTTTTTTAATGACAAAAACCATGGACATAGATTGCTCTAAAATTGTCAACAGTTTAAATCAGTTTCAAACCATATTGTAAGATGGTGATAATAAAAAGAAACCCACCTGAGTTTGTTGTGGCCTTTTCTCAGACCATTTTTTGTGAACTTTGACCCCGAGTAATTTTTTTCCAGGTGTCGGATCGATGAAGACTTTTCACATTTCATTTATAATAGAGTTTTGCACAATCCTACCAATTTTCAGCCAAGTGTGAATTTTTGTAACCTCACCTTGAATATTATTCTAAATTAATGAATTCAACTTTTTTTTGTAAGTATTTGAAATTATTAAGAATGAGCCGTAAACATTCTTTGAAAAGTACACTATTTGGTGGTACAAAATCTGAAGATGTACAAAACGATCTTGGCGTGGTTTCAAAAACATGTCTTATGTTTTATTTACCTACGCATAAAGTAGCCTACACATCTTCCGACCGTGGAATATCCTAAATTGGAAGCTCGTTACACCTTCCAACCAAGTCTACTGATTTAACTTAAAAACTGCCTTTTTTGCTTAATTCTTTTGATCTACTGCTTTCTTCGGTGATAATCTTCTTATATAACCTGCCTGCTGCTTTACTCCTTGGCAGCATTAGCGACGTTTCGTTCGAAGAATGTTTCCATCGAGATATCCAAAGGCAGGGACGTAGTCGCTACGTTGTGGCAGCCAGGGGGCGCTTAACCCACCCACGTAACCGAAAACTTTCAAAATTACCAACTTCAAGCTTTGTTTCTGTTCCTAGATAGACCAAACTCATGCCCCCTGTGTCGCTTTTCCCTCACACAAAGTGCGAGGCACATTCGTCCACCAGAGTCACACAACAGCCATCATATACCTAACTACTCCTCCGTATCTCTATCTAAATGAGTTGTCAGAGTGGTCTGACTCCATTTATTCATTCCATTTGTATTACTTATAACAACGATAATATGGATTAGGATCCCCCATTGGTCGAAACATTTTTAACATTTCAGACGCTAATCGGTCTGGGAATCTTGTTCATAATCGGCGCTCTGGTGTACGTGAATGTGCTGATAGCAACGGCGCCGCACGTCGATGGCAGCCCCGAGCATATGCAGTTGTTCGTGGCTGGCTTCACCGTGAACATCGCGCTCGGCGTGGCGCTGTGCCTGCTCCTCGTGCCGTTCGCCTTCACCGTGGTGCTGATCAAGGGGCTCGTGCAGGTGAGCGGTCTGCCCACGAGGAGAAGTATTGGCTCGTGGCTAGCTTCGCGTCGAACATCGCGCTCGGCGTAGCGCTGTGCGTCGTCCTCGTGCCTTTCGCCTTCACCGTGGTGCTGATCAAAGGGCTCGTGCAGGTGAGCGGTCTGCCCACGAGGAGAAGCATTGGCTCGTGGCTAGCTTCGCGTCTTACATCTCGCTCAGCGTGGCGCTGTGCCTCCTCCTCGTGCCTTTCGCCTTCACCGTGGTGCTGATCAAGGGGCTCGTGCAGGTGAGCGGTCTCCTTATGAGAAGAAGTATTGGCTCGTGGCTAGCTTCGCGTCGAACATCGCGCTCGGCGTGGCGCTGTGCCTCCTCCTCGTGCCTTTCGCCTTCACCGTGGTGCTGATCAAGGGGCTCGTGCAGGTGAGCGGTCTCCTTATGAGAAGAAGTATTGGCTCGTGGCTAGCTTCGCGTCGAACATCGCGCTCGGCGTGGCGCTGTGCCTCCTCCTCGTGCCTTTCGCCTTCACCGTGGTGCTGATCAAGGGGCTCGTGCAGGTGAGCGGTCTCCTTATGAGAAGAAGTATTGGCTCGTGGCTAGCTTCGCGTCGAACATCGCGCTCGGCGTGGCGCTGTGCCTCCTCCTCGTGCCTTTCGCCTTCACCGTGGTGCTGATCAAGGGGCTCGTGCAGGTGAGCGGTCTGCCCACGAGAAGAAGTATTGGCTCGTGGCTAGCTTCGCGTCGAACATCGCGCTCGGCGTGGCGCTGTGCCTCCTCCTCGTGCCTTTCGCCTTCACCGTGGTGCTGATCAAGGGGCTCGTGCAGGTGAGCGGTCTCCTTATGAGAAGAAGTATTGGCTCGTGGCTAGCTTCGTCGAACATCGCACATTTGTTTTAAGCTATGAAAGGAAGTGGTTTCTACGACACAGGGGATCCTAGTGTGGAAACTACTGTTCCATTATTTTTTTTTTTTGTGATTTTAAAATAAATAAATTTATTGTTGCAGAAAAAAGCTGGTCTCGTGAAGGTGTACTTCGTGTACTCGGTGGTGAGCAAGGGGCTGGCGCTGGTCGGCGCGGTGATGGGGCTGCTCTCCGGCCGCTACCCCGGAGAGCACGTCCTCAGCATCCTGCTCGTGGCCTGTAAGTCTACTTCCAAAATAACATTATCAAGCTATATATTAGAAAATCTAAACCGAGTTCGATACAGCAATCTCAAAGAAATCGGTGCACCAGTCAAAAATATTAGTGATATCTCAAACAAACTTTCAACCCCTATTTAACCTCCTTAAGGTGGTACGTTTTCCATACTAATTTATTATTACCATTTAAGAACGAATGGATTATATATTTACACTGAAATTACATCGCGTAGCCTTAATTTAATGTTTAATTTGCGGAAATTTTTATTTACATAAAGAAAACATTACATAAACAGCTAAAAGTGAAGTAAAGCCATCTCGTTCAGCTAGGCAAAACAGCGTTTAATAGATGGCTATTATAATAATTAAGCTGTCTATGTAATGTTTTCTTTATGTAAATATAATTTCGCGCAAATTAAAAATTATATTAAGGCTGTGCGATATAATTTCAGTCTAAATATATAATCCATTCGCTCTTGAATGGTAACATGAAGTTACTATGGAAAACGTAACACCTTAAGGGTTGAATTTTCAAAAATCCTTTCTTAGCTCATGTCTACGATACAATAGCTATCTGCATACCAAATTTCAGCCCGATTCTTTCATTGGTTTAAGCTGTGCGTTGAACATTATTCAGTCAGCCACCTTTTTTATACATAATATATTTAGATATGGGTGCTTACATACAGTAAGGTATGCGTTGGATAAAAGTTGTAACACTGTTGTTTATTTTTTTCAGTCATTTATGCGCTCATCTTGAGGATGATCTATTTGACCTACACAAAACTTGAAGTGGAGGCCCAATTTAAGGAACGCAGACTGGTCGAACAAAAGTACTAAGGAGGTGACAGTTGCTGACACGTAAAAAGACCGTTGGTCGACGGTAGAGGAGACCTATCTGCGATGCGCATGGCTCATACATAAAGTATAATGTACTAAATTCAGCAGACGCGTGTACAAGTCCCGGCAAATAAGTCTAGCGTTGACCTTCAATGTGGAGAAGTCGAAAATGAGCTAGATATCTCGGGTGGTGAGGGGGTCACGAGGAGGGCGTGGGGATCGGTCGTAAGCACTGATTAGCTCTCGCGGATCCCTCGTAAGCGCTGATTGGCTGTCCATTCGTATTGTGTCCCGCTCACTCATACGACGCCGCGCGCACTTGAAGGTCAACGCTCGCCTAACGTGCCGGGAGTTATACCTGTAACAGAAAGCGATTAATCGTTCATTAAGGCTCTTACAGCGTAAAATACTGCAGTTTACCACAGTTAAGTACTTATTTTCCTCACACACAAAGTTTAATTATAAAGTATTAACTAGATAATGCAGTAACTACTGTACCTGTACAACGTCAGCGATCTTTTTACGTTAAACGAACTGTAGTCTATTTTAAAGGCTTGGCTAAACACGACAAAGTGTCCAACGTGGCTTTTAGAAGGTTTAATACAAGGAATTGTATCACTGCGAAGAATACGTGGGAACCGCGCTCCTGCAATCGCCCGATGCAGTGTTACAACTTACATGGTACATATTGAACCTTTAGTACGATTTTGCGCTAATCGACAATGTCAATAGATTTCGAATATCGAAATGCACAAACGTCAGTAAAATAGACCTACAACTTATTTTAAAGTCTTACCTGCAGTAGGGTTAGTACGTGTTTTTACATCTTGACAACTCACAACCTTGATAAACCAGTACAGTAACTATTAGTAATTGGTAAATGCACGACTTAGGACAAATTATTATGCATCGATGCTTTAGGTCCTTTAAGTCCATTTCACTGTGTAGCGAGATGTGCAAACTTTTTTATTTAAAACCTTAAAACAGAGCAGTAAAATCCATTTCATTTTTACCTCATCGTGTTTCGATACGAAATATATTATCGTTTTCGACATGTAGTAACTGGTAGTAACCCTACTGATTACAGTATAGCAAGACAGACGTAAGCGCGTATGAACAGTGCGACTTACTCCCGTCTAGGTGCATGTTGTAATGATTTATGTTTATCCAAGCCTTTATTAATGTAAGTACCTACCAAAAAGCGTGATTTTTCCTATTATTATTTTATCAGTGGCGTGCACTTCATAAAGGCAGAAACAAAAGATAAAACCAACATTGAAATAAAATATCTATTGTATACCCTTGCTTCGAATACTGTGCACGCCAGTGTTACTAAATCATTCTTATTTAAAAAAATTACTTAAATATTGATAAGCCTTTATTTCTACTACCGAATTAGCAGTTAATTTAATTAGGATCATTGTAATAGGTAGATCCAAATGTCGAATGATTTGTAATACTAACTATACGTCTTAAATATTTACTACACTTATCAATTATTTCTGATTGACTTAAATATATACGTTATAATACTTAATTTTGTATTATTATTTTCGTTTACGCAAAATTTATTATTATTACATTGTATCGAAATGAAATACCTACGTCTTGCCAAAGTCTAAATGAAAAAAATCTCTTTACTTTTCTAATTTTTATATAGCATTTATGAAATTAATAAATGAAATATAAAGCCTAGTAAAGTACCTACTACCACTATAGTAGGTATAGTACACCATAGTATAATATGTACTAGTAATTATAAAATCTTGTTCCTAATTATTCCACTATGTATTCATTCAGTGCTTTAAAAAATAAAAATCTTAAAAAATATTTAAGTCTACTTTGTTTCATTTCAGTAGACCTAGCATTTCATTAAGTCGCTCCCTATTCGCAGCAGATACCTACCTTCGGTTATTATTAATATCATCAATTACCATCGTACTGCAACGCTAAATCGCTTGACAGCATGTCTTGACACAGCGATGGTCTTGACCGATGAGTTTGTAACTACCCACGACCGAAACCTCTCACGAGACGGTCTTCTCACTCAAACTCACTTCACTTCGCAAGTGCGTAGCAGATGTTTACAGAATATCAAACCAAGGTGAAGTGAGTTAGCTTTCGAAGCGAGTTATCTCACTTGAGTGAGCTTCGATATCGAGATGGTATTTTAGAGAATAGCCTTACAGGTCTTCTCACTCAAACTCACTTCACTTCGCAAGTGCGTAGCAGATGTTTACAGAATATCAAACCAAGGTGAAGTGAGTTAGCTTTCGAAGCGAGTTATCTCACTTGAGTGAGCTTCGATATCGAGATGGTATTTTAGAGAATAGCCTTACAGGTCTTCTCACTCAAACTCACTTCACTTCGCAAGTGCGTAGCAGATGTTTACAGAATATCAAACCAAGGTGAAGTGAGTTAGCTTTCGAAGCGAGTTATCTCACTTGAGTGAGCTTCGATATCGAGATGGTATTTTAGAGAATAGCCCTACAGGTCTTCTCACTCAAACTCACTTCACTTCGCAAGTGCGTAGCAGATGTTTACAGAATATCAAACCAAGGTGAAGTGAGTTAGCTTTCGAAGCGAGTTATCTCACTTGAGTGAGCTTCGATATCGAGATGGTATTTTAGAGAATAGCCTTACAGGTCTTCTCACTCAAACTCACTTCACTTCGCAAGTGCGTAGCAGATGTTTACAGAATATCAAACCAAGGTGAAGTGAGTTAGCTTTCGAAGCGAGTTATCTCACTTGAGTGAGCTTCGATATCGAGATGGTATTTTAGAGAATAGCCTTACAGGTCTTCTCACTCAAACTCACTTCACTTCGCAAGTGCGTAGCAGATGTTTACAGAATATCAAACCAAGGTGAAGTGAGTTAGCTTTCGAAGCGAGTTATCTCACTTGAGTGAGCTTCGATATCGAGATGGTATTTTAGAGAATAGCCCTACAGGTCTTCTCACTCAAACTCACTTCACTTCGCAAGTGCGTAGCAGATGTTTACAGAATATCAAACCAAGGTGAAGTGAGTTTGCTTTCGAAGCGATTTATCTCACTTGAGTGAGCTTCGATATTGCTTCGATATAGATAGTATTTTAGAGAATAGCCCTACAGACCTGAGTCGATTAGAAATTATAGATAATTTCCCAAAAATATTGAACCTACTAGTAATCGAACCCATGACCTCGTAGCTTCCACTTAAGACCACTGTGATCAGCTACGCCAGGGAAGTCTGTAAAAAAAGGATTGAAAAATAGTAAATACGCGCGTATTGAGAACCTCTTTTACAAAGTCGGTCAAAAATTGTTTACATTATTAATTTTTAATAATTACTGATAATTACCTATGCTTATAAAAAGCTTTACTAATTGAATAAGTCTTGTAAACGTTCTGAGGTGGTTCCGAGTTACTCATCCCTTGAAGCAATTTTTAACCCCCGACGCAAAAACGACGGGGTGTTATAAGTTTGACGTGTCTGTATGTGTGTGTGTGTGTGTGTGTGTGTGTGTGTGTGTGTGTGTGTGTGTGTGTGTGTGTGTGTGTGTGTGTGTGTGTGTGTGTGTGTGTGTGTGTGTGTCTGTCTGTTCCCCTGTGGCGCTCAAACGGGTGGACCGATTTGAATGCGTTTTTTTTTTGTTTGAAAGCTGAATTAGTCGAGAGTGTTGTTAGCTATGTTTGATGAAAATCGGTCCAAGATGGCCGCCGTTACAAAATGGCGGATTACATATTTTTCACAACTCCCTTAATATGGGTATCAAATGAAAGGGCTTGACTAGTAGAATAGCACTATTCCAAATCCAAGATGGCCGCCGCTACAAAATGGCGAATGTCGGGGGTTTTTTAAATTTTCAATTTTATAGTTATACATTTACTAGCGGTCCGCCCCGGCTTCGCCCGTGGTACATAATATATACCCTATAGCACTCAGGGATCACGTACCTACATATCCAACGGTGAAAGTAGTTTTGAAATCGGTTCAGTAGTTCCTGAGATTAGCGCGTTCAAACAAACAAATTCTTCCGCTTTATTATATTAGTATAGATGTGTATCTATGTAAGTAGATACCTCCGATAATTTTGCATTTAGGTACTTTACCCCTCTTGAGAATATAATAATACTAGCGGACCCGGCAGACGTCGTCCTGCCCGCTATTAGCGCCACCTACCGGGTCCAATTTTTTACTTATAAACCTTCCTCTTGAATCACTCTATCTATTAAAAAAAACCGCATCAAAATCCGTTGCGTAGTTTTGATTTAAGCATACATAGGGACATAGGGACAGAGAAAGCGACTTTGTTTTATACTATGTAGTGATTATATCGACGGTTTATTTAATCAAGTGTGCAGTTAAAAATGTTTATTTTAGGTTTCAGTCGGTACCTAGGTAGGTAGTTAGGTACTGTTGTTATTACCTGAGCATACGTGATGTGATTCGTAGAAGGATGTTGCGAAGGGCAGGAAGGGCAAAAGGCAGGACACATCACACACAGATCGATACTGCTGCTGTTGACATCCTGCCCATGCCGTGACATCATGACCATTTTTAACCGACTTCATAAAAGGAGGAGGTCTCTCAATTCGACCATATATAATATGTTTTTTAGGGTTCCGTACCCAAAGGGTAAAATCGACCCAAGATGGCCGCCGCCACAAAGTGGCGAATGTCGGAGGTTTTTTAATTTTTAATTTATGCTTGTGGATTAGAAATAGATTATTATTTCGGCAGGAAGACAACTTCAAAAAAGAAACTGCTTTAATCATAATAGGTATCTTGCGTTTTACGTCGTTGCGGAAAAAACACCTTGGACAATAGAAATTTTACCTTTTCTAACCATGTGTGTTACCAACTCAATAGTAGGTATCTATAATATTTAAATCTGCACAGCTGGTTTTTGATGCGATTATTTATTTAAGACATTTTTGTTAATATTCCATTACAATCCATGTGAATTAATGTTGGTATACCTAGGTATGTCGTTTCGAATTATTATGCGACATAATCCCTACTAATATTATAAAATGCGAACGTGTGTTTGTTTGTTGGTTTGTCCTTCAAGCACGCCACAACAGAACTACAGATCGACGTGGTTTTTTGCATCGATATCGAGGACCTGGCAAGTGGCAAAGTGGCACTTTATCCCGGGAAAATAAACAGTTCCCAGGGGATACCTATCTACGGAATGTTTACACGTTTGTCCTTTAATCACTCCTTAACAGTGCTACGCGTATCGAAGTGATTTTTGCACGGATACAGTTTAAGACCTATAGAGTGCCATAGGATACCTTTATCCTGGTAAAAAAGTCCTTTTCACCAGGATATAATATTACGTGCGGGATTTTTGAAAAACCTAAATCCACGCGGACAAAGCCTCGGACAAAAGTCAGTATACTTATGTATAAATAAGTAGGTATATTATGTTTAAATATAATATATTAAACAACTAATTCCGCCTTAGTAAAGAACACGAGTGCCTGTAGTTATGACTTGCGTAGAGTTCACTGTGAACGGAAAAAAATGTACAGGTATTTATCATCTATACTTCTATACTTTTATTTTAATTAATCAATAAAATTGAAGTGTCTGTCTGTAATATCGAAATAACTACCTCATATTAAGCTCATATGGTTATTTGAACGATACTATGACCGAATCACACGTTTTTAAAATTTTTGTCTGTCTGTCTGTCTGTCTGTCTGTCTGTTTGAACGGGCTAATCTTTGGAACGGCTGAACCGATTTTGACGGGACTTTCACATACAAGTAGAGAATTAACCAGGGAGTAACATAGGCTACTTTTTTAACCGACTTTCAAAAAAGGAGGAGTTGTGTTTTTCTACCTATGTACACCGATATCTCCGAGATTTCTGAACCGATTTGCGTAATTTTTTTTTAATCGATAGAGAAACATTGCGACACTGTCCTACAAAAAATTTGGATTCCAACTCCTCAATCCTGATGCTGTAGGGGATCTGATCCCCAAAACTAATGGGATTTAGGCACTGTCGGTTATTTAAATTGATATTGGGGATACCAATTAAAGACTTTATTGTTGAATGACCTCAAGTAGGTACATGTCCAACTCCTCAACCCTGATGCTGTAAGGAATTGCATTCCGAAATCGTAAGGATCCCACGGAATTTTTCCGTTTTGTGGACGGGTTACTACTTACTACAGATAGGCTACTTTTTGTTCTGGAAAATCAAAGTTCCGACGAGATTTTTACAAACCTAAATACACACGGGCGAAGCCGTGGGCATCATCTAGCTATATTAATATAATGTATTTGTATATACCTAAGTACCTAGGTAGAGGTAGGATGCATAGCATTAAGGTACTTTTGAACGCATCCTAGAAAAAGTGAGCAAATTGTACCTATTTCAAAAATCACATACCTACCTAGGTGGCCAAAATATAATAAGTATTGTTAGTTCGGCCATCCAAACGGACAATACTGCCAACAGTGTCAAAAACAGCATCTTGGTTATTAGGTAAGTAGGTACTAGGCACTATGCCTCACAGCTGCGGTAGAATCAATGAGATTTTAGATTCAATTTAGAGTTAATTATTAAAATTTGTTGTAATGGAGCAAAACCATTAGTTTGTGGTACCCCAGGGAAGGAAAGAGGAAGAATCCTTTCTTCCTCTTTCCTTCCCTTCCGACAGATTAGATTAGAATGTTTAATCTGATCGAGGCTAATAAATAAAAAAAAAAAAAAATTGTTGTAGGTACCTACTTAATTTCGATTTATTGTTAGTTTTAATTGCAAATGTGTTGTTCATTAGATGTTTATTTAGAAATAAAAAATATTTTATTAAAACTAATTATTAGGTACGAACTTAACTCATTTATAATTCATGATATTTAGTAAAATGCTGTATAAATAAAATAGAGGTTGGGATATTTAAAATGCTTTTTAACAAATTAAATAAGTATAGTAGAAACATTATTTATTTATTCAAATTATTTATTATTTTAAAATAGAGAGTTTTAACTACCAATAAAACTTACCTATTATTTTTTCCATCAATATCCGGAATCCATCTTGAGTCAAGCCCTTGTCTTTCTGCCGGAAGTCAGCTGTTTCTGTTCCCTCTCCGATAGTAGCGCCCCCTTGTGCAACCTATGGAACTTGCTTAAGCACCGGGTGACCGCTCGTCATTATAGAACTCATGATGCACCAGGTAGACCTTACCTGGATTCCGGATATTGATGGAAAAAATAATAGGTAAGTTTTATTGGTAGTTAAAACTCTCTATTATTTGTTTCGTTTCAATATCCGGAATCCATCTTGAGTGATGTGTTTGTTATCACCTGGTGCTGCAAAGTGACGCTATAATGTGTGTTGAAATGAATTAAGCAGATCAAGATATTATATATAAATAAAGATTCCTATTTTAATATCAAATAAAGGTGTATGAAGAATTTTGTATTAAATACTTGAATTCAAACAGTTAAGTACAATTATATGAAATTAACATAAATTCCTCTTTGTGATCTGATTAAGAAAATTTTTTTATTAAAATATGTTAATCAACAGGCTCGAACTACTTTGATAATGAAACTGGTTCAGTATTATTTTGTAAAATTCAATCAATTCTCTATGATAATACTTTTGGAAAGTATGAATCTTCTTCCAATTTCCCGTTGCTAGAATTTTATCAATAGGAATTTTAAGTGAAGCTACTGCTGAGCGAAATGAACCTGGAGTACGTAGCTGCAATTCCTGCATCTTTTAAGAGAGATTTAATCCGACCACCTATTATAGTTCTGGAAGCAGGTTTAATTCCATTTCTAGCAGTGATAAACAAATTGGTTAAATTTTTTTCTACGATTTTGATTGTTGATTTTGAATAACTGTCTTATCCAAAAACTATATTTAAATTCTTGTCTTGTGGTGTGTTCTAAGCCATGGAGGATTAGAAAATACCCCGACAAGAACCCAGATTGTCTCCGATTGACACTTTTAGTTTTAGAACCAAATGCCGGCCATAGAACTATACTAGTATCTTCATCGATCAAACTATGACTGTCTACATACAATGTAAAAACATGAACTCTGCGACCTGAGGCTGATAGAAAAAGCGTAGTTGTATAGAAACCTGGTAAAGGTTGTTTTCGTCAGGATTACTTATATGAATTCATATATTGTAATAAAAGTTTAGGATTCTTGCTGCCACGGAAATAGCTTTCAGCATACGTTTCATAAAAGAATTTGATGAAAGATCAGTTGCTTGTCAAATGAGTAAATGCTGAGATTACTGATTTATATAAGCACTACTTAGGATAGTTCTATAGGCGAGGCCGATATCTCTGGGAAGATGAGATAGGTAGCGGCCAACTTGGACAGTATTGGAGTGCTTATAATCGATAGAATTGCAATCACACCACTTCTTTCACCTATTCCACACTGGCCTGTATGTATTAATGTAGAACCACGCCAGCTTGACATTAAAAACTCCTGTTCCTGATCAGTCTAATCAAACCCAAAATCAGCCATGCTTCTATTTGCAAGTCTTGAATCTCTGGCGGGTGAGTGCTTGTGGGGTGCAGTTCTTTGTGGTGTATTGGTAAATGATAGATTTGATTATTGATGATAGTGGACTTGTATTGTAATGATATGATTTTGATATGAAAGGAGTACTTTCCGCGTGGCTGGTCCGAATTGTACTGTCTTTGCCGACCGCTCTCGCGAGCAGGAGGCAATGGCGTAAATTGCTGAGTATGCGGTGTTCGGTTACATGCAGTGACCCGAACAGTGCTTTTTCTCGTGTCTAACAGAGTGTGCGCCAGATTTGGAATTGCATGTGCGGCTGCTCTGTTTTGAACATCCGCCTGCCAAAACATTTAGTTCCATTTCGAAGCAATAATATGTATTTCCCGCTGGATTTGCTCAAGTGACTGAGAACTCTGGAAATTAGATTTGGTGGTGACAAAATGCGTTGTCATGTTGAGCCTTCTCGTCCTGCACAACCAATGAGACTTAGGTACCTCGGTACTACGTGAGCTGTTTCGACGCAAAGAGGTTTATCTCTGGTGTGCCCCACATCTGAAAAATGACCGCTGTTGCTGCTGTTTTCAGATACCACTCAGGGCATACTTTTTGACGAGACATAGCATCCACATCCACAATCCAGGAAAGTAAAAATTGATAGAAGCTAACGTGTTTGGTGGAGAATTTTTCACCGACTTCATACCGCCTTCTTTGTCTATGTAAGCGACCACTGTTCGATTTTTATGTCGTCTCCTCAACCGATGTCGGATGCTTCCGTGGTCAATAAGTGGGTCAAAGGGCCCGTGAGATTTGGCATGTACCCTCCTATAGCTTTGATCCCCCACTTCATTTCTGAGCACGCTGGCAGAGAAATGACCACTTTGCGATAGGGGTGATTCTTCGACAACTGTCGTCTGTAATATTGCAGTGTACGACTGTGAAGCCGACCCCTTCGAGTAGCGAATGTCGCAAAGTTCAGTCTCCCCATTAAGGATTGATATTGTTGGAGAGACCACTTGCGATTTCGAAGCTGTGTCTGAAGCGCACTGCGTAGCGTTATGCACTTCAGCTCCGACAGGGACTTTGCGTTGCGTTTTGTGTCCCACGTTATGCCGAGAAACTCGAGGCATTGTGTCGGAGCCAGCACAGACTTGTCAAAGTTGTTGTCCAGCCCAATAACTGCAGAATCCTTATGTGAATGCTAAGTCGTCTCGTAGCTGTTCCTCCGAGTTGTTCGCTAGGAGAAAATTGACCAAATACACTACGCACCTGATGCCGTGAGTTCGAGGAACTGCGCTACCCAATTTGTTATGGACGCAAATGTTTTGGGTGCTGATGGCAAACTGGTCATCTGAAGCAATTGGTGTTTGTGCGAATTTCGATGGTAGTTGACTCTAAAGACTATGCGATGCAGCTGAGCTATGGGCACGTGGAAAGAGGCTTGGCTCAGATCCAACTTCACCATCCAGTCTTGGTCCTGAAGGAAATCTGGGACTCTGAAGTGATTGAAAAGTCGAAACGGTTTTGCCGCTACAAACTCATTTAGTTGTTTTATGTTTAAGATAGGTCGGAATGTCTGGTCCGGTTTGGGAACCAAAAAGAACGTGGAAAGGTAGCTGGCTAGCTGGGGCTGTGTTTCGTCTGTTCTAGTATCCCTGCTTCTAACATACTGTCGATTTGTGAAGTCATATCGTTAGTAGTTTTTGTTCTGTAACATCGGATAATTGTCGTATTTGGAAATATTAACGGCGGATTTAGGATAGAAGAAATATGTACCCCATTCAACAGTTACATTATTTTCTCTGGTGCCTAAAGGTTGCTCCAAACACTTTGAAATTGCTTTAGAGCGCCGCCCTGAAATGTCCGAGAGTCATTCGCGATGCCTATACCTAGCGGTAGACTGCGAATGAGATTTATTTCCCTTTTGTTTACCACGATTGTTGTGTTTGGCCTTGCTCGTGTGTGATTTGAGAGTTTTTTCGTTTTAGATGAGGTATCTCGCCGAAAAATTTTAGTATAATGAAAAAATTTAGTATAGTGACGGTTTACTAGTTGAAGGTTTTGAATTAAGGTAAAAGTCGTTTTGTTGTATGTTTCGGAAATTAGTCGTAATGATGAAGTTAGTTTATCCGCTCCCCCCCCCCCCCATTTTTCGAAGATAGCTTTGAACTAACTCGTCATTAAATAATATTGTGAACTGGGGGGAATTTTATGTAAAACGCCTCTATGAAGATCCTCGATAATCTGACTTAATAATACTTCTCGGCATAAGCTAAAAACAGCTGTCTTGCCGCATACTAATTGTAATAAATCGTTGGTTACTTTACTATACTCGGAATCTTTTGAAAGTAATATTTGAATCTTGTCAAACAAAGAATTTGGAGTCAATGACTCTTTGGAATCACTCGACCAATCCACTAATGTTTGTAAAGTTTTTTTTTGTAATTCGTCTTTTTGACAAAGGAAAGTATTGGATAAAACAGCAAATAAACTTTCTAACAAGTACGAACGGGAATCTTTCAACGATGCAACTTCAAATCTTTTTAATTCATCGTTAACTTTAAGTTTCACGAATCCGGGGGTAGCTAAATATTTCTTTTGAACATCAAAAATCTAATAGCTTACCAAACGTCACAATTAAAATGTTGAAGTTACTTCAATTTGCTTTAACGTAACTTGGATCTTTAACGGTATTACCCACTTCGAATAAAATATTGAGTTGATTAGGAATTATTTATTTCATCCTCAGGGCGCCGTAAATTAAGATCATTTGAATCTACCGTTGAAAATTGCTTTATTTGAGTTCGAATTTGCTATGTCACTCTTTTGTTATAAGATTCGTTATAAATGCAACTTGTTGGGACAAGAACCAAAACGTGCATTACTCACGGTTTTGTTCTGCTTCTCCTCTTCGGCCTCCTACTCACCTCCGACGTAGAATCACCTTCACCACTTTCACTACTGGAACTCAGTGATGGAGAACGCGCACGTTTTTGGAAATGCAATTCACCAGAAACACTTTTGTTCTGCATTTTCGGAGAGGTTTAAATATAATGAAAATTATTTTAAAATTTTAAAAATTATAATTATAATTTTATATCAAATTTTTAAGGTAGGTAAAATATTTTTTCGCGTAAGTACTAAGTAGTAAGAACTAACAACTGACTTGTGAACGGCGCGAAAAACAACGCTATAATGACGAGCGGTCACCCGGTGCTTAAGCAAGTTCCATAGGTTGCACAAGGGGGCGCTACTATCGGAGAGGGAACAGAAACAGCTGACTTCCGGCAGAAAGACAAGGGCTTGACTCAAGATGGATTCCGGATATTGAAACGAAACAAATAATATGGAATTATCCTCGTAGTCTAAAAAACGTAGGTAAGTAGCTAGGAAACCTTTTTACATCTGATTTTTTTTTATTAATCTGAGATTTTAAGGAATTAAGTAGATATATATTTTTCGAAGAAATTTTTGAAACTAGTTCCTGCATTAAGTACATTTAAAAAAATTTACATATTTATCATCTACTTAGGTAAATAATTGTACAAATTAAATGTAAAAGTATTTCATACTCTACAGACTGACCCAAATTGCAATCTTTTGATAAGTTACGAGCATAGCCAATTTTCACTAACTACGATAAATAAGTACCTAAGTCTAACTACCTACTCTATAATATAATTTACTGTCAAATACAGAAGAAAAACTTAGGTATAAAAAATCAATTTTTACATATGAGATAAGAAAAAATAGGTACCTAAATAGGCATACTTAGGTACCATGTTCCTTTACTAACTAGCTACTGGGCTTTTGGCCCTTTTGACATCTATAGGCCGACCGCCATTAACTTGGCCTCTCTGCGAGGGGGTGAAGGGTTCGGAACGGGAACAAATCCATTGATTATTAATTTATCAATGAGCATATGCTCATTGATAAAATAGACGTAGTTCAGCAAAAAGGATTCAACCCACAAAACTTGTCATACAAATATATACCTAAATATTGCTGAATTAAGATTAACTTTGCTATGATAAGTCGTGTGAGTTGAATCCTTTTTGCTGAACCACGTCCAATTTATAATCAATGGATGTGCTCGATTATACATGATATTACGACGTAATGACACGTATCTTGAGATTTAACTTGTCGATTAAATGCACCTATGATATTTTTAATGGAATAGGTATATTTATTCAGTTTATTTAACATGTATTAGAACTAAAATATGTATTCTTAGGTATGTAATAAAATAACCGTTTATTATATTTTGGCACAGTTATTTAATAAAATAAATCAGGTAATATTAATAAAACAATGATTTTTTAACCCACTTGGGAGTAGTTTTCCCAAAATTCCTTAACCACACTGGTGACGTATATGTCTGTGAGACCGGGTGTTTTTAATAATTCGAATAACTTTTTTTCCCGCCATCGTTTTCGTCGTGGTTTCGAGTAGCTGCCGCATTCCACCTGAAGAGGTGGAATGCCATCTTTGACATCTTTGACACCTTTGACATCGTAGATTTAACGTAAGGTAGAAGTACCTTACGTTAAATCTACGATGTCAAAGCGAGTGTACGTTTAGGAGTTTTAGTGCCAACCCGGTGCATGAGATTAGCGTCACCGATTACGTAAGTAAAATAGTCATACTTGAATTATTGATTATTATTCGCATTTAGCCAGGCATATATGCATTTTTTACATAATTGTGCTATTATTTTTTTGTATAATGTTTACTGAGTTTATTGCATGAATTTATTGATATTTCAAAAAAATATCCTATGTGTGTTTCAAATTTTAAATTTTGTTACAGTCTGACTTTCGAAAGTGAACAGCATCGTACCGAATCTTTTTTACAAGAACTAGAAGAGGATAGATCAACAATTACAGCATGAGACAGTGAAGTTGGAAGTGATATAAACGATGATGGACGTAATGTACCTACCTAGTAGATACCTTTTTATTGAAGCTTTTGGTCTGAAGATTAGTAATTTTTCTGATGTAAATTTTTGTTATTTTTGTAGGTAGCACGCCACTTTTTATTTATTTTGTGTAAGTTCCTAGTGTCAAAGGACTGATAAGATGGAAATAATTATAAAAATATGTGACTGTTACGTGTTCTTAAATTTTAAAGAAGATTTGTATAAAAAGGTAGTGTTCTTTTATGTTTTGAATAATGATAATTAAAAGTCAAGTAAACGAGCTGTGATTTATGAAATATCTTTGCTATACTATCAAAAAACATATATTAAAAAAAAAACAGTAAATAAAATAAATTGTAAAAATTTCCATAGAAAATCCTGGTCTGTGAGACTGGCGTCACCAAGGATGAAAGTCAAATCGACGTCACCAGTGGTGGGTTAAAAACTTAACTCTTTATTTTGAACCGAAAACTTAAATACCAATTTTCATGGATATCCTAACTTGAAAAATACGGACATTCATACAAACTTTCATCCCATATTTAACCTCCTTATGGGTGGAATTAGTATGTGCCTACATCATGAAAGAAGGCTACTGTGAAAATTTCAAGTTTCTAGCTTCAGTGATTTAGGCTGTGCGTTGATGATCAGTCAGTCAGGACAAGCCTCTTTATACAACGTGTTCCGGACAACTTCCCATAACTTCGAGGTATAGAACAGCCCACTTATAGGAATTGAACTACATAAGAAATAATTTTTTAATTAAAATAATTTTTTTCAAAGAAAAATGAACCGACTTCAAACCATTCGAACTAAAAAGTTTAAAATAATTTTTTATTCATTTAGATTTACGATTAAACTACCTAACTCAAATGATATATAATTTTTTGAAGTCGGCGCCAAATGACTTATACTTTTCAAGTCGAAAATATGCTCCCCGCGTCTCGGACAGCCTCACCCTCCGTGACTATGATGGTTCACCGCGCTCGCATTAAAAAGTGGATAGTTTCTCTGATTTTACTAAGACGAATTGAATGTGGTTTGGCGCCGACTCCAAAAAATTATATATTATTTGAGTTAGGTAGTTTAATCGTAAATCTAAATGAATAAAAAATTATTTTAAACTTTTTAGTTCGAATGGTTTGAAGTCGGTTCATTTTTCTTTGAAAAAAATTATTTTATGCTTTTTAGTGATTTGTTTTCTTTATATTAATAATAATATAAATGAGAACTAAGTATGTAAAATAGATTATGACCTATATATATATTTATTATTATTAAATATCCTGTGACATAATACATACATTTTATGTGTCATACTAAGTACTAGCTTTTGCCCGCGGCTTCGCCCGCGTGAATTTCGGTTTTTCACAAATCCTGAGGGATAAGTAGATTTCTGGTCCACCCGCCCCCCGCCGCGCGGCGGCGTACCGCGGTACCGCGTACGACGGGCGCAGGGCGCAGGGCGCAGTGCGCAGGGCGCAGGGCGCAGGGCGCAGTGCGCAGGGCGCAGGGGTGCGCGGCGCGGGGAGTTCCGTGCAGCGCGAGCTTCGCGGTCGGCCGTCACGCGCAGCGAAAATACCTATCAGGGCGTTTTTTACCGATTTCAACACAACTCCTTTTTTGAAAGTCGGTTAAAAAAGTAGCCTATGTTACTCCTTGGTTAATCCTCTACTTGTCTGTGAAAGTCCCGTCAAAATCGGTTCAGCCGTTTCGAAGATTAGCCCGTTCAAACAGACAGACAGACAGACAAAAATTTTAAAAACGTGTGATTCGGTTATGGTATCGTTCAAATAACCATATGAGCTTAATATGTGGTAGTTATTTCGAAATTACAGACAGACACTTCAATTTTATTTATTAGTATAGATAGGTGAATGGTTTTATAATGTTCTAACCCAACCTAACCTAACTTCCGATCTATACAAGATTAGTTTGTATGCGTACTACTCTTGTATAATTTGGAAGACCTTAATTAAAAAGTAATTTACAATATATACGCGACCAGTTTCACACCCTTGCGGTTTGGCTTTGTATAGAATGGAAATACACGTAACCGTGCACAAACTCCAAGGAAACACTCTATGTTATAGCTGTACTGACTTCGGCCCAAAACTTTTTGCAAAAGGTCAATGTTACGTAGGCGTAGCAGAGTGAAGTCTTTGGCCAGAATAGGTATATAAGACTTCAGCAATAGGTCTGGCAATATCAGAAAACATAATAGTGACATATGTATACATTTATGGTTTTAACTTCGTACGTAAGAATGATAACTCTATGTGTTATATATTAAAACCTTCCTGAAAGTATGTAGATTACGATAGTGAAACAATCATCAAAATCGGTTCATTAGTTGCGGAGATAATCGCGAACATACTTACATACATACATACATACATACATACATACATACATACATACATACATACATACATACATACGGGTCGAATACAGAACCTCCTTTTTTTGAAGTCGGTTAAAAAAAAGAAAATTCAGTTTTCATACATAGTAATTCAACTATTTTCGACTCTCCATGTTACACACCTTTGTGTAAAAACTGACATCGTTGCATTTTAAAGCATTACTTATGAATGGTCTTAATTTTAATTTATACGGTTTAGCCGGGTTAGCCGGTTCTATTCGAACCGGCTAATAATAATAAATATAATAAATATAATTATAATAAATATAATTTCAAAATAATAATAAATATAATTTCAAATGGTGAAACAATAAATACAATATAGTTAGGTTGTAATTTTACCTTGTGACGCAGCTAGGTCTAATTTCATTTTTTTTTTATATTTGGCAACGTTTAAAAGCATAATTTTTGCCTGTCTATTTAATTTTTGTTACGCAAATTAGGTAGGTTATCCTTTATCCGGATTCATATCCCAAGATTAATAAGATTATACAATAAACAATAAGTAGGTACTGAAGAAAACGAATAACAATGCCAAATTGAATGGAACACTCAATACAAAAAAACAATTTAAAAACATTATTGATGGCTAGGGTGATCGTACCTATTAAGATATAAAAATACAAAAAAGGTTTTAACAATTAATCTAGTAGCCAAGACCTACGCTGAAAAGGACCTACGTGTAGGCCATTTATTCGCATTCGACGTATCGCAAGATACGTCATCGAAATCTTCAATGAAGAACCTTTAAGCGATGAAAAAAGTTCAGATTAATATTATAATGTGTATGCATATATTATTTTTGTATTTTCTACTTTTAATTATTATTATTATGTGATTATAAGTACATGAATAATAAATAAAAATAATAAAGACCATTGTTTTATTAATATTTATTTTATTAGATAACTGCACCAAAAAATATATAATAAACGATTCGTTTTAATACATACCTAATAATACATTTTAGTTCTAATACATATTAAATAAACTGAATAAACATACCTATTCCATTCAAAATATCATAGGTGCATTTAATCTTAAGCTAAATCTCAAGATACGAGTCATTACGTCGTATCATGTATACATTTTGAGGAATTATATCTGTCATATTGAAAAGTCACTATGAAACTTCAAAGTTCATTGTTTACATCAAACTGTTACGAAAATTTTGTGAAATACATAGCAGTAATCTAAAAAATAAGTGATAAAAAGTAGTGCTAGAAAAATAGTTACAAAATTACGTTCGTTTTGTGCTGAAGAATGTGAAGAAAGAACAAATTATATCTAATTAAATAAAATATATTAAGCTGACGGCAATGACAACTTTGTGTTGTCAGCTTCATGTGAAAAATTTCCATACCCAGTGAAGCCATCAGGCATCGTCAGATATTGGTTAAAACGGCCTCTCAATTATTATAAAAAATACTAGAATGTGGACTAAGGTATGAGTACTTTGGCCATATTATGAGAAACACCAAATATGACCTCCTGCAGCTCATAATTCAGGACAAAATAGCCGGAAGAAATCCACCTGGCCGTAGAAGAACGTCCTGGCTAAAGAATTTACGCAAATGGTACGGGAAAAGTACCCGTTCCCTAGCCCTAATGGTTGCCAACCTCCGATAGGAGACGGCACTACAAGAAGAAGAAGGACTAATAATTTCAAGACAACATTTTTAATTATTTCAGGCGTTTCGAAACAAAAATATTAAAATCTGGTCCAAGATGCTTTTCAAGCTGTAACGGAGGCTACGTGGAAGTCATATTGTGAACACGTTGAGAGATTTCAGAATGACGACGATGAATTAGAGAATTATAATATAGTTATTGATAGCGACAGTGACACATCATCTGACAGCAATGCATTGAAATTTTAAGATATAGAAGAACACGTCTTGATAGATCACTCTTATTCGAGATGTGAATAATAAACCTATCAATCCTAATAGTTTTTTATCTTTGTTTTATTCCATCTCCTAACATCTCCATGCCGTACTAATCTAAACGACGTCTGGTTTTTTTTACCCGACTACGGCAAAGCCAAAAGGAAGGTTGTGGCCGATTTTTGTTTGAGATTCTGTGTACTAATGTAGCGCCTAAACTGCTGGACCAATTTTGATGAATGGGGTGTCTTGATCGATTCGTTGTTATGATCAGGGTGACATAGGCTACATTTTATTTACAAAAAAATCGAGAAGTCAGCTTTGCGCGGCTTTCTAGATTTTAAAATTAGTTTCGGATAGGCATAACAGATGGCACCACTAGCTGCTTGCCCCGCGCTTTTGCCCACTAAATTATTATTAAATTATTAAGCGCAGTCGGGTTTTAGTTCACGAACTTTACTTGTACTTAGTAGATGTATTAAATAAATTATTTTATTTTAACCGCTCAGCTGCCGCAGCTATATCTATATCTATACTAATAAATAAAATTGAAGTGTCTGTCTGTAATATCGAAATAACTACCTCATATTAAGCTCATATGGTTATTTGAACGCTACCATAACCGAATCACACGTTTTTAAAATTTTTGTCTGTCTGTCTGTCTGTCTGTCTGTCTGTTTGAACGGGCTAATCTTTGGAACGGCTGAACCGATTTTGACGGGACCTTCACATACAAGTAGAGAATTAACCAGGGAGTAACATATGCTACTTTTTTAACCGACTTTCAAAAAAGGTGGAGTTGTGTTTTTCTACCTATGTACACCGATATCTCCGAGATTTCTGAACCGATTTGCGTATTTTTTTTTAATCGATAGAGAAACATTGCGACCCTGTTCTATAAAAAATTTGGATTCCAACTCCTCAATCCTGATGCTGTAGGGGACCTAATCCCCAAAACTAAAGGGTTTTAGAAACTTTCGGTTATTTAAATTGATATTGGGGGTACCAATTAAAGACTTTATCGTTGAATTAACTCGAGTAGGTACATATCCAACTCCTCAACCCTGATGCTGTAAGGAATTGTATTCCGAAATCGTGGGGATCCCACGGGATTTTTCCGTTTTGGGGACGGGTTTCTACAGATAAGCTACTTTTTGTTCTGGAAAATCAAAAGTTCTCACGGGATTTTTAAAAACCTAAATCCACACGGGCGAAGCCGTGGGCATCAGCTAGTTTTTTCTATACTAATAAATAAAATTGAAGTGTCTGTCTGTAATTTCGAAATAACTACCACATATTAAGCTCATATGGTTATTTGGACGATACCATAACCGAATCACACGTTTTTAAAATTTTTGTCTGTCTGTCTGTCTGTTTGAACGGGCTAATCTTCGAAACGCCTGAACCGATTTTGACGGGACTTTCACAGACAAGTAGAGAATTAACCAAGGAGTAACATAGGCTACTTTTTTAACCGACTTTCAAAAAAGGAGTTGTGTTGAAATCGGTAAAAAACGCCCTGATAGGTATTTTCGCTGCTCGCGGCGGCCGACGCACGCTCGCGCTGCATGGAACTCTGCGCCCGCCGTACGCGGTACCGCGGTACGCCGCCGCGCGGCGGGGGGCGGGAGGACCAGAAATCTACTTATCCCTCAGGATTTGTGAAAAACCGAAATTCACGCGGGCGAAGCCGCGGGCAAAAGCTAGTTAATAAATAAAATTGAAGTGTCTGTCTGTAATATCGAAATAACTACCTCATATTAAGCTCATATGGTTATTTGAACGATACTATAACCGAATCACACGTTTTTAAAATTTTTGTCTGTCTGTCTGTCTGTCTGTCTGTCTGTTTGAACGGGCTAATCTTTGGAACGGCTGAACCGATTTTGACGGGACTTTCACATACAAGTAGAGAATTAACCAGGGAGTAACATAGGCTACTTTTTTAACCGACTTTCAAAAAAGGAGGAGTTGTGTTTTTCTACCTATGTACACCGATATCTCCGAGATTTCTGAACCGATTTGCGTATTTTTTTTTTAATCGATAGAGAAACATTGCGACACTGTCCTACAAAAAATTTGGATTTTAACTCCTCAATCCTGATGCTGTAGGGGATCTGATCCCCAAAACTAATGGGATTTAGGCACTGTCGGTTATTTAAATTGATATTGGGGATACCAATTAAATACTTTATTGTTGAATGACCTCGAGTAGGTACATGTCCAACTCCTCAACTCTGATGCTGTAAGGAGTTGCATTCCGAAATCGTAAGGATCCCACGGAATTTTTCCGTTTTGTGGACGGGTTACTACTTACTACAGATAGGATACTTTTTGTTGTGGAAAATCAAAGTTCCCACGAGATTTTTACAAACCTAAATACACACGGGCGAAGCCGTGGGCATCATCTAGTTGTGTAATATGAGTCAACTGCTAACCAACTCGTCATAATACACGCCACGTACCTATACCTAAAATGAGCTCTGAGAAAGGACTGAAGTTTGAACGGAAAAACGGCAAGATCTACTGTCGCTGTGTATGTTGTTCTCGTTTTTCATATAGTTTGTTTGTTTGTCCCTGCAAACAATTTTATACCTTAAAATGCCGAAAAATAAAACTTAAAAACTCGTTCAGACATAATAATTATGTCTTTTTAGCAGTTAACGGAGGTTTTGAAAAAAGACATAATATATATGTCTTTTGGCCAGTTGAGCGGATAAGTATATGTATAAAATTCAAAAAATAGGGTATAAATAATTATATTTATCTTCTTCTTTCTTGGTAATGGAAAATCTTTTTTCCATATCCTGAAACGCACCTACTTAACTTTAAATGTATAGTAGGTACTACTACTACTATAGAAAAGTATTGAGCAAACTTAAAGAGATCAAGATGAAAGACTGAATTGCGATTACGCAAATAATAGAATGATTATGATAATTAAAATTATTATAATTATAAAATTTCTTTTTTTTCCCAAATTTAGTGTCATGTCCTTACAGTAGCAACACACACACACACACGCGCACAGCCACGCCAAAAATGATTGTCGTAAATTATAGTACGAGCACATCCATTGATTATTAATTTATCAATGAGAATTTCCTCCGTCCCGCGTCCCGCAGACCATGGGAGAGCCAAGTTAATGACGGTATAGGTATAAGTACGTAAAGTATAAAGTACGTTCCAGTGGACAGCTCCCTCCATCGGGAGACGACCCTGAACACCTACTTAAGGTACCACCTGGCCCTCCCCGGGACAAAGGCGATGTGCAGGCAGGGAGTGTGCGGCGCGTGCATTGTGAACGTGACCGCACAGAGAGAGACCAGCGGCACCGTGGAGACTTTCTCCGTTAATTCCGTAAGTTATTCATGCAAGAGAGAGGAGCTTGTACTCCTACATCGCGTATCACCTGGGCCTCCCCGGGACAAAGGCGATGTGCAGGCAGGGAGTGTGCGGCGCGTGCATTGTGAACGTGACCGCACAGAGAGAGACCAGCGGCACCGTGGAGACTTTCTCCGTTAATTCCGTAAGTTATTCATGCAAGAGAGAGGAGCTTGTACTCCTACATCGCGTATCACCTGGGCCTCCCCGGGACAAAGGCGATGTGCAGGCAGGGAGTGTGCGGCGCGTGCATTGTGAACGTGACCGCACAGAGAGAGACCAGCGGCACCGTGGAGACTTTCTCCGTTAATTCCGTAAGTTATTCATGCAAGAGAGAGGAGCTTGTACTCCTACATCGCGTATCACCTGGCCCTCCCTGGGACAAAGGCGATGTGCAGGCAGGGAGTGTGCGGCGCGTGCATTGTGAACGTGACCGCACAGAGAGAGACCAGCGGCACCGTGGAGACTTTCTCCGTTAATTCCGTAAGTTATTCATGCAAGAGAGAGGAGCTTGTACTCCTACATCGCGTATCACCTGGGCCTCCCCGGGACAAAGGCGATGTGCAGGCAGGGAGTGTGCGGCGCGTGCATTGTGAACGTGACCGCACAGAGAGAGACCAGCGGCACCGTGGAGACTTTCTCCGTTAATTCCGTAAGTTATTCATGCAAGAGAGAGGAGCTTGTACTCCTACATCGCGTATCACCTGGGCCTCCCCGGGACAAAGGCGATGTGCAGGCAGGGAGTGTGCGGCGCGTGCATTGTGAACGTGACCGCACAGAGAGAGACCAGCGGCACCGTGGAGACTTTCTCCGTTAATTCCGTAAGTTATTCATGCAAGAGAGAGGAGCTTGTACTCCTACATCGCGTATCACCTGGGCCTCCCCGGGACAAAGGCGATGTGCAGGCAGGGAGTGTGCGGCGCGTGCATTGTGAACGTGACCGCACAGAGAGAGACCAGCGGCACCGTGGAGACTTTCTCCGTTAATTCCGTAAGTTATTCATGCAAGAGAGAGGAGCTTGTACTCCTACATCGCGTATCACCTAGGCCTCCCCGGGACAAAGGCGATGTGCAGGCAGGGAGTGTGCGGCGCGTGCATTGTGAACGTGACCGCACAGAGAGAGACCAGCGGCACCGTGGAGACTTTCTCCGTTAATTCCGTAAGTTATTCATGCAAGAGAGAGGAGCTTGTACTCCTACATCGCGTATCACCTGGGCCTCCCCGGGACAAAGGCGATGTGCAGGCAGGGAGTGTGCGGCGCGTGCATTGTGAACGTGACCGCACAGAGAGAGACCAGCGGCACCGTGGAGACTTTCTCCGTTAATTCCGTAAGTTATTCATGCAAGAGAGAGGAGCTTGTACTCCTACATCGCGTATCACCTGGCCCTTCCCGGGACAAAGGCGATGTGCAGGCAGGGAGTGTGCGGCGCGTGCATTGTGAACGTGACCGCACAGAGAGAGACCAGCGGCACCGTGGAGACTTTCTCCGTTAATTCCGTAAGTTATTCATGCAAGAGAGAGGAGCTTGTACTCCTACATCGCGTATCACCTGGCCCTCCCCGGGACAAAGGCGATGTGCAGGCAGGGAGTGTGCGGCGCGTGCATTGTGAACGTGACCGCACAGAGAGAGACCAGCGGCACCGTGGAGACTTTCTCCGTTAATTCCGTAAGTTATTCATGCAAGAGAGAGGAGCTTGTACTCCTACATCGCGTATCACCTGGCCCTTCCCGGGACAAAGGCGATGTGCAGGCAGGGAGTGTGCGGCGCGTGCATTGTGAACGTGACCGCACAGAGAGAGACCAGCGGCACCGTGGAGACTTTCTCCGTTAATTCCGTAAGTTATTCATGCAAGAGAGAGGAGCTTGTACTCCTACATCGCGTATCACCTGGGCCTCCCCGGGACAAAGGCGATGTGCAGGCAGGGAGTGTGCGGCGCGTGCATTGTGAACGTGACCGCACAGAGAGTGACCAGCGGCACCGTGGAGACTTTCTCCGTTAATTCCGTAAGTTATTCATGCAAGAGTGAGGAGCTTGTACAGCATGCAAGCTGAGAAAAGAACTTGCAAAATGGTCCCATAGAGTTTTTCGAAAAAAACATTAAAATTTTTTTTTCGAATTGGACCATTTTGCAAACATCCTCAGCTGTCGATTAAAAAAAGGATCACGCAATTTGGTTCAGAAATCTCGGAGAAATTTGTAAAACAAGAAAATTTACATGGAAAAAATACCTCTGAGCTGGTTGTATGACGTTACACGCTGGAGCGCCGCGTGAAACGAAATTAGCAGATTTAATAATTATTTCATATTTTTGTTTTATTTAACTTAAATTTTTATAATAAATTTAAAAAATATATATTAGAAACTTGTCCATTGAACTCGAAATCATAAGTAGGTAGGTACTAATTAATTATTTGATAGGTGAAAAATAATAATCTACCTACTGTTAATAACATTCTTCGAAAGCGGTGATAGCCTAGTGGTTAGAAGAGTTCAGCCTCCCTTAAGGGGAAACCGGGTTCGAATCTCGCACGCACCTCGACTTTTCAGAGTTTTGTGCATTTTAAACACAGACGATTTTAAACGATTAAATATCACTTGCTATAACGCCTAACGGTGAAGGAAAACATCGTGAGGAAACCTGCACGCCTGAGAGTTCTCCATAATGTTCTCAAAGGCGTGTGAAGTCTGCCAATCCGCACTTGGCCAGCGTGTTGGAGTCAGTGCCGGATTAACTACGTAGCAAGAGTAGCAATTGCTACAGGCCCCGCGCGAAAGGGGCCCCCGCATATTTCAACCCACTCATCTTTGTCTGAACGTAATTTTTTGAGTGAATGTTATTAAGATGCCTATATTGAATTTATTTGATGACACAAAAACGTGAAACGTTACAACTTTTGCTACAAAGACAATTCACGTCAGACAATCGGTAACTGACTATTTCCTTGAAAGAATTCCGCGCTTTCTTAATCCGGCACTGGGTGGAGTATGGCTTAAACTCTTCTCATTCTGAGAGCAGACCTGTGCCCTGTAGTGGGCCTGTAATGGGTTGATAATAATGTTATTGTTCTGCGGTTAGTGTCTGGTGCTTGCGTTGTCCTGCCACGGATGGGACATCACCACCGTGGAGGGGGTGGGGAACCGACTGAAGGGGTACAGTGAGGTTCAGAGACGCATAGCTGCGTTCAATGCGACCCAGTGCGGGTATTGTACTCCTGGATGGGTGATGCATTTAACTAGGTGAGTTTGACGTTCATATAGAAACGAACGTACTTATTTCAGTGCAGAGTACTAACAAACTATATTTTAGAAAAAAAAATAACCAGGTCCAGCAATCTCAGAGAAATCGGTGTACCAATCAAAAATATTTGTATGGGTACATTTATGCGTGTAACTCCTAACATAAGTAAAACCTCCTGAAGACATGTAGTTTACGATAGTAAAAAAATCATCAAAATCGGTTCACAGGTTTTTGAAATAATCGTACAAATTACACGATTCGAATACAAAACGTCCTTTTTGAAGTAAGTTAAAAATAAAGTGACTGGTCTAACTGATTGGCATAGCATGAGGCGGAATTAAATAAGTATTGAGTAAAATATTGATGATCGACTAAATTGTTTTATCATTTTCAGTCTCATAAACAAGGGTCTCAATATGGTTGAATTGGAGAACTCATTCGGTTGCAACACATGTCGTTGTACAGGGTACAGACCAATCCTTAAAACAATTCACTCGTTCGCTGTAGATGCCAGTCCAGCACTCTGTAAAGAAGTTGAAGAAATAGAAGAACTTACAACTTGCTTCAAAAACAAAACCAAAATTTGCGAACGAAAATGCTCTACATGTAGTGACGATGATTGGAGTTTAATTAATGCTGCAAATGAAGGTGATCCAATTGTAATTGATTATGGAAAAACGAAGTTTATTAAAGTATTTCAGGAGGATCAGATATTTGATATGATTAAAACTTATGGTACGAAACCATATATGTTAATTGATGGAAATACTGGAAAAGGTATGTGAAGGACATAGCATTATGCAACTTTAGGAAAAGTGTATTTGTTTCAAAAAGAGTAACAAATTCATATTTTATTTTTGCAGGACTTATCGAAGATTTTGAGTATGCACAAATTTTGATTGACATTAGAGACGTTGCATCTTTAAAACATCATGAATACGATCAGAACATGGTGTTAGGAGCCAACATCTCCTTAGAAGATTGCTTGGCAATATTCAAGCAAGCTGCATCAACAAGGGAAGAATTTTCTTATTTAGAAGAATTCGCGAAGCATTTCGATCTGATCGCACAAATACCAGTGCGAAAGGTAGAGACGTATATTCATTACACTATTAAAAAAGAGAATGTTTTTAAGACTGATCATAATAATTATAAAAATGTTTTCCCCACTGATTATTTCAGATAGGTTCATTAGCGGGAAATATCATGTTAAAGCACAGACATCCAGCCTATCAATCTGACGTCTTTCTACTATTTGAAGCAATAGAAGCTACTGTCACTATACGTAAGTTCTTTCTTATTGCACTTTCGAATACATACCTGATAAAAAATATGAACAAAGACAAAGGATGGTAAAATCAATTAAAATTCTGATTGCCCTGTTAAAATAAACCTATGCTTTATTTAACCTTGCAGGTGACACGAACGATATTAAAACATCTTATTCTATGGCATATTTTCTCCAAATAGATATGCAAGATAAATTGATAGTGAGTTTCCAATTACCACCAAAAGACGAGCATCATATATTCAGAAGCTATAAGGTATAAACGAAAAATATATAAATCAAGCCTGCAGAGATCAATTTTGAGGATAAAAATAATATATACGAATATATGATATTCATTTCAGATAATGCCGAGAAGTCAGAACGCTTTGGCGATCGTAAATGCAGCGTTTAGTGTTAAATTTGATAGCGACTGTCGCATTGACTCAATAAGTATTGTTTATGGTAACATATCTCCCAATTTCATTCACGCCGGCCAAACAGAAGCATATTTGAGAGGAAAGAATTTATTCAACAATCAAGTATTACAAGAAGCAGTTAATTTATTAAATAAAGAGATCGCACCAGAAGATAATCCTCCTGAACTATCGCCTTGGACAAGAAAGAAATTGGCAATAGGACTATTTTACAAGGTAAATATAAATCTAGTGCAAGACTAATGCAAGATTTTTAATATAAATTAGTGAGAATTTGGATTGCTTAAAATGGGATAGGATATAAAGAATTCAATTTTTATTATTCAGTTATTACAAAGCGACGAATAAATTTATAGTAATAGCTTTATGATGATTTTATTAAACGTTTACTCTCTTTGTTTCAGTTCGTTCTTAATTTAACTCCAGACGGAACCATCTCTACACAATACAGATCTGGCGGTGAATTAATTGTCCGACCCTTATCTAGCGGTACGCAGAGTTTCCAAACAGATCCTAAATTGTATCCTCTTAACCAGCCCGTAATAAAACTAGAAGCAGTAATTCAAAGTTCTGGAGAGGCTCAATATGCTAATGATATACCATCGATGCTGAATGAAGTATTTGGTGCATTTGTGTTATCTACAGTCCATAATGGTGATGTAGATGTGGTTGATGTTGAAAACGCTTTGGTAAGCTCATGTAAATATTTAAATTTCTCATTAGGAACTATTTTAATCTGTTATCGCATGTAAAGTATATATTTTGTATGAAATAACAATATTCACACAATTTTCAGAAATTAGAAGGTGTTTTGGCATTATATACGGCTAGAGACATACCAGGAGTAAATTCTTTCACCTTTCCCGGAATTCAACTTGAAACCGAAGATGAAGAGATACTGGCAGATAAAAATATAAAATTCTACGGACAACCAGTAGCAATAGTTGTCGCCGTTAGTCAAGATTTAGCTATAAACGCAGCTAAAAAAGTGAAAGTAACGTACAAGAATGTTCGAAATACGCCACCAGTTTTAACTATTAATCAAGCTAAAAAATTCAGCGATAGGATTATATCGGGCGATACGATCGAACCAAAAGGAAAAGGAAATGATGTTAAAAAAGTAATTAAAGGCGTGTTTGATGCAAAAGCGCAATATCTTTACTACATGGAACCTCTGTCGTGTGTAGTGATCCCTGTAGATACAGGATTGGAAGTGTATGATACAACCCAATGGATGGATTTGACACAAATTGCCGTTGCAAGATGCTTGAGTGTTTCGGAAAGCGAGTGAGTTTATTATCAACACTTTGCAAAATAGAGTATATTAGACGTTGGGGTCCCAAGGTGCTGGAGTGGCGACCTCGCACCGGGAGCGCAGTGTTGGTAGACCCCCACTAGGTGGACCGACGACATCAAACGAGTCGCAGGGATCCGCTGGATACAAGCGGCACAAGACCGTGCCATGTGGAAGTCTCTTTAAGAGACCTATGTCCAGCAGTGGACATCGATTGGTTGATAACGACGACGACGACGACGACTTTACAAAATAAATAATTAACTGAAACACCATGCGACTCAAATAATTTCATATATTCTAAGATCCCAACTCTCAGTGCCAAAGCTAAGATTGTAATTTTTAATTGACTTCAACGATATTGATGTGATTATGTTGAGAGTCTAAAATAGTTCTAAATTTCAGTGTTTATGTAAAAGTTCGCCGTATTGGAGGTGGTTTTGGTGGGAAAGTAAGTCGCAACGTACAAGTAGCGTGCGCTAGCGCAATTGTTGCGAAAGGATTGGATCGCCCTTGCAGATTCATCTTGCCTTTAGAGACCAATCTTACTATTGCCGGAGGAAGGTTGCCTTTTGAATGCGAGTACGAGGTAAAAGCGATTGTTTGCTTTCTGAACTCTTTAAAATACAATAAGTATAATACTAACAGCGCCCCGCGGTGTTACTCGCGGTTAACACTTTAAGGAATTGAAACACGCACCGGCTTAACTCACGTTATATTTGTCGGAGTGTGCCCGACTAGTTTCGAACCCATCCAGGGTCCTTAGTCATGAGCATGTTCGCGCGGCGCGGCGTAAAGCAACTACGTGCGGCCCAAGCGGCTGCACGGACGGCGCGCTGTGAGGGGGGCTGAAGTTGGGGGGAAGGTGGCTCCGCCACAACTTCCGACGATTCATGCTGGTCTTCATCGCTGACACCGTTGTCGTATTGGAGGCATGCCGAACTCACAGTGTTTGGTTCCACATTGAGCGATCGCGTAGTATTGACGTAGGTAGTAGGTACTGGGTTTTTCTGTCAAGAAACTCTTAGTGCCAGCCCGGAGTCGGTAGTTGGCGGTGTTTCACCCCCGTGCCTCGGAGAGCACGTTAAGCAGTCGGTCCCGGTTATTATAACTATCATGTGACAAAACACGCATTAGAGCAGCGTGGCGGGTCTAAGCTCTAGATCCCTTTCTCCTATGAGAGAGGAGGTCTGTGACCAGCAGTGGGACGTTAAAAAGGCTGTAGTGGTGGTGGATATCGAGTTTTAAAAACATTATTTTATATTTCATTAGGTGGGTGTCGACGACAGTGGCAAAGTCCAATACTTGAACGCCTCAATTACAGAGGATGCAGGATGTTCTCAAAACGAGAACATTTTGAGCTATGTTGCCGGTAGTTTCCGTAGCTGTTATAACACTGATTACTATAATTTGAAGACGTATGCTGTCCGAACAGATTTAAATTCCAATTCGTATGCTAGAGCACCCGGTGAGTGATATTTAATATTTATTATACTTTATTAATTGTTTAAGAAAAACATAATAATACTGAATCTCTCGTGGAAAATGTTTATTTTCAGTATCACTAATTCTATATTATAATATAATATACCTATTATATTCTTTTATTTATTATTATATTCTTTTTGTGACACTTTAAACTTTCTTCGCGTTTTAAGGTACGCTGGAAGGTATCATGGCCATAGAAAATATTATGGAACATATAGCGTTTGCTTTGAAAAAAGATCCCACTGACGTTCGTTTAGCCAACATGAGAACTGAAGACAACGATTTACCAGAACTCATAACAACCTTAAAAGCCAAGGCTCAGTATGACAAGAGGTTAAAGGAAATCGAAGCGTTCAACAGAAACAACAGATGGATGAAGAAAGCAATCAAAATCAACGTTATGCTGTTCCCCGTAGAATATTACGGAAACTATACAGCCATGGTATCTATCTATCGTGGGGATGGCACGGTGACAATTACGACTGGTGGGGTTGAAATGGGCCAAGGCGTCAATACCAAAGCAGTTCAGGTGTGCGCTTATGAATTAGGAATACCACTCGATCAAATATCAATTATTCCTAACTACTCATTCGTAGCGGCCAATAATGTTTTCTCGGGCTCTAGTATCGTAAGCGAGTGTGTTTGCTACTCGATAATAAAAGCGTGCAACACTTTGAAGGAGCGATTACAGCCTATAAAAGATCAGTTGGGCGATCCAACGTGGTTAGAATTGATACAAAAAGCTGGGGAGGAAGAGATCGATTTGACTGCGATTTATACAATGGTTGATACAGAGCCAGATTTGCATAAGTACAGTGCGTTTGCTGTTTCAATATTGGAAGTTCAAATGGATGTATTAGCCGGAAAGTTTCAACTGAATAGATGTGATATATTGGAGGATGTTGGGTTAAGCGCTAATCCTAATATTGATGTTGGTCAGGTAGGTTAAATATTTATTTAAAAAAAAATACATTTTTTGGGCGGAGTTCTAGCCCAGACCTAGTACATAATTATTATTTACAGTATGATATTTTTCCCTTGTACAGGTAGAAGGTGCTTACGTCCAAGGATTAAGTTATTTGACATACGAACATTTTATCTTCGATAAAAAGACAGGTAAAATGCTAACAAACAACGCGCTCAAATACGAAGTGTTTGGAGCAAAGGATAGGTATTCCTGTTGAGTTCGGAGTTCACCTGAGATACAATTCCAAAAATCCTAAAGGCGTTTTAGGATCAAAAGGTACGTATAAAGTGTTACACTCCCAGACAAATCAAACATACAGGCCAAAGCTGCCTGGTATGCAAGTAGTACGGATATACAACGAAATCTAAAAATGCCGATAGTTCTTAATAGAAGAAATAAATAAATATCGAGATAAACATCGGGAACTTTTGCTAAGACATCCCGATCTACTGGCGATAGCTTATTTACAATGGAAACAGCGACTGAAGCAGGTTAATATGTTATGTGCTCGATACTATATAGACTTGAGGACAGTTGCGGTCGCTTAGTTTGGAAAAGCCACAATATCAGTCTCAGAAAAACTGCTTGAATAAAAAAATATATACTCGCAAATATACCTAATATGATTTTTTAAAATTATTTTAAGAATATTTGAAAATACCACAATTTTGTTTACAGCCGTAGGAGAAATGGGTGTTTGCTCAGCAATTGGTATTATCTACGCACTGAGGCAATGTATAATGGAGTCGCGCAAAGATTCTGGATACGATTCCAATGAATGGATTGACCTTGGTATGTACTGAAATCTACGTAAGCTGGAAGTATTCCTCATATTTAATATTATATACTTATTTTTTGTGAGGCGGAGATCCTGAAATGTTCCTTCGCTGATGTGGGTCGCGTAAATCAATCGCGCATACAAAGCCTAATTCCGTAGCCTCGGAGTTTCAATCAGAAATGTTGAGATTCGTAGAAGAAGTTGGGGTCCCAAGATGATTAAATGCCGACCTAGCTCCGAAAAGCGCAATGTTGGCAGCCTGCCCTTAGGTGGACCGGTTAAATGAGAATAGTTGCAACTCGCAGTCGCTGGATACAAGCGGCGCAAGAATTAGTTGTGTGGACATTTTGAGGTTGATGACGATGACCACACTGGGGAAGCTGATAACGCAATAATTGTCGCAGCACAAAATATTCGAAGTACGTGCGAACGACGTACATTAATAAAAAATATTGTTTTTATTGTTTCCAGAATTACCTCTCACAACGGAGTCTATACTAAAAGCGCTGGATGTTAAACTGAACGAGTTCCAATTATTGTAATAAATTTATGTTAAGTTAATAGAGGAAGGCAGACAAAAATCTATTAAATGTATATACATATTATATACATAGCATGGAGATGAAACGTCCAAGGATACCTATATTATGCAAATTATGATTTGTATTTGTATTTTTCTGTGGTATTTTTATATAATTTTATTTAGGAACTTTTCTGTCAACCACAGTTGTACTTTTACTTCCATTAAGTACCGTATTGAATTAAATGTTTTCAGTAAAATAAATGAAATAATTTTAATAAGAAAAAGTATAATTTTATTGATTTTTTAAACGTAGGTAAATGTTAGGTATAAAATTTATTAAATTATTTCATGAAGTTTCTTTTTTGTTGATTTTTTTATGTTATGGTTATTAGTCCAGTAACTTTAGTAATCTGACCTTGCGTTAAATCGGGTAGTTCTGATTTTTTGCAGACTTGTTTATGATGTTGGCCCAATGATTAATCCAAGTTTGTGACCTCGAGCGACGAACGCAACTTTGTCAAAAATCGAAAAAACCGCGAAAATTTGGGATTTTTTTCAGATTTTGGCGATTATAACCCAAAAGGACTAGTTCTTGACACTACCTTTTCAGGGCGTTTTTAAAGTAGAATAAAATTGCTACAATTTAAGACCACAACCAGCTCTGTAGGTACATTACTTACTGAGATGCTCGCGACTTCACTTGCGTGAATTCTTAATCTCATACAAACTTCCATCTCCCATTGTACCAATTTAGGGGTAGTTTTTCCAAAATTCCTTCGACATGTAATTTTTAATTTTTAACCGAAAACCTTAATACCAATTTTCATGGATATAACTCGATAAATGACGAAAACGTGACGGGGTCTCATTTAAACTTTCATCCCCTACTTAACCCACTTGCGGATAGAATTTTCAAAAATCCTGAAATTCATATTTTTTATTTTTTATCAAAAGCCCAAATACCAATTTTCATGGATGTAACTTGATAAATGACAGACTTTCATACAAACTTTCGTCCCCTATTTAACCCCTTTAGGGGTAGAATTTCCGAATATCCTTGCTTAATGTGCGCTTAAATCATAAAAGGAAGCTACTGTGAAAATTTCAAGTTCGTAGCTTTCAGTTGTTTAGGTTGTGCGTTGATGATCAGTCAGTCAGGACAAGCTTCTTTAAGCTAGAAACTTGAAATTTTCACAGTAGCTTCCTTTTATGAGATAGGCGTACACTAGGAAAGGATTATTGGAAATTCCACCACTAAGGGTAACCCCCTAATAGGGGATGAAAGTTTGTATGAAAGTCTGTCATTTTTCAAGTTACATCCATGAAAATTGGTATTTGGGCTTTCCATAAAAAATAAAAAATATGAATTTCAGGATTATTGAAATTTCTATCCGCAAGTGGGTTAAGTAGGGGATGAAAGTTTAAATGAGACCCCGTCACGTTTTCGTCATTTATCAAGTTATATCTATGAAAATTGGGATTTAGATTTTCGGTTAAAAATTAAGAATTACGTGTTGAAGGAATTTTGGAAAAACTACCCCTAAGTTGGTACAATGCGAGATGGAAGTTTGTATGAGATTAAGAATTCACGCAAGTGAAGTCGCGAGCATCTCAGTAAGTAATGTACCTACAGAGCTGGTTGTGGTCTTAAATTGTAGAAATTTTATTCTACTTTAAAAACGCCCTGAAAAGGTAGTGTCAAGAACTAGTCCTTTTGGGTTATAATCGCCAAAATCTGAAAAAAATCCCAAATTTTCGCGGTTTTTTCGATTTTTGACAAAGTTGCGTTCGTCGCTCGAGGTCACAAACTTGGATTATTCATTGGGCCAACATCATAAACAAGTCTGCAAAAAATCAGAACTACCCGATTTAACGCAAGGTACCCCATACTAGCAAATCCTAAAGTTACTGGACTATATTGTTATTAATAAAGAATTTTGCAAAATAAATAATCTAAAAATGTATTTTGATTTTCCTGTATTGAAAATGATTTATTTCTTTAATTATGATGTGGCATCCTACTTAATGGAAAGAATAAACATGCAAACGCATGGAGCATTTTACTATTATTTGAGTATACCTACCTACTTTAGTCTATTTTATCTGGGAGCACGGCAGTAAAATAAAAGTAAGCAAATAGCTCTTTCTAGAAGCTACTGTTTTTCAATCTTTTATTTTTTATTTACGCAAGTGTTTCGTTTTATCCTGACTTATTTTACTGTCAATAATTAATTAGATACCTATTTACCTGTAAAATTATAATTATTTTTAAGTGTAGATCAGTATCTATTCTATTCTATAATATAATAAAACCGGCATTGGTAGTTGGCGGTGTTTCACCCCCATGCCTCGGAGAGCACGTTAAGCAGTCGGTCCCGGTTATTATCACTATCATCTATCTATCTATACATCTTCTATCTATCTATAATATAATAAAACTGTAACAGATCCAATTCTGTACATTAAAGATATTTTGAAAATTTTTATTGGAGGGCACTCCATAATCGATACTGAAGCCAAAACTGCAATTTTTTTCATTTTTGTCTGTCTGTCTGTCTGTCTGTCTGTCTGTCTGTATCTTGGCCGCGCATCACGCTGAAACTACTGAATGGATTCAAATGAAACTTAGTACGATTTGAGTTTATACTCCGAGGTAGGACATAGGATACTTTTTATCCCGAAATTCAGCACGGTTCCCTTGGGAGAGGGGATGAAAGTTAAAACGTGTATTAAGCTGTAATTCATTAACGCGTTGTTCGATTTCACTCATTATTTTTTTGTTAGAAAGGTAGTACTTTATATATTGTCCCGTAAGTATTTCAAGGTCATAGGTTTTTTAGTTTAGAAATGACAGACATTACAACCCTCATTATTGGGTTCAAATAACTTGGGACCCGGATCTTTGAACGTACGGCTTATTTTAAACTGGTGTGCGTTTAAATTTATGTTTGTTGGTCTGTCTATTTCTTCCAGCTAATCTCCGAAACGGCTGGATCAATTTTAATGGAACTTTCAGTGTTATAAGGAGTAACTTAGGCTACATTTAGTTTAGGTACATAAAAGAATTATGGGATCCGATCCGATCCTATATAAAAACCTATATTTACGCGAACGAAGTTGTGGGGATCAGCTAGTTAGGAATAAAATTAACCCAAGTTTTTAGAAAATAATCTTTACATTAAGACTTCATTATTGTACGGACAGACAAAGTGTCCGTTTTTGTAATTTTTATAGTTTATGGTCTACAGCTTACGTCTTATAAAATATCAAAGGGAATATAATAAACCCTAGTTATGCGAGTAGATACCAAGATAAGTAGCTGAATCTAGTTGATCAAGATTTAAAAATAAACCAGACAAGTGCGAGTCAGACTCGCGAACCGAGGGTTCCGTACTCCAGAAGTATAAGTACAATCTGTTTTTCATTAGTTTGTCTTAAAAGGTAAGGTGCTAATTAAGCTAGGCCTCTAAATTGTATGAGCGTTCATACAACTCAGAGGTCTATCTTAATTGGCTCACCTATGTATGTATGGGGACACCCTTTAATTTCCAACTTTTTTTTAGTTTTTGGAATTTTTCCTTTATTTGTGCTGTAAGACCTGGCTTTTTGCCAAATTTCGTAATTCTAGGTCAACTGGAACTACCATTTAGGTTTTCGACCCAAAACCTATAGGTTGACGTAGATTCAATTTTGGTCAAATTTTGGTCTTACAGATCAAGTAAAGGGAAAATTCTGAAAAATAAAAAAGTTGAAAAACAAGGTTTTCGGTACATACAAGTTTTCGTGAAAATCTATATTTGCCCATATCTTTTTATTGTGTGGACTCAGGACCTTAATTTTTATACACCTAATAGGGACTATAGACTTTAGTATCTGGTATAAATTTGAACTTGATAGGTCCACCCGTTCCTGAGAAAATTAGTAGTGACACACGGACAGACGGACAAGAAAGTGATCTTATTAGGGTTCCTTTTTTTACCTTTTGAGGTACGGAACCCTAAAAAAGATTAATGATAGGTAGCTAGGATGTATTTTATAGAAGAAATTTTGTCTTGGAAACCTAAAATTATTTTAAAAGACCTATTTAATGATAGCCCATTATCCACCATTGTCCAGATAGTTGGAGATCCCGTCTTAGAAATTTATACCCTCATCTGTTATTTAAACGAATTATATGTCAAATGAAAGATTATTTTATTACCAATCGAACTGTATTTGGTTGACTGGTCAAAAGTGGTGCTAAATCATGGTTGTCTGGATTTTAAGATATAAAATTTTCTGTGCGAGTGTTGAAAGTGAGAGAAAAGTGTTGCGCGCGCAATTCCATTTGACAGACAAAGATGCAGTGAGGCAGGCGTGCACTCGGCAGGTGCTTAGTCTATACATAGATTAAAACCATAGACTTGCTGTGCCTGTCCATTAAAGATATTTGCAAAAAAAATAAGTGAGAGACGTAAGGTATAAGTAATAAAACGTAAAAAAGCTGTTTTTGAAAATTTTGTCTGTTTGTCTGTATGTTTGTGCATGTATTACGCAAACACTACTGAATGGATTAAAATTAAACTTGGCATGATTTAAGTTCATACTACATAATAGCATATAGGATACTTTTTATCCCGAAATTTAGCACAGTTCCCTTGGGAGAGGGGATGAAAGTCAAATGTGTACTTAGCTGTAATTCATTATCGCGTAGTCCAATTTCATTAATTTTTTTTTTGTTAGAAAGGAGATACTTTAAAAATTGTTCCGTAAATATTTCAAAGTCATCAATTTTGTAGTTCAGAAATTACAAAATAATTAAAATAAAAAAAAAATTAATTCAATTTCTAATTCAATATTTGATTTTGGGTCAACGTTTTACACTAAATACCAAAATTTCAGGTTTGTAACTCATTTCGTCTGCGATCTAGAGAACTGTGACCGGCGGACAGGTGGACAGACAGACGAGTGACATTATCTCCTATAGGGCTCCGTTTTTACCCTTTTGGTACGGAACCCTAAAAATGAACGAAATCGGACTACGCGATAGTGAATTACAGCTAAGTACATATTTTGACTTTCATCCTCCCAAGGGAACTCTGCTGAATTTCGGGATAAAAGGTATCCTATATGCTATTATATAGTATGAACTTAAATCATGCCAAGTTTAATTTCAATCCATTCAGTAGTTTTTGCGTAATACATGCACAAACATACAGACTAACAGACAAAATTTTCAAAAACAGCTTTTTTACGTTTTATTACTTATCCCTTACGTCTCTCACTTATTTTTTTGTAAATATCTTTAATGGACTGGCACAGAAAGTCTATGGTTTTAATCTATGTATAGACTAAGCACCTGCCGAGTGCACGCCTGCCTCACTGCATCTTTGTCTGTCAAATGAAATTGCGCGCGCAACACTTTTCTATCACTTTCAACACTCGCACCGAAAATTTTATATCTTAAAATCCAAACAACCATGATTTAGCACCACTTTTGACCAGGCAACCAAATACGGTTCGATTGGGAATAAAATAATCTTTCATTTGACATATAATTCGTTTAAATAACAGATGAGGGTATAAATTTCTAAGACGGGATCCCAGACCAAGAAGAGAAGGACAGTGACGGACGACGCGACGGGTTGCAAATGCACCTATATCATATTAATTACTGTTAAATACGTTAAGTCAGGCCCAATTTCGTCTTTCTCTTTTCGCAAAGCTGCGAAACTTTGATCACTGATACGTGCCTGTCACTGCAACTTTTTATTTTTGCCCATTGCGTCAAATACTTGCTTGAGGCTATATTATAACGTCGTCCTACCTACTACGTATAACGCATTGGACGACGTTATAAATAATGATACCATTTAGGTGCAAGGCTTTAGTTACTAACACGAGTCCATATAGTTATGACATGCGTAAAGTTTACTGTGAATGGGAAACAATGTACAGGTATTTATCGACATAGCTAAATTTTATTTTAAAACTCTATTGAAAGAAAAAATAAAAATACATCTGATTAGGTGCAGTACAAGCTTTTAAGGAGCTCACTTTTTTTAAGATTTTCAAATGTGGTTTCCTTATAACGTACTTACTGATTTTTGGACACTTTCAAGTTTCAAGTTTCCAATATGAAAATTTACAGACACTTAAATAAATTATTTTAGTACTGTTGAGAATGATGGAGATTGAAACTGAAGGCTCCTTGATGTCACATGCGAGAACACTACTCTTTTGTTTTGTTTTTATAAAGAGTTGTCGTTGAAGACTTTCTTATGTATAAAATTTGAGGGGTATAATAGATTTTATAAAAACTGCCATGCCTCTTCCAAGTTAGCCTGCTTCCACTTTAGACTGCATCGTCACTTACCATCAGGTGAGATCGAAGTAAAAAAAAATCTTTAAGTAAGTACATATTTATTTTAATTTATTTTATTTAGAACACGCGTTTGTTTGGAAACTAACCGGGTAAAACCTCTTTTGTTTCTAGTTCTAAAATGATTCAGCACACTATAAGTTTTTTTACCCGAAGTTATTGCCAACTTGACCTCCACAACTGGTTAAGGATAAAACTTTTTCAGTTGATAGATAGAACAATACAACTAAGCGAGAGCTGAGAAGTGAGAAGTCATTTTGAACGATGTCTGTAGAAGTAGAAGAATAAATAGATTTATATAATTTTAATGAACTCATACCTAATCTACAAATTCTGCCACCAGTTTGTACGATATAAAAAGTGAATGTGAAAAAAATTTAAGTGACGCGTGAAAAAGAGAAAAACGAGCTTACCTAAATAAATAGTGAAACCCAAGAACTAGTTCTAGCGCCTATTTACCGATAAGTTATCCGAAGAGGCTGTTGAGAAGTCCCATCTTCCATCTCAGGAGTCCATCAGTATACTTATATCTTCACCTTTAAATGGTGCATAAATAAATATTAAAATATCATCAAAATTGGTTTGGATTTCGCGGAAATACGGATACTTACTTATCCTCTTCCTTTTTTATAATTGGTTATTTAGGTCATGATTCGAATGATCAAAAATGCTGCCCCTTTTGAAATTCTTAACGGATAAAATAATAAGATTTCTTTGAGAGAATAAAAAAAGCGAATAATACTTATACTAGCGGCACGCTATGATGGCCGGTTTGACACATTACAATAGTGATGTGGAATGTCAATTTATTCTCGAACAAAAAACAATTAAGTTTTGTTTTTGTACCTGATTAAATAGGTTTAATAAAACAAAAATGTATATGTTTATTTAATTTATTTGAACGAACTGAATATTTGAACGAAAATGAATATACATACTTTATATGCACACAAGAAACATATGAATACAAAAGATACCAAAAAAGGTGCCACAAAAGGCCATAATTAATCAGATTCGTCCATACTACTATTTTCACTGTCGTCACTGCTATCATCACATACATTAATAATTATATGTTCGTTTTCTATAATATTATCTATTTTCACATCTCTTTCATAATCTTCCCTTATTAATTTAACAGTTCTATTCACAACCTTTTCCCAGTCTCCTTTAGTCACATGTTCACAAGCTTCTTCTAATAATTTTAGCATTTTTTTTGTGGTAAATGGGGGTTCTGTATTGTGTCTTGCAGCATATCCCTTAATTTGAGCCCACACCAACTCAATCGCATTATACTCACAATGGTAAGGCGGTAACCGTATAACTCTGTGCCCATGTTCTAATGCTATTTCGTCAATGACGTATCGGATCTTGGTTGGTTTGTTTTCTTTTAAAAGACGTACTAATTCCGCTTTTAACATATTCATGTTTGCATCTACGCCATTTTTACGAAGCCATGCGACGATATCAGCTTTCTTTTGGGATTGGGCAGGTGGCTTGTCAATTTGCATCGAGTGGTATGGGGCGTTGTCCATAATTATAATAGATGGTTCAGGGAGGCTACACAACATTGAGGTAAACCATTCAGTAAACTTTTCTCCATTCATGTCTTCATGATAGTCTCCAGTGGTTTTTGACGCAAAAGCCATGAGAGAACCTTCGACAAACCCGTTGATGGTTCCGGCGTGACAAATTATAAGTCGCGATCCTTTTCCTACAGGAACTTTGGAAGTAGATGCTGCTGTGTCATCGTTCCAAGAACGGCCTACAGTATGGTTAGCATTAAGCCATGTTTCATCCAAGAACACAACATTTTGCCAATTTTTGATTTCTTTCACTTGCCGTAAAAAAGTATACCTTGCCATCGCTATATCAAATCTTTCCATCAATATTTTGCGTTTGTTACATTTTTTGTATCGAAATCCAATGGTCTTCAAAATCTTCGTTAAAGAACTTTCCCCACCGAAGAATAATCCAGCTTCCTTCAGTGAATGCACCAACTTTTTTCTTGTTGGATACTCCTTCTGTAAATAGTAGCCGTAAACATGTCTTCGGATAGCATCGGCATCAAAGCTATCGATGCCTACGACTGGTTTTGCTCGTTTTCTCTTTTTTGGTGTGTGAAGTTTATTTTCTTCTGTGCCAGTCTCGCCATATTTTTTTTTAGTTATCCGTCTAACAGTTCGTTGGCCAATATTAAGCGCATCAGCTACGCGTTCAACCACTGACGTTATAGGTAAAATTGGCCCTCCATTTTGAGCTTCACGATCGAAATAGTTACGAAGGCGTATTACGAACTCACGTGTCTGACTATTTAGAACAGTTCTCTGCGTACGTTCGGTCATATCGACGAAATCCACAACAAAGGGCTTGAACAGAGTCCAAATTAACGAGCAAGGGTCAACAGTAATGCAGTATCAATATTTGAAATCCAAAGCCAGGTCAAAACTATATCACAATCGCATTGCACTGACAGTTTATACTTTTCGAAGCAACGTCAATTCGAAACTGCTTTGTTTTGCATTGAGCATTGACGCGAGTTTGCCGGAGGTAGTAGTTGTGCTAGCCAGCGATCCTATGTGATGATCGTATTAGATTCCATTTTTAAAAATTTATTGATATTTTTTTGCGATTTCAGAGGTTTGTCCACATAGTGAAAATTGTTCATATTCACAAGTACATTCACCCCTTAAATGGTGCAAACTGATTTTTCTACACTTGTATACATTTAAGAAATCAATTTAATAAATAAATTTTGAGTCCTAAACCTAAAACTACATTCGATAAAATTTATGAATCTCTGCACATCACTATCGTCAATAAAGTAATACAATTATTTCCTTCAAAGTCGTTATCAATTAATACGGAACTTCATGAGCGGACAAACGTCAAACCGGCCATCATAGCGTGCCGCTAGAGTAGGTATTTACCTACATACTAATATCTAGGCAAAAAATCTGTTTCTTGCTTCTACAGGTCACTGTACCCATAAAATCTGGCCTTGGCATTTTCATATTTTACTAGTTACCTACATAGAACTTAAATTTTTATATTTTGATTAAATAATTAATGAATAAACCTATTTATTTATCGTACAAGAACAAGTCGAAGTTACAAGATTACAAATTATTAACGATTTGATTTACGTACTTAATTAGTATATTAAGTAAGTAGACAGATATTACATTACATACTTAAGAAACATTCAATCTATATCTTCTATACATATAATAAAATCGTAGAATTGCCGTATCTGTACATTGAAGATTTTTGCAAAATAATAACTGGGGGATGTTAGGGATAAGTAATAGAACGTAAAAAAGGTATTTTTGAAATTTTTGACTGTTTGTCTGTTTGTCTGTTTATCTGTTTGTCTGTTTATCTGTTTGTCTGTTTGTCTGTATGTTTGTGCGCGCATCACGTAAAAACTACTGAATGGATTGAAATGAAACTCGGCATGATTTAAGTTCATACTATGGAGTAGCATATAGGATACTTTTTGTCCCGAAATTGAGCACGGTTCCCTTGGGAGAGGGGATGAAAGGCAAAATGTGTACATAGCTGTAATTCGTTAACGGGTGGTCCGATTTCATTCATTCTTTTTTTTGTTAGAAAGTAGATACTTTAAAGACTACTGGCTAATCTCTGAAAGGCTGGACCGATTTTGATGGGACTTTCACTGGCGGATGTTTACATTTTGATGTACCTAAACATCCGCCAGTAAACTTTTTACAGTTTTTAGCAAGGTATAAGCTCAAAGGAGCTTAGGAAAAACAAAATAATTCACACGGGATTATTAAAATCAATATCCACGCGAACGAAGTCGCGGGTATCCGCTCGTTTTTAATATTAAGATGTATCAAAATAATGTAATTTTGGCAATACTTATAGCAGTAAATGTAAACGATTTTCTATCACATAGAATGCAAAATAAAGAATCCACGTACACGTCCCAATCTAAAATAATAATATTCAAAATGACGTTTTTTATCGTGATTACCTACTGTAATTTATTTTGTCGTGGTAATCATCCTAAGAGATTGTACACACTGTGAATGAATGCTGAATGTTTAAAGCACAAAATTAAAAACATAATATAAGTTATATCTACTTACTAAGTAGGTACTTATATCTTTTAATTTTTATACTTAAGTATAAAAATTAAAATAATATACCAACCGGTAGGTTGGTATCTAACTCACTTTCATCACTGGATCGCACTAAAAATTTGAAAACTTAAAATATCTTTATTGTCGTAAATTTTCGGGAAACGTATCTTATAATTTTTTCCTGGCTAGGTACCTACCTACCTAATATTAAATTAATTAAAAATAAGATCATACCTTATTATTGTTATTTGCTACAGTTTGAATAAGCTCTAACTCTCGTGTTGCATAGGTAAGTATCTACGATGTCATAAAACAGAGATATACTCTATAGGTATACCTAATATAATTATTGTCATTACCTATTGAGTAGGTAGGTACTTATTGTTAGGTAATTTTTTTAATGTATTGTATTATTCGTATAGAATAGAATAGAATAGAATAGAATAGAATAGAATAGAAAAGTTTTTTATTCAAATAAACTTTTACAAGTATTTTTGAATCGTCAATTGAATCTACCACAGGTTCGGAATGCAGTTCCAGCCGAGAAGAACCTGCAAGAAACTCGGCTGTTGCTCTTTTTTTTAAAATAACATTATAACAATTATTATTATTAATGTACATGATTGAAATGCCGTCTCGCGCATTGCTGGAACGAGTTAAATCCAAGCTTTTTTATCGTTTATATAATCTTCAATTGTATAATAAGCTTTATTTATGAGCATACTTTTAATAGAGTTCTGAAACTTGTGTAAAGGCAAGTCTAAGACATGTTTTTTATTCAGATAAACTTTTACAAGTGCTTTTGAATCGACAAATGAATCTACCACTGGTTATGTAAGTTACTCGTAACTAAGTAATCATCACGTTTGTTTTTCAAACTTAGAACTTACTTAGTACCTATACTGGCAGGGAACAACATCGACTGATGAGCACAGTCTCTTACCTACAGCAATATAATTAAAAACGCGTTTGATATTACCAGCAAGTTTTTCGGCTGTTTTTGTGCATGAGCTCTTATACGTACGAATCAAAAGCCATCGGAGTTTGTCGAAGCTATTTTACCTAACTAGGTAGGAACTGGTAACATAACAAAGGCAATATTTGAAGGGGCAAACATAATATTAAGTATAACTTGTAAATTCAGATGTATGTCTTGGCCAGCTCATTTCTTTACTAAATACATGAATAGAGAAGAAAAAAGAGTTACAAATGCATGGCAAAAATACTGGTCACTCAAAGAGGTCGTCATGAAGAACTGCCAGTACACTATGTCATCAAAGAGAAAACTTGGCATACTTAGTTCCAATACTGAATTACGTATAACTACTTATTATTTACCAAGCATGGGCGTTAAGTCAAAAACACTAAGAAAAAATTAATGCCTGCGTCAGACAGTAGCATGGACTTCACTGGAAGGGAAAGGGTGAGATGCCAAGGTTTAAGAGAAATTACAAATCTCGGCGATGTTATTATCCTAACCTAAGAAATGGAGATGGACAGGACACAATATGCTTCGTGAGAATCAAAAAAGTGAACCAAAGCCATAACTGATTGAAAAATTATTTACAAAACCGAAAAAGACAAAGGAAGCGCTGGGCTGATGACATCAAGCAGAGGGCTTACGTGATCACGAAAAGCTCGAAACTAAGACTCTGAAAACACCTGGAGGAGGCCTTAGACTTCAGAGGACGCTTTTCACAAGAGAAACAAACTAAAATGCGAGATTTGATTAATCAGTGCTTGTACCCATGTAGATCAGCAATAAAGGCTTCATTTATTTAAAGACAAGCGGACACCCGTGACTTTGTTCGCGTGGATATTGGTTTTTGAAAATCCTGTGTGTATCATTTTATTTTCCTAAGCTCCTTTGATCTCATACCTTGCTAAAAACTGTAAAAAGTTCACTGGCGGATGTTTAGGTAGATTAAAATGTAAACATCCGCCAGTAAAAGTCCCATCAAAATCAATCCAGCCTTTCTGAGATTAGCTGGTAATCTTTGAAGTTTCTCCTTTCTAACAAAAAAAGAATGAATGAAATCGGACCATGCGTTAATGAATTACAGCTAAGTACACATTTTAACATTCATCCCCTCTCCCTCCCAAGGGAACCGTGCTGAATTTCGGGATAAAATAGTATCCTATATGTTACTCGGTAGTATGAACTTAAATCATACCAAGTTTCATTTCAATCCATTCAGTAGTTTTTGCGTGATACGCGCACAAACATACAGCCAAACAGACAAACAGATAAACAGACAACAATTTCAAAAATAGCTTTTTTACGTTCTATTGCTTATCCCTAACATCCCCCAGTTATTATTTTGCAAAAATCTTTAATGTACAGATATGGCAAGTCTACGATTTTATTATATGTGTAGATCAGTGATTTTGCTATTATGAAAAGAGTTTAAACACATATTGGTCATATTATTACAGTTAAGTATCTTGGAGGAAATCGTAAATGGCCAGTCCACCCGGGACCAGCGTTGTTGAACCTTAATTTTTTTTTTATATGTTTGATTAAATTGTATCCCCTCTCATTATCCAGTGTCCAGCGAACTGCAGCGGGACACGTCCCTGTACACCTACCTTACGCACCACCTGGGCCTCCCCGGGACAAAGGCGATGTGCAGGCAGGGAGTGTGCGGCGCGTGCATTGTGAACGTGACCGCACAGAGAGAGACCAGCGGCACCGTGGAGACTTTCTCCGTTAATTCCGTAAGTTATTCATGCAAGAGAGAGGAGCTTGTACTCCTACATCGCGTATCACCTGGGCCTCCCCGGGACAAAGGCGATGTGCAGGCAGGGAGTGTGCGGCGCGTGCATTGTGAACGTGACCGCACAGAGAGAGACCAGCGGCACCGTGGAAACTTTCTCCGTTAATTCCGTAAGTATTCATGCAAGAGTGAGAAGCTTGTACTACTACAACGCGTTTAAACTGGGCCTCTCCGAAACAAAGGCTAAAAGAAATTAGATTTTCGTAGCCATGGACTTATGACACTTATATGGGACTTTAGAACGTGGATTATTGCATGGTGCGTCATATAAATCAACTTTGATTCATTCAGGTTGCAAGCTATCTCTGTGCCTTTTGTCAAAATCGATTGCCGACTGAGCCGCAAAAAGTAACAGACAAACTTTTGCATTAATAATATTATACTTATTTAATAGGCAATAGGAAAAAAATATTTTGGCCTCACAATAAAGGTTATAATTAAACATTAAGTACTTACCTTACTAAGTAGTTTAATTATTTACTTATTTCATCCAGTGTCTGGTGCTGGTATTCTCCTGCCACGGCTGGGACATCACCACCATAGAGGGCGTCGGCAACCGGCTGAAGGGCTACAGCGAGGTGCAGAAACGCATCGCCGCGTTCAACGGAACCCAGTGCGGGTTCTGTACGCCTGGATGGGTGATGCATTTAACTAGGTAAGATTTACTTATTTCGTCCAGTGTCTGGTGCTGGTAATCTTCTTCAAAAACAGTAAAATAAAAATAAGCGGCCGAAATCTAACTAAGTTTAACCTAACATTAGACAGACCCAACGCATTTAGTTTTTAGGGTTCCGTAGCCAAAGGGTAAAAACGGATAAAAATAGGATAAAAAATAGGATAAAAAAAAGGATAAAAATGTCACTCTGCTGTCTGTCTGTCTGTCCGCCGGTCACCAGGTCTCTAGCTCGCAGACGAAATGACTTACAAACATCGGTTACAAACCTGAAATTTTGGTATTTTGTGTAGAACGTTGACCCAAAATCAAATATTGAATTAGAAATTAAATTAAATTATTTTTCAGGGGGGCTCCGGACACATGAGAAAGGAGCCGGAAAATATATTTTTTTTGTTACCCTAGCTTGTGGGGTATCATTGGTTAGAACTCATTAAGTAGAGTAAGAATATGTATTTTTTTTAATTTTTTGCTTAAAAAATAAGGAAATAGGGGGGCCATCAAATTTGTCAGTTTTAGACAATTTTTGTGACGGGGGCTATCTCAAAAACTAAACTAGTTAGGAATATGATATTTCGGTATATTATGAACCATAATATGCTCTTTTACAACAAATACTGAAAACAACGATTCATAAAATAGTTTATAAGCTGTGACCCATAATAAACGAACATTTTTTGGGTTTTTCTTTCACGGTTTGTTGCGACGAAAATTGCGATTGCTCGAAAATTAAATATTTCTAGGACCCAAAATATTATATTGTTCATAATTATTTACGGAACCCTAAAAGAGCGAGGCCCGACTCGCACTTGGCCGATTTTATTCGAAACTAAATACCCTGAAATGCAGGTAGGTACTCCTATACCTATTATAATGTTTTCAGGGTATTTTCAATAACAAGTCACACAGCTGAAATGTCGGCAGTCGGCACTCGGTATGCCCAAATATTTATTTAGTGAAAATAAAACGAAAACATGTGATTACTTTCAAACCAATTAGAAGTTAAGAAAGGCCTACTACAATCTTTAATCTAACGATCCAATTCCGATGCTATTCAATATCGGCGCTTAAAATAAATCGCATTGAATTCATACCATGAAGTATCTTTCTGTTTCTATATTTTTATACTAGGTTTTTGTTTTGTCTATAATATCGTCTATAATAGACGTCATGACGTCTATTGGTCGGATAAAAGAGTTCATGGTACGAAATAGCGATTCAGTTCAGTTTAGGTCTTTAATTGAGTCGCGATTATAGTTGATGGTAGACCCAGAACACGGCCTGCAATTCAAGTGAAATCGACAGTCGTGTTCCTACCGCGTGGTGCCCAGCTAGGCAGCTATCAAGTAATTACACGCACTCGCACACAAACAATGCTCCTTGCATGCAAATGCACTTGTTAATAATAATATGTTTGAAATTCGAACAGTACCTACACACGCATAAAAACAGGCTTCAGTTTGATAATGACAAGGTTCTGTCTGTTCTTTAGTCTAGTCGATAAGTTGAAAATGGTACAAAATAGAGATACTGCTCTTAAAATTATGTGCGATAGCTCATTGGATCCGGAATGATGCCTAGAAAAATGTGCCAAAAGCGTGTACCTATTAGCACAAAAAATTGCAAAAGTTATTAACAATTAAAGATTAAAAAAAAATGGCATTTCGTTTTATGTTAATAACTCGAAAAATATTTAAGTTTAAGCAATTTCGAAAAAAGCTCGTTAAAGAGGAGGAAATTTCCAATAAAAAAGTCTCAACTTCCGAAAATGTACCTCCATTATTAATAACTTTAATTTGACGTTGAAAATAGGGCTCCGCGCGGCGTTTACGGCATGCGCGCGCGAGCGCTCAGCAATGAAAGTAATTTTTTTATAACATAAAATGTGATTTTAAAAATTTGAAAATAATCTAGTATCTTCCTAACACTTGAAAGCATCGAGCCTTGAAGAAAAAAAAGTTAAATCACCATTTTTCAATAAGTTATTCAATTGTAAACTAACTTTGTTCCCAATTTCCGTTGGCATAAACAATGTGATGAAAGGTATAAATAATTGGCCTAAAAATTTTAAACTTCGTGGAGCCCTTCTTATATATATACTTCATAAGATCCTGCGATAAATTTTCGTAAAAGTTTATTAATTTGTTAATAATGAATTTTTATAACTATTGAAAAATCATAATAATCATGTAAATCATATGATTTTAAGAGCAGTATCTCTATTTTGTACCATTTTCAACTTGTCGACTAGACTACTTTACTTAATTGGTTTGAGCAGCCTTCTCACAAAAGCAGATTCTGCTCAGCAATTTAGCGTATTAGTTAGGTTTAACTTACTCGTAATATTTTGCGAAAATATTGGCGTTCTTAGCCTAGTCATAGCAACAAGCTATTCTTTTAGGCCGGCGGGACATCTGGCAGAATGTCAGTTCCGCCATGCCGTATTTGCAGATATTGGTATTCATAAAGCTTTGCAACGTAGTGATGTAGAAGCAAGTACATATTTGATGTTTGAACAGCTATTCAACATGTACCTTACCTATAACTTCTGAATTTCATTATTTATTCATAACTTTCACGCGTGAAAAATAACATCCATGTTGTTTACATAATTAACCAGTTTGAATTATGCCTTACTTACAGTATTTTGTTTGAAATCTTGCTGTTAACTTTCAATGTCCTTGTGATGAAACATCTCAGACGAATTTCATATGAACTTCCAGGCGTCCCTGTTTCAACTCCTCAATCCTGATGCTGTGAGAGTGTTAGGTTAGGTTTATGTGGATGTTACGTCCACATAAACTCGGAGTACGGAGAAACCATTGATAGGAAAAATAAAAATAAAAAAATCCTTAATTATTAATATTAATCTAAATATATGTATAAAAAGAAAACATGACTGACTGACTGACTGATTGACTTACTGACTGCCTAACTGACTGACTGACTGACTAACTGACTGACTGACTGACTTACTGACTGACTGATCTAGATATCAACGCACAGCCCAAACCACTGGACGGATTGGGCTGAAATTTGGCATGCAGCTATTATGACGCAAACATCCGGTAAGAAAGGATTTTTGAAAATTCAGCCCCTATGGCGGTTTAAGGGTTTATATGATACTAGCGGACCCGGCAGACGTCGTCCTGCCCGCTATTAGCGCCATCTACCGGGTCCAATTTTTCTACTTATAAACCTTCCTCTTGAATCACTCTATCTATTAAAAAAAACCGCATCAAAATCCGTTGCGTAGTTTTAAAGATTTAAGCGTACATAGGGACATAGGGACATAGGGATATAGGGACAGAGAAAGCGACTTTGTTTTATACTATGTAGTGATATAATTATACTAGTATGGCGCGTGGGTGCGCGGCCCGCAAGCGGACCGCGAGGTTTTGTTTTCAGGTATTTTTTGTTTGAGCAGCCTCCACCTACATATCTTCCCCCATATTCCTAACCCTCGATCATTATCACTCTCCATATTTTTTTCTCCGAATAATTAAAAAAGATTTTGAAAAGGAACTGTATCAAAGTCTTGCATAGTTCCCAACTTACATTCTCTTCAATATTCGCCATATATTTTGTATGGAAAAATAAATTCCGCCATCTTGTTTTTTTCTGTTCATCAAGTAGACTTTTAGGTCTTGATCATCTTTTTCCCAGAAACCACTCTTCCATCTTTTATGCTTGGTGAGATAGACTCAGACGAAATTTGTATAGCCGCCATCTTGAATCCGCCATTTTGTTTTTTTTTCAGCTCAGTGCCAATTGGATGAGGTTTTGAGTAATTTTTGTTTGAGCACCTCCCATCTATCTAACATACCCTGCCCGGGCTCCTCATCCATCTTCCAAACCCTCAATCATCATGTCTTTCCATATTTTTCTTTGAGAGTTCTCCAAAGAATCGCATCAAAGCCTTGCATAGTTTACAACTTGTAGTCTCTTCAATATTCGCCATACATTTTCTATGGAAAAATAAATTCCGCCATTTTGATTTTTTTTCAATTCATCAAGTAGACCTTTGGATCCTCATCATCTTTTGCGAAGAAACCACTCTTCCATCTTTTATACCCTCCGAGATGGAGACCGATGAAATTTGTATGGCGGCCATCTTTTTTTCGCCATTTTGAATTTTTTTTCAGCTAACTGCCAATTGGATGACGTTTCGAGTGACATTTGTTCGAGCACCCTCCACCTATCTTCAATACCTTAAGCGTGCCCGTCGCTCGTCTCTGAAATCCTCAATCATCAGCTCTCTCCATATTTTTGTTCCGAATGAATTTTTGTCCTCTATACGAAACCATTAGTGAAAAAAAAATTTTTCATACAAAATTTTACAGGAGGGGTGATCAATCAGTGAGTCAGTCAATGAATCAGCACGAGCAGCTATATATATATTAATATGAATCCACGCAGACGAAGTTGCGGGCTCCTAAATTATTATTATTTAGTTTTTAGTTAATTTGTACCTGCCTGCTGCTGACTGCTTCGTTGGTCTAATGGTTCGCATATTCGACTGTAGATCACGAGGTTTGATTCCCGGGTCGGGCAAATAATTGTTACAAATTGGGGTTTTCTGTCAATAAATTCTCAGTGCCAGTCCGGAGTTGGTAGTTGCCAATGTTTCACCCCCGTGCCTCGGAGAGCACGTTAAGTCGTACGTAAGCACGTACGGTCCTGGTTATTATCACTATCATGTGACAATAGTCGTTAAAGCCCGCCAATTGGAGCAGCGTAACGAATCTAAGCTATAAATCCCTGTCTCATGAGAGGAGGCCTGTGCCCAGCAGTGGGACGTTAAAAAGGCTTTAGTGGTGGTGATGGTGGTGGTAATTTTTCCCTGAAAAGGCACTAAAATGTTTTTGTTTTACTTGCAGTCTTTTAGACAAGGGTCTCAATATGGTTGAGTTGGAGAACTCGTTCGGCTGCAACACATGTCGCTGTACAGGCTACCGGCCGATCCTGGACACGATCAAATCGTTCGCAGTGGACGCCAGCCCCGCGCTCTGCAGACAAGTTGAAGACATCGAGGAGCTCACTGCCTGCGTCAAAGACAACGCCAAGATTTGCGACCGAAAGTGTTCTACGTCCAGCGATGGTGACTGGAGTATCATCAACCCTGTCAAAGAACGGGATATGATCATATTAAATTGTGGAGAGAAGACCTTTATCAAGGTCTTTGAGGAGGATCAGATATTCAATATGTTGAACACTTATGGTGCGGAATCTTCTATGTTGATTGATGGGAATACTGGGAAAGGTGAGTTAAACAATAAAGACAAAGCAAAGTTTTGAATAAGTACGAATGGATTCCACGTGCAGCGATGGTGATCAAAATTATAGTAAATGCTACAAACAATTTGTGAAAGTCTTTAAAGAGAAAACAAGTCTTTAAAGAGGATCAGTCCGTACTAAGTAATCTATAAGTACTTAATATAATAAAGCGGAAGAGTTTGTTTGTTTGAACGCGCTAATCTCAGGAACTACTGGACCGATTTCAAAAATTCTTTCACCGCTGGATATGTACGTAATTCTGGAGCGCTATAGGCTATATAATTATGTACCACGGGCGAAGCCGAGGCGGACCGCTAGTAGTTAATAATATTATAAAGCTAAAGAGTTTGTTTGTTTGAACGCGCTATTCTCAGGAACTTCTGGACCGATTTCAAAAATTCTTTCACCGTTGGATATGTACGTGATCCTTGAGTGTTATAGGCTATATACCTATGTACCACGGGCGAAGCCGGGGCCGACCGCTAGTATTATACATATATGCGAAAGTGTATCAGTCTGTCTGCTAGCTTCAAACTTTCCAATAGTTTGATTTCCAACCGATTTTGATGAAAGTTACAGAGCTAGCTTACATCCCGGGGACGGACATAGGCTAATTTTTATTCCAGAAAATTAAAGAGTTCCCACGGAATTCTTAAAGGACCATCCTTTTAACCGATTTGTATGAAATTTTGTACAGAGGTAGCTCGCATCCCGGAAATTGACATAGGCAACTGTTTATCCCGGAAAATCAAAGAGTTCCCACAGGATTTTTTGAAACCTAAATCCACGCGGACGAACTCACGGGCATCTTCTATATCTATTTAACTAGCTGATGCTCGCGACTTCGCCCGCGTGGATTCTTATAAATCTCACTTGGGGGTGAAATTCCCAAAAATCCTGAAATACGTAATTCTTTATTTTTAACCGACAGTACAAATACCGATTTTCATTGATATAACTTTAAAAATGACGGACTTTCATACAAACTTTCATCCCCCATTTAACCCACTTGGGGGTATTTTTTCCAAAGTTTTTTAATCTGTTAACTCTTTATTTTTAACCGAAAACCTAAATACCAATTTTCATTGATATAACTTGAAAAATGGCGGACTTTCATACAAACTTTCATCCCCTATTTAACCCGCTTAGGGGTAGAATTCGCAATAATCCTTTCTTAGTGTGCGCCTACGTTATAAAAGGAAGCTATTGTGAAAATTTCAAGTTTCTAGCTTCAGTGGTTTTGGCTGTGCGTTGATTGTCAGTCAGTCAGGACAAACTACTTTATATTATTACTAGATGATGCCCACGGCTTCGCCCGTGTGTATTTAGGTTTGTAAAAATCTCGTGGGAACTTTGATTTTCCAGAACAAAAAGTAGCCTATCTGTAGTAAGTCTGCCGTCCTAACGAAGAGTGCAATAAGTCGAGTTTTTGGTCAAATTGACTTAAGACCATATCCGTAATCAGGAAAATGAGCTCTATATTTTCGTCTTAGACGTCTTTTTTGTATCTTCAATAGTTTCGGTTCTGTTGGTTACCATAACTGCAATATCTAATATAACGATGTGTAAGGAGCTAATCATAACCGAAATATCTTGAGTTATGACTTGGATAGCTTTGATATTTTGTAATATTACATAAAATAATCGCAATAAGTCCAGTTATTGCACTTATGACTATAGTACGTTTTATAAATTTTTGGCACATTTACTAGTCATAAGCGCAAGAAGTAAGAGTTATTGCAGTTATCATAAGGAAACTTATTAATTAAAATGTCTAGCTTACTAAATGTATTATACTAAAGTAAAGTTAAAATAAACAAAAAGTTTTTGATTTTGACGATTTTGTGGATGTTGTAAAATTGTCAAATTCGTAGATTTTTACTTTTACAAGCACAAAATTAGAAACACAACCACTTAAAGAAAATTTTGGAAGTCAAAAGTCATTGGCTGAAAAGGGACAATTTTCATTGAAAGTCAAAGAAAAACATGCAGCTGATTGGAGAGAATTAGAATTAGACAAATGAAAATTATCAAAAATAAAAAAAACTAGATATCTATACTAATATAATAAAGCGGAAGAGTTTGTCTGTTTGAACGCGCTAATCTCTGGAAGTACCAGTCGGATTTGAAAAATTATTTTTGCATTTGGTAGTACAGTTTTCCGGAAAGGTTATAGGCTATTTAACATTCCTAAAATCTTCCTCTAAGGGGGTAAAATGGGGGTAGAAAGTTTGTATGAAAGTCCTATGTTTTTAAAGTTACAGACCTGAAATCGGCATTTAGATTATTAGTTTTAAATAATATAAACCTGTATATTTTATTCTGAAAAATCTTCCCTTAAGGGTGGTAAAATAGGGGTTGAAAGTTTTTATGTTAAGTTTTAATTATTGTTATTATCAACTTGTAATTTGGAACGTCGGTTTATTCTAAGGCTTAGATATCAGCCTAGAAAAGATTTCACGAAAATCCTCCCCTAAGGGGGTAAAATGGGGGTAGGAAGGTTATATGAAAGTTCTATGTTTTTGAAGTTACAGATATGAAAATAGGCATTTAGATTTTTTTAAATAATAAAACTTGTATAAGTTGTTCTGGAAAATCTTCCATTAAGGGTGGTAAAAAAGGGGATGAAAGTTTTTGTGAAGTTTTAATTATTGTTATTATTATCTTGAAATTTGGACGGTAGGTTCTTTCTAGGGCGTAGATATCAGCCTAGAAAATATTATAGGAAATTTCTCCCCTATGTAAAATATATAAGGGGGTAAAATGGGGGTAGGACGGTTATATGAAAGTTCTATGTTTTTGAATTCAGTTACAGATACGAAAATCGTCATGTAAGTTATTAGTTTTAAATAATAAAAACCTATTTAAATTATTTTGGTAAATCTCTTTTATTCTTATTATGTTCTTGCAATCACCTTATATCTAATTAAAATAATTCACTAAGGAAAACCGTACATATGGTTGGAAGAAACTATAGGGCATCATAATATAGTTTGTGCTACACAAATAAGTAGTATGTAGGTTTACTAACAAAAACTGCAATAAGTAGTGTAGTTATTGCAATTATGATTAGGAATGCTATATCAAAACAATTCATAAGTCCTAATGATAAATACATTATTGCGTTTTTAGTGTGTATATAAACTTATGTACAAATATAATATACTACATAAAATTACGCATTATTTTATCTGTCGTTCAGTAAAAGTTTCAAACCAATAGCTTTTATAGTTACGAAGATACACACAAAACAAAAATTAAATCTTTAACTGCAAATATCTCGAAAGTAGTCAAAACCTAGTTATTGCACTCTTCGTTAGGACGGCAGAAGTAGTAACCGTCCACAAAACGGAAGAATTCCGTGGGATCCTTAAGATTTCGGAATGCAATTCCTTACAGCATCAGGGTTGAGGAGTTGGACATGTACCTATTCGAGGTCATTCAACAATAAAGTCTTTAATTGGTATTCCCAATATCAATTTAAATAACCGACCACCCTAAATCCCATTAGTTTTGGGGATCAGATCCCCTACAGCATCAGGATTGAGGAGTTGGAATCCAAATTTTTTGTAGGACAGTGTCGCAATGTTTTTCTATCGATAAAAAAAAAAAATTACGCAAATCGGTTCAGAAAACTCGGAGATATCGGTGTACATAGGTAGAAAAACATAACTCCTCCTTTTTTGAAAGTCGGTTAAAAAAGTAGCCTATGTTACTCCCTGGTTAATTCTCTACTTGTATGTGAAAGTCCCGTCAATCGGTTCAGCCGTTCCAAAGATTAGCCCGTTCAAACAGACAGACAGACAGACAGACAGACAGACAGACAGACAGACAAAAATTTTAAAAACGTGTGATTCGGTTATAACAGGGGTTCCCAACCTTTTTTTGTCTACTGCCCACTTTAAGAATAAATTTTTTTTTAACGCCCCCCTTTTTAAACATACTTAAAAACCGCTAAGTACTTATAACTGATTATTGAAACCCAAATTTATAGTATTCGGACAGAGTATCTTTTATTGAAAATAAAACAAACATAATCAATTCTTATATAAAAACTAATGTGAAGGTTGAATCTGATGCTGTTCAATAAGTTTGTTGATATCAGGTTCCAATTTACTCAAAAACAGCCGCAAGTCGCCACGTTCGGTAACACGCAAACGATTTCTCTTTTTATTATAGTAAGCAGCGTTGCCACAGCACTAAATCCACGTTCACACAAATATGACGATGGGAATGCTATCAAAAATCGTTGAACAATTGACCACAATCCAGGGTACAATTGCGGGATCGGTTTTTGTAGCCAAAATTCTTGATATCCATTTTTGAACTTGATTTTTATTTCTTCGTTTGTTGTCAATTCTATAAGTTCTTCTTCCAGCTGAGGTGACATTGTTGTGTTGACATTTGAAAACGGTCTTTTATATCGAACCGAGTTTGAGCTATATCTTAATTAATATTAGTTGATGTTCACAAGATGTAGTCGAGAGTCGAGAGCTCAGTCGGTGTCTAAGAGTCTTCCTAGCTAGGTAGATGAAATTATAAATCGACCCCAAAGCCCTACACAATGGCCCCTTTTTTTTCTGGGTCTCTTACCGCCCCCCTTTAGGCCTGCAGCGCCCACAAGGGGGCGTTATCGCCCACGTTGGGAAAGACTGGGTTATAGTATCGTTCAAATAACCATATGAGCTTAATATGAGGTAGTTATTTCGATATTACAGACAGACACTTCAATTTTATTTATTAGTATAGATTAGTATAGATAGATATGATTAATAAAGGCGACCATATGCAAAGTGCCAAAACACAGTTATTAAAAGAAAAAATAAAAATGTGTAAGTTTCATAGTATTTTTTTTTCTTTTTCCTTACGTACTGTAAGCAAAAAAAAGAGTGAAGCAAAAACTATAAGGGAAATAGATAATCTAGAAGGGCTTCCAAACATACAAAATTTCATACATGTACATATTATGTATGTATGTTGATCCGCGAATTTCTGCGAAACTGTTGATCGGATTGTGATAATTTTTTTTATTGGTTTACATTTATACTTCAACGTAGGAAACAGTGCAAGTTTCATCAAAATCGGTTCGGTAGTTTCCGAGATATGGACTGTTAAGTGCGTGGCGAAGTCGGTTGCACTTTCATTCATTTAAATTACCTATCACTGGTTTTCACAGCTGTTATCCAGGATTTTGAGTTTCCACAAATTCTGATCGACATCAGCGGGGTGGCCTCATTGAAGCAACACAGCATGGATCAGAATCTTGTCCTGGGAGCCAACACCTCGCTGGAGGACACCATGGCGATACTGAAGGACACCGCAATGACAATGGACGACTTTGCATATTTGCAAGAGTTCGCTAAGCATTTCGATTTGATCGCACAAAATCCCGTACGAAAGGTAACGATGGCAATAATATTCCTACTACATATTATGTATTGTATTACCACATATATGGACCAACTGCCTCGTTGGTCTAGTACTTGCCATATTCGACTGCAGATAACGAGGTCCCGGGTTCGATTCCAGGGTCGGGCAAATAATTGTTAGATATTGGGTTTTTCTGTCAAGAAATTGCCAGTGCCAGCCCGGCATTGATAGTTGGCGGTGTTTCACCCCCATGACTCGGAGAGCACGTTAAGCAGTCGGTCCCGGTTATTATCACTATCAGATATCTATCTATACATCTTCTATCTATAATCTATACTTTTTTAATAAATAAAATTGAAGTGTCTGTCTGTATTTCGAAATAACTACCACATATTAAGCTCATATGGTTATTTGAACGATACCATAACCGAATCACACGTTTTTAAAATTTTTGTCTGTCTGTCTGTCTGTTTGAATGGGCTAATCTTCGGAACGGCTGAACCGATTTTGACGGGACTTTCACAGACAAGTAGAGGATTAACCAAGGAGTAACATAGGCTACTTTTTTAACCGACTTTCAAAAAAGGAGTTGTGTTGAAATCGGTAAATACAGATGTTAAAAACGCCCTGAAAGGTATTTTCGCTGCGCGCGATCGCGACGGCCGACGCTCGCGCTCCCCGCGCCGCGCCGCGCCGCGCCCCTGCGCCCTGCGCCCGCCGTACGCGGTACCGCGGTACGCCGCCGCGCGGCGGGGGGCGGGTGGACCAGAAATCTACTTATCCCTCAGGATTTGTGAAAAATCGAAATTCACGCGGGCGAAGCCGCGGGCAAAAGCTAGTATTATAATAAAACTGTAACAGATCCAATTCTGTACATTGAAGATATTTTGAAAATTTTTATTGGAGGACACTATAATCGATACTGAAGCCAAAACTGCAATTTGTTTCATTTTTGTCTGTCTGTCTGTCTGTCTGTCTGTCTGTCTGTATCTTGGCCGCGCATCACGCCGAAACTACTAAATGGATTCAAATGAAACTTGGTACGATTTGAGTTTATACTTCGAGGTAGGACATAGGATACTTTTTATCCCGAAATTCAGCACGGTTCCCTTGGGAGAGGGGACGAAAGTCAAAACGTGTATTTAGCTGTAATTCAATAACGCGTGGTCCGATTTCATTCATTCTTTTTTTGTTAGAAAGTAGATACTTTAAAGGTTACCGACTAATCTCTAAAAGGCTGGATCGATTTTGATGGGACTTTCACTGGCGTATGTTTACATTTTGATCTACCTAAACATCTGCCAGTGATCTTTTTACAGTTTTTAGCATGATATGAGCTCAAAGGAGCTTAGGAAAAACAAAATGATTCCTACGGGATTTTTAAAAACCATATCCAAGCGAACGAAGTCGCGGGTGTCCGCTTGTGTGACAATAATCGTTAAAGCCCGCCAACCCGCATTAGAGCAGCGTGGAGGGTCTAATCTCTAATTCTCTCTATCCTATGAGAGAGATGGCCAGTGCCCAGTAGTGGAACGTTAAAAGAACGTAGTGGATGTATTGTATGTAGACATTCTGCTATGTTTACATGATGAGTGACGATATACTGCTCCGAGACCTCATAAGAAAGCTCAGTATAATTCAGCGAGCGTTGGAACAAGTTATATCGGAGTCTCCTCATTTTTGATTTGGTCACGTAGATCGTAGGTAGATTAGTTAATAGTAAAGATAAGATATGGTGCTTAATGCTTACGGTTTTGTTCAACTTAGGTAAACATCTTCAAGGCAAGCGCGCTCCACCAATTTATATTTTAATTTAAAAAGTAATGTCTGTAATCTCTCTTCTTGATGTAATCAAGATAGGTAGAGCTGGTGAGGGTGACGCCAGGCGAGACAGGTGCAAAACACTCGGTTACACAGATTATGGTTTATTTGCAGGAAGGAGAGTATATTTACAGACTTCACACGTAAAAGTTATTACAAAAAATATAAGCTTAACCGTTTTACTTTCACTTAATCTTATTGGTTTCACTTTCACTTGGAGTCTTATTGGTTTCATTTTCACTTGGAGTCTTATTGTCGCTTTGTTTCGTGGTACCAAGAGTCTTTTGAGGCGCTGCGAGGTTCGGCTCCTAAGTGCTGCAGCTGTCCTTGGTAGGTTTTGTCCGTACCAGGTATGCGAGCAATGTCTGCCTAAGAACCTCGCTGGTGATACCCGGTTGAGGCACACGGTGACGGTGGTTGGCTGCTACGGTGGTAGGTCCTTGAGAGACCTCGGTTACCAGGTAGGTACTGCGTTGGTAGGACCGGGAGAGACGCACGGTTACCAGTAGAGTATTGCTTAGGTAGAACCGGGAGTGGCCCACGGTTTACCAGTGGAATACTGAGTTGGTAGACCGGGAGAGACGCACGGTTACCAGTGGAGTATTGCTTCGGTAGTAGATACCGGGAGAGGCGCACGGTTTACCAGTGGAATACTGAATGATTTTGAAGGGATGTTGTTCTCTTTTATACAGTTTTCAGGCGTGGATATCTGGGAAGGGGAAGCTTTTTTCTCTTACTTGGAAAAAAGCGAGCGATCGTCCCGTCATGTGATACTTGAGGAAGCAAGTAGATATCCCGTCGCGTTTGCTCATTTAGGCAGTGATAGATAGCCTGAGGGTTATCTTTTTTGAGTTAATTCTTGGACTCTAGACAAAGCAGGCTACGCAAATGTGCGACCCCGGCGACGCGGTCAGTAGCAATAAATTACAAGGCGTGTGAGCTTTTGTCTTTGGCCGGAGCACGTCCGGACTCCGGACTCATGATTTTTTATATAGTGTGGCGCGCTACATGTCTAGTTTTTTGTGGTTATTTCAAATTACTTAACCTCAAAGAAAATAAACATTTTTAATCCCCAGAGCCACATTTACATAATGCATACAAAATTACGCAAACATGTCTCAACTCTCAAGGTTGTCGCTACAAGTGCACATAATATTTATGTGAACTGAAATACGGCAATCATTGTGAATTAAAATGTTGGTCTTTTTATCATCAAAACTATCTTAGATACTTCGTCAATCTTTGCCTATGTAGATACTATCTCTTCCATATTCCATACTAATATTATAAATGCCTGCTGTGTGTCTGTCTGTCTGCTAGCTTTTCACGGCTCAACAGTTTACAAGTGGGTTAAATGGGGGATGAAAGTTTGAATAAAAGTCCGTCATTTTTAGGGTTCCGTACCCAAAGGGTAAAAACGGAGCCCTATTAATGTCACTCGGCCCGGCTGTCTGTCTGTCTGTCGGTCTGTCCGCCGGTCACAGGTCTCTAGCTTGCAGATATAGAGCATTATTCCAAAATCAAATATAGAATTAGAAATTGAATTAAATTATTTTTCAGAGGGGCTCCCCCATACATGAAAAAGGAGCCGGAAAAAAAATTTTTTTTCTTACCCTAGCTTGTGGGGTATCATTGTTTAGAGCTTATTAAGTAGAGTACGAATATATATTTTTTTAATTTTTTCTCAAAAAATAAGGGAATCGGGGGCCCGCAAAGTTGTTAGTTTTAGACCATTTTTGTGACGGGGGCTATGTCAAAAACTAAACTAAGTAGTTAGGAATATGATATTTGAGTATATTATGTACCATATATATGCTCTATTTAAACAACAAATACTGAAAACAACGATTCCTAAAATAGTTTATAAGCTGTGACCAAAACAAACGAACATTTTTTGAGTTTTTCTTTCACGGTTTGTTGCGGTGTCTAGCTCGGAAATTAAATATTTCTTAGACCCAAAATATTATATTGTTCATAATTACGTACGGAACCATAAAATAGCGAGGCCCGACTCGCATTTGGCTGATTTTTAAAGTTATATCAATGAAAATCGGTATATTTGTATTATCGGTTAAAAATAAAGAATTAAGTGTTTCTGGAATTTTTGAAATTCTACCCCCAAGTTGGTTAAATAGGGGATGAGATTATATGAGATAAGAATACAAACGGACGAAGTCGCTGGCATCAGCTATTAGAAATAAAATCAGCTAGGTACTAGAAAAGTTATTTATTCAAATAAGACGTGCTTTTGAGACGTCAATTGATTTTGAATCTACCACTACAAAATGCCGTTCCTACCGAGAAGAACCAAACAATTGCACTTTTAATAAGCTTTTTTTTATGAGGATACTTTTAATAAAGTTCTTAAACTTGTGTAATGGCAAGTCTAAAATTGATTGTGGAATTTTATTATAGAACATCACACTCATTCCCACAAACGACTTTCGAAACTTCTTGAGGCGTAGTTGAGGAATCGCGAGCATAATTCGATTTCTTAACTAAGTAAGTTACTTCGTAATTATATAAGTACTTAGTTACTTATATATCGCAGAGTAAGAAATGGAACGTCAAGCCATAGTGGTCTTGGGCGTATTCGGATAGCGGAGGTTGGTTTGGTATTTTAGAATAAATGTGTCAACTGTCGAGAGCTTGACACTTGGAGAGGAATTGACATGGACTTTTGGGAAAAGATATCGAGCTGGGAATACGTGGAAGTTGGAACCAACCTAAATCCGGCCTTAATCCGACTTCGCCACGTTCCTAAAGGGAATCCGTTTGTATCCGTGCCGCGTGTGTATATTTAAGTGCGATTGTAAAGTGATAAACTGTGATTAAACTATTCAGCTTGAATCTAGTCTTATTTCCGTGATTTACAATGGACGAAGAGCTGATAGACAATGACTGCCCACGATAACGAGATCAAAACCTTCGGCCCTCCGTTATCAGAAGTGGGATGAAACAAACATTGAAATCTCTAGATGAAACCGAGATGAAACAAACATTGAAATCTCTAGATGAAACCGAGATGAAACAAACATTGAAATCTCTAGATGAAACCGAGATGAAACAAACATTGAAATCTCTAGATGAAACCGAGATGAAACAAACATTGATATCGCTGGATGCAAGTGAGATGAAAATCGGTGCGAACCAATTGACAACGGCAATACAAAATGGCGCTTAGTGATGGAGCAGCAAAACCGTAACTTTGCGGCATTGATCGAGGCAATGGAAGCACCGTCTACTAGCAAAGATATCCGGCTACCTGAGATTAATCTGGATAAGAACAAGATGGATGCTCGCGCATGGGTTGCGTCTTGCGGCCACGGACATGTGCATTACAGATCCAGATTTGCAAGGAGCTTCTCTCATGATGGCTTTGAGTCGTGCGCTTAAAGTCAAACTTTGGCGTGACTGTCACCAATATTATTTCATGGGATGACGTGTACCAACTTTAAAGAGCTGTTTGCTGCCAGGAAATATCAAGACTTATCAATCAAGCTAATCGGTTGTCTGTTTTCCGATGTGGTGAGCGGGACCACTTCCGATCAGCGGCGTTGGCACTGGCAGAGTCGGTGGCGGTGCGCGCAGTCCAGCAACCGGAGGTAGTTGCACCTGGGTGCCTGAGAGTCGACATGTGGACGTATACGAGGTTTGCCCGGTTACCGGTCGATGAAGTCAATCCGGTGAGTCGTTTTCATGTTGTCACGATTATGGAGCCAAATGATGAGAGAACATCTCATTAAAGAAAGTATTGCGCATAGGTTATTGGCTGTGCGTTGTAATAAAGTCGTAAGTATTACCTACCGGTATTAGAAATTCGAGTGTTAATAGTAATTTGCAAATTTTACGTGAGGTTACGTGAGTTTACTTAAGACGGATATAGTTTACAAGTTTTGTTTCACGGTATTTCACGTTATATTAGATGAGTTTTGCGTTTTGATAATATTACGAAAGCTCGTGATATTTTTGATATGATACTCCTTTGTCATCATTGCCTGTCAACTTTGAATATTGAAAAAATAATTTAAGTGACAATATTGACATTAACAATAACAATATTGCTATCAATGAGAAGAGGGTATAATTTCTCTTAGTATCAATGTCACTCACTATTATTATGAAAATCGTACGAATTATTTTAGTGAATTAAAGCTTAGAACGATGTTTTGCGGCATTTCCTGTATTAATTTAAATATAGAGGCTGGTTTTTCAACTACTATGGCTGCAGATACTTCAAAATGTAAGTTGACGAGCGCATTATTTCTAATTTGGATTTTGATTTTATGAATATTGATACAGATATACCAGAAGATTATCATTGCATTTAACGAATATTCGGATTCCTTTACTAACGGATTAGCGCATTAACGGTCGCAACCGGATAACTCAAGATTCATTTAGTAGATCCTAGTTAAATGGATGTCGTCCTTACCGCCGTTCGCCTGATGAGCGGTAGCTAGTTGAGATAAAATTATCGAGATGTTAGATGCGGGTATTAACCAACCCAGGTTCTTCTGGTCCTGTAAAAATAGTCTTAAAGACGTGACGGATGATTACGTGAGAAATATTGAGAATCGAACAGCAACACTGTTCCTGAGCGCGTTCCTTTGTCTATTATATCAGATCAAATTGCGCGTTTATGTGATGCTAAATATTACACGTGTTTAGATTGTGCCAATGGGTTTAACCAAATTAATGTTCACTCTAATGATGATGGTTGAGCTTACCGTGTTAAGAAGGATACTGTTGAGCTTACCGCGTTCGTAATACGGACGGTCATGTACCACTCGAAGCAAGTGATGTAAGTGACGTTAAAGATCGTTATGATAAGATGAACAGTAGCAACTCGAGTAGAGACTCTATCGGCCGTATGAAGTTTGACCGTGCCAGTAGTTATTACGTAGTCGTAGCCCGGTAGAAATCGGTGTCTCTTGAGGCAACTCAAGTAATCCACGGGTGCGCGATGCGCGTTTAGCTCTGGTGGAGGTCATAGTCTTGTCAGAGCAGTGGCGATAGGAGTGCTGACTCGAGTGGTTTCAGAATTAGAATTTTGTTGAATTACTTTTGATTTCTAAAATGAACGACTGTGGTACATGGCTGTGGTAGATGATGTTATGCTACAGTCACGAGACATTGATCAGCGTCTTGAAAGACTATGTTTAGTTATTGATACTTCAACTAAAATGTGATATTTTCCTTTTAAACTGCTCTTTTGCGAAACATAAAGTCTAAACATCTAATCGTAATTATGAGATATCTGCAGGTCGGGTAACGCCTAATCCCGGTAAAATTAAGGCATTTACACAGTTAGCTGTCCAACAGTCAACATTGCGTTTGCCTCTTATTTTCGTAAATATTCCCAATTTTTTTAAAGTAATGAAACCTCTATTCTCTTTGATTATCGGTAACGGGAAGATTAATTGGCAACCAGATTTTGAAAACATTCGGCAACACATTAATGCAATTTTAAGCGATAAACGCGTGGTAATTATTTTTCACTCAGACAATGCTATACAGATGCCAGTGTTAATGGCTACGGTGACATTCTTTTTCAAAAAATTGGTGGTGTGTTACACCTCGTCTACTACTTTAGCAAACGTACCTACTACCAGTGCAGGTTCTAGATACCACTCCTATGAGATAAAGACTCTAGCAGAGGTGAATGCAATAAAACATTTTAGGCACTATTTGCAAGGTCGAGATACAGAGATTTTCAATCTTAAACTTTTAAAAATATCCTGGAACAAGAAAGATTTAACTCCCCGAGTTCACAGGTGGTAGGCTTTCTTACAAGTTTTTGAATTCAAAATTATTTATAGAGAAGGCAAAAAGATGAACCACGTAGATTTTCTATGCTTCAATTATATCGGTTGTTTTTATAAACGTAAGTAAAACAGAAACATGTGAATATAGCGATTTTATGCGAAAAAAATTATTATTTGCTGAGCAAGAGCGTGATGCCGAAATTCTAGCATTCGTTAATAAGATAAAGGCCCAAGAACTACTTACAGACACAACTAACGAATTGCGTTCAGATATTTTATTTAAAGTACAAAGAAATGGTTGTACTTGTTGTTTACCGATAGGGCCTAGGGCGTTTTGCTGGTCTGTTAACAATCGGGTACTCGAGTTTGTTGTACACTTAGGTTAAGAGAAGACTCTCGGGAAAGTCTTTGAACACTATTTTGGTTTGAAAAAAATGACAAAAGTTCGTAAATTTGTGGAAACTTGTATGACTTGTGGAATTGCTAAAACTAGTTCTGAAAAATTATGGGTAGAGTTACATTCTATACCAAAAATAAGTGTCCCGAGGCACACAGTTTACGTAGACATTAAGTAAAGATGACTGAAAAGAGTATGTGATTAGTACTAATTGACGCATTTTCTAAATTCGCTCTTTTAAACCATACGACGCGTATTTATGCCCAAAATGCGACTGAAGCAAGTGTTTCGTTGAATGACACGCCAAATCGTGTCATTGTGGACCAAGATTATTGTTTCTCTAATAAAGAGTATAGAGAGTTTGGTGAGTTGCACAATATTAATTATACCTCATAGCTACTGGCTTCAGTTCAGTCAATGGATAAGTAGAGCATGTGATGAGTAAATTGAAAATATGCTTACTGTAGTTAATCGTAAATTCGTGGAGTATGTTTTGAAGGCCTTAGATTTGAGGCGTACCTATACACGGTTAATTAAGAAAAATGCCCGGCAATGACTGCAATGATTGGAACTAGAGATGTAGAAGATGTAGTCTAATGATCACAATGTAACTGACTGATTTGTAAAATTCTGTCTGATTGGTGAACAAGTAAATTGGAATCGTTTAACTAAGCTCCAGTAGTGGAACACATCGCTCGATTTAGGTGGTGTGTTCAAACATTTCGAAGGTTATCGTCACTCGATGGAGGTGGCATGGTTATCGTCACTCGATGGAGGTGGCATGGTTATCGTCACTCGATGGAGGTGGCATGGTTATCGTCACTCGAAGGTGGCATGGTTATCGTCACTCGATGGAGGTGGCATGGTTATCGTCACTCGATGGAGGTGGCATGAGTTACTATTGCTCGGTTTAGGTGATAGTAACGACCCTTTTGCTGTTTTGAGATGTGATACTATTCACTGCTAAATTTTGGATGTTGTTCACTGATAAGATAGAAGTAGATGTGGTTTCTTGTCTAATGCTGTAGAGAATTAAAGAAAATTTTGTACTGTAGCTATAGCAGTGATGTCAATAATAAACTTGGTGTTTAGTACTAACTTTGCAGTTTGTTAAGTAATGAGCCCTGTAACTAAATGTAATCAGGAAGGGCCGAGAGGAGGCCTTTGATATTGTAGTGAGATTTTTCTTTTGCAGAAGCATCACACAGGGACGTGTGATAGGTCAAAATGGCCGTATCGCAGAGTAAGAAATGGAACGTCAAGCCATAGTGGTCTTGGGCGTATTCGGATAGCGGAGGTTGGTTTGGTATTTTAGAATAAATGTGTCAACTGTCGAGAGCTTGACACTTGGAGAGGAATTGACATGGACTTTTGGGAAAAGATATCGAGCTGGGAATACGTGGAAGTTGGAACCAACCTAAATCCGGCCTTAATCCGACTTCGCCACGTTCCTAAAGGGAATCCGTTTGTATCCGTGCCGCGTGTGTATATTTAAGTGCGATTGTAAAGTGATAAACTGTGATTAAACTATTCAGCTTGAATCTAGTCTTATTTCCGTGATTTACAATGGACGAAGAGCTGATAGACAATGACTGCCCACGATAACGAGATCAAAACCTTCGGCCCTCCGTTATATATATTAAAAACCATATAACATAATATTATTTTCAGCTGGGTTCGTTGGCGGGAAACATTATGCTGAAGCACAGAGACCCAGGATATGCATCGGACGTGTTCCTGCTGTTTGAAACAATAGGGGCCACCACTACTATACGTAAGCTTTTCTTACTACTCAACTGACTTTTGACGACCTCCCTGGCGAATTTGCATTTAAAATAAAAAAATAATTTTATCATAAACCAGGATTCTGCAGTAAGTACCTAACCATTTTTAACCCCCGACGCAAAAACGACGGGGTGTTATAAGTTTGACGTGTCTGTGTGTGTGTGTGTGTGTCTGTCTGTTCCCCTGTGGCGCTCAAACGGGTGGACCGATTTGAATGCGGTTTTTTTTGTTTGAAAGGTGATTTAGTTGAGAGTGTTGTTAGCTATGTTTGATGAAAATCGGTCCAAGATGGCCGCCGCTACAAAATGGCGGATTACATATTTTTTCACAACTCCCTTAATATGGGTATCAAATGAAAGGGCTTGACTAGTAGAATAGCACTATTGCAAATCCAAGATGGCCGCCGCCATAAAATGGCGAAAGTCGGGGGTTTTTTAAATTTTCAATTTACACTTGTACCATATTAGTTTTTTCGCGAAGTTTTTTTCTTTGCTGAGAAAGTAAATACCTACCTAGTTATACCTAATCATTATATTATGTTATTATATTTATCTATTACTGTGAAGGGAAACATCGTGAAGAAACCTGTGCGGCTAAGAGTTCTGCATAAAGCCGTGTGAAGTCTAACAATCCGCACTTGGCCAGCGTGGTGGGCCTAAAACCTTCTCTTTCTGAGAGAAAACTAGTGCCCTATAGTGGTCCGGTAAAATCGGTTGATAATAATATTATATCACAGACTATTTAATTAAAAATTTATTTCATTTTTGATTTTATTTCCCATTTCCACAGGTGACGCTAGCAACGTTAAATCTTCCTACTCTATGCAGGATTTCCTAAAAACCGACATGCTAGGTAAATTGATCTTGAGTTTTCAATTGCCACCACGAGGGTCGAATCACTTGTTTAGAAGTTATAAGGTGAGTGTTAGCGACATAAATATTGTTTACCACGTTTTGTGTCTGTCGGTGATAGATAGTAAAGCTGGCTTGTCTTTTGCACAAAGAGTCAGCATTCAATGTTCGACACCGTAATAGACCGAGTATTCTTGACACAATTCCAAGCTTGCATGACGTGTACCTAAGTACTTACCGTCTCAATTACTTAAACCCGCTTTTAAATAGAAAAACACCGCTTCCAAATCATTACATTCGTTAAAAATAACAGACAGACTAACAAGCAATCCAACTTATAGCACCCCTCTTTTTGCATCGTGAGTTCTATCATCAGGCAAATCATCAGGCACCAGAATCAGGACCTGAATTCTCTGATGATCCCTGATGATCCCTGATGATCTCTGAATCCCTGGTGATGATGATCCCTGAATTTCCAGGATAAAAAGCAGCCTATGTCCTTCTGTAAGTTGTAGTCTATCTCTATATCGAATGTCATCAAAATCGGTGCAGTAGTTTAGGAGTGCAAGCGTAACAGAGTTACTATCGCATTTATAATACTAGTATGGATTGAGTAACATAAAATTCGAAATTTTCAGATAATGCCAAGAAGTCAAAACGCTTTGGCCATCGTCAACGCAGGGTTCAGCGTTAAGCTCGACAACAACGGCTGTGTCGACTCAATAAGAATTGTTTACGGCAACATTTCGCCCGAGTTCATACACGCCAGCCGAACGGAGGCGTATTTGAAGGGAAAGAACCTTTTCAACAACCAAGTGGTGCAAGAGGCGATCGAGGTACTGAATAAGGAGTTGGTGCCGGTGAAGAAGCCCCCGGCGCAGTCGCCGTGGGCAAGAAAGAAACTGGCAATAGGACTATTTTACAAGGTAATTAAAAAAAATTATGTGAGGTTTGCTTGAATCGTTTTTGAAAGAAAGATTTTTTATTTTAACTACTACCGCACATTTCAACAAAAAAAAAACTTTAATTAAAAAAGGTATTTAGTTATTGGGTGCTGACTTAATAGGAATGGCGGAGGGAATCGTAACTCAAAACAATAACAATTACCCAAAATATAAACGCTAAACAACACAAGGCGTCTTAGGAAGGCTCAGGGTCAATCAGCAGGCAACAGAGAGAGCTGGAGTATTTCGAATTTAGAATTGAAATGAGGAGATTCGTAGGAGAACCAGAGTCCGAGATCCGAGAAAGACGACCCTGCACCGGCAAATGCGTTGGAAGATCCCTCATATGACGCACATTTCAAGCGAGTCGCTGGCAGTCGTTAGATACAAGCAACACAATCTGCGGCGATACTTGCAAGAGATCTATATCTAGCAGTGGACGTCTACCGATTAAAACAACGACATAAGTCTTGCAAGAATCACCCCAGAGTATGGTCTTATGTCAGTACGTTAACGACCATTAATGCTCAACATTAAAAGATGGAAGAAGCATCTGTTAATATCGAGCATTCAGTCAAAGCATCATTCAGGCATAGTTAGCGTCTCGGCTCGTATACTTACTATATGATCTGCTCAAGAATAATGTCCAAAAAGCTTTTATCCATAATTTAATCCTCTTTTTTCTTCAGTTCGTCCTCAGTTTCACTCCAGACGGAACCCTCTCCCCGCGATACCAATCTGGTGGCCAGCTAATCGTCCGGCCCGTGTCCAGCGGGACTCAGGACTTCCAAACAGATCCCACGCTGTATCCTCTCAATCAGCCCGTGATGAAACTGGAGGCTGCGATCCAAAGTTCCGGTGAGGCGCAATACGTGAGCGGCATACCGCCGATGCCGAACGAAGTACACGGCGCATTTGTGCTGTCCACAGTCCACAACGGCGCAGTAGATAACGTTGATGTTGCTAGTGCTTTGGTAAGCTATCTTTAATTTTTTAGATGCTTTATAATATACCTAATATTATAAATCCGACTGCGCAGAAGCCGCCGAAGCTCATAATTTAAGGCAGCTTCTGTGCTGCTTTTTTATATAAAAAAATTATATCAAAATTTTATTTCTTGATTTTTTCGTAAACCATTAATATTTTCAAAAATCTGTAGAAACTTCATAATGATTTTTAAAATCCTATTCAACGAGGTACAATCGAGAGTAGTGTGTTTTCGGTGACTAGCCCTCTCAGTCTAGAATTCCGCCGCCCGCTATATTGTTTCTCATTGTGACGTCTCTACCCTTGCTGGTAGATTCGAATCTAATGAAACCTCTTTTTTTTAATCTTTCTGGCCTTTTAGGCTACAGGCGGGTAGAAATGTACATTCCCGAAAAACATTAATCTCCTTTTAGGGCAGTCGGGTACTCGGGTAAGAAGCATGTGAATTAGATAATCGGTTTACATTACAGAAATTAGAAGGCGTCTTGGCTGTATACACGGCTAAAGATATACCCGGAAAAAACTCTTTCACCTTCCCCGGAATACAACTTCAAACGGACGATGAGCCGATTCTAGCAGATGAAAACATAAAATACCACGGACAACCGGTGGCAATAGTGGCAGCTGTAAGTCACGATCTAGCTGTGAAAGCGGCTAAAAAAGTCACAGTCACATACAAGAATGTTGTAAACACGCCGCCAATTTTAACTATCAGCCAAGCTAAGAAATTCAGCGATCGAATCTTCTCGGGGCCCACAATCGAGCCAAAGGGCAGAGGGAATAATGTTAAAAAGGTGGTCAAAGGCGTGTTCGAGTTGAAATCACAGTATCATTACTATATGGAACCGTTGTCGTGCGTGGCGATCCCGCTCGATAGAGGATTGGAAGTATATGATACATCGCAATGGATGGATTTGACACAAATTGCTGTGTCACAGTGCTTGCGTATGCAAGAGAGCGAGTGAGTTTATGAAATTCTACTAGATGTAACAATTTTTGTAAAGGGGACGGATATGTGCTAAACTTTTTCAATTCGTCATTTTGAATTTTGTAAATCACAAAATTAAATTGAATATTATACCTAGCTGATGCATGGCTTCCTTCCCGCTGGCTTCACTACCAATTTTCAGCTCAATCGGATTTATCACTTAAATACGATACAAGAATGCAACAGACAATCATTTATTTTTATAAAATACGAGTAAGTATTAATAAACAGGATAACAATGATAATGATACTTACTAATTCTGGTGTGCACACAATCTCTAAACTACTTAACTACATTGATTTTCCCTGCAGAAAAGTGTACGTATTAGGTACATTAGAGCTGTTAATTTAGGTCTAAAAGCCAATGCCAAGGTAATGTAAGATGACCTAAGTACTTAATCTGTTTTTTTTTTTATCTTTATTCCTCTGAAGGGTTTCTCAACCAAACCAAGGTTGATGTAACGGTGCATATTGCAGAAAGTTGGTATCCATAAATATTTTATTTTCAGTGTCCATCTTAAAGTTCGTCGCCTCGGCGGTGGTTTTGGCGGGAAAATCAGTCGTAACGTGCAGGTGGCGTGCGCCAGCGCAATCGTCGCGAAGGGAATGAATCGCCCTTGTAGATTCGTACTGCCGCTACAGACCAACATTACTATTGCCGGCAAAAGACTGCCTTTCCAGTGCGAATATGAGGTAAAACTACACTAGCCCAGTTTTTGTGGAACATTTATAAGTTAGCCATTAAAGTTGAGCCATTACAAACGTGCGAACTGAGTCATGAATCATTAAGATCATAGAGGTTATGAGGACTCTCCCTCGCTCTTTATGACCTGTTATCGACTATCAACAAATCCTATTTAACTGTTACAAACAACACCAGAGAAATCCAAATTCCAGTTTCCAATTCCAGTTGACCAGCTCACACTCCGGCCGGAGAGGTCCGATAAAAATGATTTATGATGTAATGGCTCAACTATAATGATGGTAAGTGACGATTTTAGTATGCATCGTCACTTACCATCATTATAGTTGATATCATTATAGTTCTAATAAGTATGTCAGCACGCTAACCTGGAGTAGTGATGGTTCCTTAAGAAACCGTCAAGTTACTTTCAGGTTAGCGTAATTTAAGTTATTATAAAGTAGATCTACCTACTCGATATCATATTTCATATTGTTTTCGATCGTGTATTATTCCAGGCCGGTGTGGATAACGATGGTAAAATTCAATATGTGAACGCAACGATCACAGAGGACGATGGCTTTTCTCACAACGAGAACATTTTGGACTTCGTGTGGGGCGGCTTTCCCAGCTGTTACAATACTGAATACTTCAATTTGAAGACATACGCTGTTCTTACCGATTTACCTTCTAACACCTTTGCCAGAGCGCCTGGTGAGTAAAAGTAGAAAGTATGACTACCAATACTGAATAAGATATAGATAGAATATTCCACCGCTGTGCTTCAATAATGTGACAAGTCCAAAAATCTATTCTTTTTATTTGATAATTAAAACCGCCGTGTCCGTTTTTTTTAGATAGCACATTTGTTTATAATGAATCTTAGATCGATGGTTAAATATAGCTATTTGTAGAAGTAATTAATAATTTTTAGAAGTTATGAAACAGTCTCCTGTAAATTTGCATTTTTCAAGATAACACATTATTGAAGCAAAGGGGCATTTAAACCTAGTAGGTACTATTTGTTAAACCTATTAGGTAAACCTAGTAGGTACGTAGGTACCTACTAAGAATACTTAGTATAAAAATAAAAAATATGATTTAATATTTAAGGTACACTAGAGGGCATCATGAGCATTGAAAACATTATGGAACACATAGCCGTTGCCGTAAAAAAAGATCCCACTGACGTTCGTTTAGCCAACATGAGAACCGAAGACAACGATTTACCGAAACTTATAACAACCCTAAAAGCCAAGGCTCAGTATGAGAAGAGGTTAAAGGATATCAAAGCCTTCAACAGAAACAATAGATGGAGGAAGAAAGCCATCAACATCAACGTAATGCTGTTCCCCGTACAATATTATGGCAACTACTCAGCCATGGTGTCTATTTACCGTGGTGATGGTACCGTGACTATTACGACAGGCGGTATCGAAATGGGTCAAGGCGTTAACACTAAAGCTGCTCAGGTGTGCGCTTACGAACTGGGAATACCGCTCGAGAGCGTATCAATTATACCTCACTATTCATTCGTGGCGGCGAATAACGTTTTCTCGGGCTCGAGTATCGTGAGCGAAAGTGTTTGCTACGCGATCATAAGAGCGTGTGGCATTCTGAAGCAACGCCTGCAACCTGTAAGAGCTGAATTGGCGAATGCAACGTGGTTGGAGGTGATACAGAGAGCCGGTGAGGAGCAAATCGATCTCACAGCCTCGTATATGATGACCGATAAGGAGCCAGATTTGCAGAGCTACAGCGCGTTCGCTGTTGCGATTTTGGAGACCCAGTTGGATGTGTTAACGGGCAAGTTTCAACTGGATAGATGTGACATACTGGAGGATGTTGGACTGAGTGCCAATCCGAATATCGATGTTGGCCAGGTAAATTTCGTTTGCAATAATGCATTGTTTAAAAATATGTTTAACAATAATTAAGAATATTTTATCGTCATACTTAACTATTTTATTGTTATTTTATTCTCCTTAATTTTATTTAAAGCTCAATCTTTCATTTTCAGGTTGAAGGTGGTTATGTACAGGGCCTGAGTTATTTGACATCTGAACATTTGGTCTTCGATAAAAAAACGGGCGAATTGTTATCAAATGATGCACTAGAGTACGAAGTGTTTTTGGCTAAAGATATTGTAGTTGATTTCAGAGTTAACTTGTTATACAATTCTAAAAATCCTAAAGGCGTTTTGGGCTCTAAAGGTAAATCATATCAAAGGAATATCAGATCCAATTAACAGCCCCCGCACACTGGGTGAGTGGGCCACTAGTGACGACGACTAGTGGCCGGCCACAAGTCGCGGAAGAGATTTTTCATACATTTTAGGGACCTTTCAGATAGACCGGCGCGGAGAGCAGAGCAAATTTTAATCGCATTCAAAATAGAATCTTAAGACATTGAAATAAGCTTTATTTTTGCGTTTTATCTCTTTTATGATAAGAGGATGCTCGAGGATGCTCCCAATACGCTCTGTGTGAAATATTAAGAGCAGCCGCTCGGCTGCTCGTCGAGCCGGTCGGCTGCTCTATGCTCGTGCTCTTTCGTGCTCGAGCATCCGACTGGCTCCGTTCGCGTGCTCTTTCATGCTCGCACAGCCGACCGTAGGCCGAATTGCTCTGCCATCCGGCCCAAGAGCGTACGCTCGGCTCCGAACGCATCCGCGTGTCCGTTCACACAGACCGGCGCGGAGAGCAGAGCAAACTTAAACGGCCGGTCTGTGTGAAAAAAGAAATGCTCTCCGATGCTCTCCGCGCCGGTCTATCTGAACGGTCCCTTATATTGTACCACCGCTCACTGAGCGCTCAAGTGGCCGCGTTCGAGCCACAAGAAAATGTATGAAGAATCTCTTCCGCGACTTGTGGCGGCCACTATTCGTTTCTAGTGGCCCAGTGTGCGGGGGCTATTATAACCCGGCAATGCATGGGTAATGAGGTTAGAAGTCTATGTAATTTGTGTCTGAGTTTGTCGATTCATAAGTTCCCTCATCATTGTCAAAATTCTTAATATAAATCATGTGTCGTACTCGTCGACTTCTGACTTCTGTTATCTATGGTTAATCTAATATAGCAAATATGAACGAAAAAGAAAAAAAAAACGGTAAACTCTTACAGAAACTCGTACAGAGTTTCATGTGAAATTAAAGTTTCTCATTGTTTCGCGACTACGCGACAGCAAAGAGGATAGGTATAAGAGAAAAAGCATAAGTGCAGACAATTAATTATTGTCATAAATTGAAAAACAAAATTGCACATTGATTCGATTGTTTCATAGGAAAATTACGTAGTTAATTTTTTTGTTACCCTATGACTTTTGGTCATAGGTTTTTATATAATTTTTGATTTTCCTATAAAACAATTGAAGCAATGTGCAAAGTTTTCTCAATTTACTAGTTGTCTGCACTTGTGCTTTTTCTCTTATGGACGGCTCACGGCATCATAATATCCTAGATACCCAGACGGGTAGGTATGTAATTATGTATGTAGGTATACATATTATGTGGGATTGCTTATAGCCGGCAGGCGGCAACGGCTAGATGGATTTAAAAAATGAGGGGTTTATCGTTTCGTCTAAAGTTAAACTTTTGCTAATCTATCTATCTATCTAATAATCTATAATACTATAAAGTAGCTTGTCCTGACTGACTGACTGATCATCAACGCACAGCCTAAACCACTGAAGCTAGAAACTTGAAATTTTCACAGTAGCTTCCTTTTATGACGTAGGCGCACACTAAGAAAGGGTTATTGCGAATTTCACCCCTAAGGGGGTTAAATAGGGGATGAAAGTTTGTATGAAAGTCCGTCATTTTACAAGTTATATCCATGAAAATTGGTATTTAGGTTTTCGGTTAAAAATAAAGAATTATGTATTTAAGGAATTTTGAAAAAACTACCCTTAAGTGGGTTAAATGGGGGATGAAAGTTTGTATGAAAGTCCGTCATTTTTAAAGTTATATCAATGAAAATAGGTATTTGTATTGTCGGTTATAATTAAAGATATACGTGTTTCAGGAATTTTGGAAATTCCACTCCCAAGTGTAAAATAGGGGGATGAGATTTGAATGAATCCACGCGGGCGAAGTCGCGAGCATCTGCTAGTGAATTATATGGCTAAGTCTCGTTTTTAACCGACTTCCAAAAAGGAGGAGGTACTCAATTAGGCGCGTTTTTTTTTTAAACATTATGCTGTGGTAGTCGGGTTTGGGTTTTTCAATTTTATCTTTTTGGTATCATGTTGAATTTGGACATAAGTAATATCCTAAAAAAATAATATTTTGCAGCTGTAGGAGAGATGGGCATCGTCACCTCGCACGGTGTGATTTATGCGTTGAGGCAATGTATCATGGAGTCACGCAAGGATTCTGGATACGATCCTAACGAATGGATTGATCTTGGTAACTAATAATAATATAATTATTTATTTCTAAATCTTTTTTTTTTTGAGGTAATTTTTATTAAAAACTATTTAAAATACTTAAAATTAAAAATTACAAATCAAATAATCTTTCTTAATCTGTTTCTTTTTATTTATTGATTTCGGTTTTTAATGTAATTAAAAAAATTTGTAGAAGTTAAAAAATTAATCTAAAGGCCAGCGCACACCGATGCACAGTGGGTCGACCCACCGCGGTGAAGTGGGCCGGCCGGCCGCCGCATTTTTGCCGCCGCAATTACGATAGATTACACGTGATTACACGTAAATAAGTCCACCCAATCTCTTGACACGCTTAAGTACCTACCTACTTAATTTATCCAAAGTGAAAATGTGATATGTTTTTCTTTTGCTTTCCAGATATACCTCTTACTACGGAGTCGATACTTAAAGCGTTGGACGTCAAACTTGGCGAGATGCAGTTAAAGTAGATAAAACTGGCCTGTTATTTTATATAATGTTTGTTTGCTGTGTTATTTTACTTGTATTTGTTTTCTTATCTGTTGTTATTGGTTTGCGTTTTATATTATGATGACAAATTATCCAAGCTTTTTGAAAATTCCATATCTACTACCTAAGTAGTTTTTACTACTTTTTTACTTTCTAACTATGCCTAAATGTTGTTGTTTTTCTACTTATAGCCGGGTCAAAATAGATGTAAAAATGTTATCAAATAACAGTAATTCCGACAGAGCTGAATTTTGGTAGAGACCTTGGGTACACCAGTAGGAAAAAAGTGTCAAAAGCCCCCATTGATCCCATGTCTGCTAAAAAATTTATTCAAGGTCAAAGTCACAAATTTCCTTTTTTTTTTTTTTGGATTTTTCTCGTAAACGGTAAGTTTTATAAAAACACAATCCAGGCAAAAATTGTAATTCATAAAAATATCTACAAAAATATTCTTTTTACTTTTTTTTCCTAAGAATCACCATTCCTAAGATATCGCCATTCTAAAAAAGTTCACGCCTACTTTGACACACTTTATCAAATTGCAAGTGTACTTAATAATTGTTAAACTATAAATCTCAGATTTTTCCTTTCTTGAAGCTATTCTTGAAAGGCTTTAGATTAGATTAGATTTAGATTAGATTTCCGTTAGAAAAATAAAAAAAATCATTTTTCAATTTTTATTAACAATTTTCGTAGTCGCAAAATTAGATGTTTAATTTAAGTTTCTAATTTTGCACCAAAGAAAATTGTTAATAAAAAATTGAAAAATTACTTTTTTTTAATTTTTCCAATGGAAATCTATTCTACAGTCTTTCAAAAATAGCTTCAAGAAACGAAAAAAATCTGAAATTTATAGTTTAACAATTATCACACTTGCAATTTTCATCTTCAAGTAGCAAATTAACTATTGCCACACTATTGCATAACTAATTGAGAAATTGTGATAATTTCATTTTTTTTGACGGATTATTGTTCATTTATCTATCCAGCAAGCCTCTGAATTTTTGCGTTTCTTAAATTTTATATTTAATATCCTTAAACAAATTTTATTGATAAAGTGTGTCAAAGTAGGCGTAAACTTTTTTAGAATGGCGATATCTTAGGAATGGTGGTTCTTAGGAAAAAAGTATAAAGAATATTTTTGTAGATAATTTTATAAACTACAATTTTTCCCTGGATTGTGTTTTTATAAAACTTACCGTTTTCGAGAAAAATCCAAAAAAAAAAACGAAAATTGTGAGTTTGACCTTGAATAACTTTTTTAGCAGACATGGGATCAATAGGGACTTTTGACACTTTATTCCTACTGGTGTACCCAAGGTCTCTACCAAAATTCAGCTCTGTCGGAATTACTGCTGATTGAAATGTATATTTTGACCCGGCTATTACTGTAATTGTTTTTCTGTTAATTAATTTTAAAGTATAATGTCCGTTGGTGTAACTATTACCTATATGGTGGTATAGATATGATATAGATGTTTTAAATAAATTGTTTATAAATGTATTGTTGTTATTTATACTCGTCTTTCAATCAACCCATTACCGACCCCCACTACAAGGCACTGGTCTCCTCTCAAAATGAGAAGGGCCGTAGTTCATCACGCTCACCAAGTGCGGATTGGTAGATTGCACACGCCTTTGAGAATAGGGAGACCTTTCAAGCATGCAAGTTTCTTCAGGATGTTTTCCTTCACTGTTAAAACAGGCCCTGGTAAAAATAAAAAGTTTTTGAACGTTGTTCCCACGAGACTAGGGAGTTATTAGGTACTGTAATTAGACAGGTCCTGGTAAAAAAAAGTTTTCAGACTGGGAAGGACTTGGAGAAGTGGGTGGGAAGTCAAAACTTTTCTTCATCAAGGTTTTAACTTCCCTCTCGAAAATTGCGTTATAAAATGTCTAACATTCCTGTTAGAAATTTGATAACTCAATAATAATTCACTCACTCGCTGTAACTGTATTAATACTTAATAATAGTTAGTTAAGGGTGGATTTCCCAACAGCAAAATTCGCACGGCATGGGTGAAATCGGTACTGTCCAACGTTAGTATAAAGATCTAATATTTTTTTCTAGGTAGAATAGGTAGATACCTATGCGAGACAATAAATATTTATTGATTAGGACTGCAGTTTAGGAAATAAAAAATTTTTAAAGCCCCGAATTTATCATTTCGGTAGCTGTCCTCATAACCTTTTTCAATGTAATTTCCCTCATAAATCAAAAAGTATTGCTTATTTAGGTATATGGCTACTTTCATTTAAATTGTGAATAGTGAGAGTATAGTTATAAAATAATTTTATGATAATATCTACTTAGTTTAATAACTGGTAAGTAAAAATGCTTGTGTCCCAGAAAGTCCTCTCATCTCGGTGTTTTTTTTTAATCGATTATAGTTTTGCATAGGACAACTCTAGCTCCCCCCTCGTGCGCTTAAAATGTACGTAACAGTGTGGTCTATGTGCTTATCGTGGGAGGAAATGCGCCGCTTGCCTGCGTGTTACCGCAAAAAAAGTAAGTAGTTCAATTCGGTGGCATGTGACAAACTTCTTATCATTTCCGTGTACAGGTGTAACTTGTCTTGCAATTAGTTAATACATATAAAATACTATTCAAGAGTGCGTAATGGCAATACGTTTATTTGTGTAATATTCATATCATCTTGTAATAAATAGTTTTCTTGTAATGCTAATTTTTGTCCGTATTTCTAATTTCGGTGTTATCATTTCGGTGGATTCGGTGGGCTAAATTGTCAACCGAAGTGACAAAAAACTCACCGAAATGATAGAAAGTCTCATTTCAGTTTTTTTAAATCTTAATTATCTCATTTCGGTGGATTGCTGTATCATTTCGGTGTTTAATTGTCTCATTTCGGTGGATTGTTTTATTATTTTGGTAGATTATTATTTGTTTCGATGTAAATTCAAGCCAGCAGGTAATTTTTTAACTAAACCACTTCAAAAAAAGAGTTTATGTATTTGATCCGTACGTACGTATGTATGTATGTATGTATGTATGGCCACAATTATCTCAAAGACTAATGAACCGATTTTGATAATAATTTAGTTAATAATGACTCATTATAATCAGTATTTAATTAAAATATATGTCTTTTCATTTAGTTTTATTCTATTCCTTTTATTGTAGGTAGGTGCATTTTTTGTGTGAAATCCAGAGGAATATCTAAAATTAAGTAGAACATACGTAACAAATTGTCACTCATGATAGTATACAACCTTTCACACTTGCTAAGAGTGCATCTATTTAGTTAAAGTGTATGATTGAGGCTGCTCAGTAGTATATTTAATATATTTTCAGTGAATTTTAATTTCGGTGGACAGTTTCTATCATTTCGGTGGCTACTTATATCATTTCGGTGGCTAGTTTTATCATTTCGGTGGAATTAAAATTTTAAACACGTATTCTCATGAGTTTATAAGACATATTTTGATGGCATTCAATAAGAGCATAAACAATAACAAGAAGAACAATAAACCATAGTTCAAAGTTGAAAAAACTTAATAATAAAAAAGTCCACCGAAATTCAAGAAAAAACGGCTTTGTTGAAATTGCCCCTTAAGTACATGTCGTCCTACGTAAGCCAACTCAACAGTCAACACGACGCGATAATATCCTATAGGTAATAATTTAGCTAATTGCGGTGCATCGCGGATTAGGACAAAACTGGAGAAGAAAACGCGATCAGCTAGTTTGATATGTTCGAAATTTTAATGAATGCCAAAACGTTTGGTTTATAATACCTACAATTTATATTTTTTTAATTTTTATTTGTTACTTAGGTACTAGGCATACATAATATAAGAACATTACGTAATATCTAACATTAAATTAATTAATATATAAATTTACTTTCCTTAATTCATCGTAGGTACTTAGGTACTTACGTTAATAATAAAACGTAATGAAAAGAAAATATATTACCTGTATGCAAAGAACAGTTCCGATTCGCTTACTGTTAACTGATAACTCGTCAACATCCAGTCCTATAGACTTTGGACCTGGAAAGCTGAAATTTTGCACACAGGTTTCCCTAATAATGTAAATACCTATAAGAAAAAAGTTCGGATTTTTCAAAATTTCCATGGGATAGGAAATTTCCAATCCCACATGATTGAGGGAGGTCACTACTTCTATATAAATATGCCTATGCGCGATTTCAGATTCAGGCATTTTAGATTACTTATTGGCATATACGCCACATTTCGCGTTTTAATCAGGAACCCGCGTCCACTCACCTGTAGGTTATTTCAGCTTGTACGTGGCATTCTTGGCGACTCTCGTACGAGCTAATAAGCGCAAAGGCAAGCGTTTACGCATGTTCAAAAACGATAAGTGCAAAAAAACGTCCTAATTATCGCGCCGCATCGCGTTGCGTTGAGTTCTCTTACATAGGACACTTACCTTCACTTACCGTAGACGCTAAGCGGGTGTATCCTACTATAAACATTGTAAAGAAAACGCTACAGTGAATAACACATTTAGTTGATATCACCAGTTGAGGGATGACTTGCGTTGATTTTACTGTGAACGGGCAAAAATGTTCAGGTATTTCTCAAGCTCACTTTTATAATACTTAATAGAATAGAAAAAAACTTATTTTTCTAATTAAAAATCACTTTTATCACAAAGTGTTTCTGAATTGTCAAACTGAGTCGTAACTCGGAATGCACTTCCTACCTATAAGCTAAAATTACTTACTTCGTTAAATACCTAATTAAAATTAAGTATACTGATTTCAGTTTACACTTATTAAGTACACTAAATATAGTTAAATTCACGCTGTTTTTATTTATCATTTATAAATTTTATCATATCGTTTTTTGTAAGACGTTACTTTTATTGTTTTCTATTAGTATTAGTAAGTATATATTAGTATTAAAATTTATCACGGAATTTTATTAAGACGTTTTCGATAGTTGCTCCTTATCTACCCCTGTATATTCAAACACTTTATGAGGTAGGTAGGTGTGGTATGTATGTATTGCACCAACCAAACGATACTTACAACTTGAAATGGTTTTTCAGTAAACAGCTCTCTTCCGCGAGAGACTACCTTGTACTCCTACATAGCGTATCACCTGGGCCTCCCCGGGACAAAGGCGATGTGCAGGCAGGGAGTATGCGGCGCGTGCATTGTGAACGTGACCGCACAGAGAGAGACCAGCGGCACCGTGGAGACTTTCTCCGTTAATTCCGTAAGTTATTCATGCAAGAGAGAGGAGCTTGTACTCCTACATCGCGTATCACCTGGCGCTCCCCGGGACAAAGGCGATGTGCAGGCAAGAAGTGTGAGGAGCGTACTTGCACAGGGCATCAAGTATCAGATGAAAATAAAATTGTTACAGGATTATACAAAACAATCTATTTACCCGACGCAGTAGGCCTAAATATGAGTTTCGAGAATATGGGTTTCGAAGATCAACCAACCACCCAAAATCAGATGACAAAAAGCCATAACAAAATTATTGATGTTATACTTATATTACTTAAGTATTTTACCAAAATGTACTACTTACCTACTTAAGGGGGCTTCGAAAGAAATTGGAGGACTTTCACAAGGCTATTTCGTCTTCTAGTGCAGATTTGTTTGCAATTACAGAAACAGGCTGCAACGAATCCGATTCATGATGGCGAGATAGTTCCGCCTGGTTACATTATAACAGCCCCACACTGGGCCACTAGTGGCGGCGACCTAGTGGCCACACAAGTCGCAGAAGAAATTTTTCATACATTTTCTTGTGGCTCGAGCGCGGCCACTCGAGTGCTCAGTGTGCGGTACCATATAAAATGTATGAAAAATCTCTTCCGCGGCTTGTGGCCGGCCACTAGTCGTCGCCACTAATGGCCCAGTGACCTTCATTATTTCATGAAAAATGAAAGTTTCTCTGCGTTATTGTCCCCTACACAGGGAGGAACAATCAGCGACTATGAAGTTGGAATCGTGGTGGCTTTGGGAGATTACAGGTAATAAAGGTGTAAAAAATCGTACGTCAAAGTATAAAGTCTGGGACAAATTAATAGCATGCTTATATACGTAAATATGTATCTATTTACTTAGCGACTGGATTTCAATTTCAATTTTTTTTATTATGTAGGTAAGTACCTACGTACCTACTATTATTATCAATTCCGTTATGCATCAGACAATTCCGTCAATCATAGGCGATAAATGACGGATGGTGCAGAAAATACTAGGAAAATCATAATAAGTACATAATATATAAGGCTAGAGACAAATCCAGCGAAACACTGAATCGTCAGTTTTAAATACGGATTATCTGTGGATTATAAATATGCCCAGCAGAATCCGCTTTCCGAATCGGTGGTAGAGTCTTGATTTTAAAAGGTACAAGTTGGTTTATATACACCTTACATGGAATAAATAGTTTTGAATATCTATATTTTTCACGTCCAGTGTCTGGTGCTGGTATTCTCCTGCCACGGCTGGGACATCACCACCATAGAGGGCGTCGGCAACCGGCTGAAGGGCTACAGCGAGGTGCAGAAACGCATCGCCGCGTTCAACGGAACCCAGTGCGGGTTCTGTACGCCTGGATGGGTGATGCATTTAACTAGGTAAATATTCTACCAACACGCTCACACCTATTTCTGCGGGTATGCTATGAGCGGTAATTTAGCGCAGTGGCCAGTGGGTGGCATAATAGTAGTTTATGAAACGGTTGCATAATAGAGGTTATTAAAACATGAGTGTGAGTTTAAAAAACGAACCGCAGGTGAGTTTTTTAATAGTATCACACGAGTGTTTTAATACCTAATTATGTAGAGTTTCATACACTACTTTATCTAAACTCATATCTTAAAATCCAAACCATAAAATCTTGGTAATATTTGTCGTGAGTTTTCCTTGATTTTGCTGGCAAAAGATTGTTGGTCGGTGGTCATGTGGAGTTAAATTCTCTTCAGTATCACTGCTAGACATTTTCCGCACAATAAAAACCACGTATTGTAAAGTTTTGAGTAACAAAAACAACAAATAAAAAATTTAAATAATATAGCTAGCGTATGGCGCCAAAATTCAGTTGTTACAAAATGTGCGTGCAGACTGCAGTATCAGGTGATGTCTATTGTCTATGGTCATTTATAGTAGCGCCACACTCTGACCGCCGCGCCATCACGTCTAAATAATAATTGCAGGAAGAAAATATGCTCTATATTAATTCGTATAATATCTAAAATTATAGTAGGTAATACAATAGCACACAAAAGCTATAGACAATACAATACATCTAACGTAAAGGGCCAAGGAGGTCGCGCGAATTTCCCGCCATGGCTCAAAAATCTAGAACCCAGAGTTGTGACTCGACCAGACCTGTACTATAATGGAGAAAAAAATATTTTATAGCATTATTTTGCAAGAATTTCCTAACAAAAAAGTGTTATAATGATTTTTTTTTAATATTATAGATATATGTGAATAAAGTAGGCCAATATATGATACATTTTGATTTCTTAATCAGGATTTTAAGATATGAGAGTAGATAAACAATATTATAAAGCTGTTTAACCTGTTTTATAGACGGAATATAGTCCGTCGAGGGTTATAAGTCACAGTTAAACAATATTCTTAATATTTGTCGTTCTAAAATTAGTATCATTTCGCAGCCTCCTAAATAAAGGCCTCAATATGGTTGAGATGGAGAACTCGTTCGGCTGCAACACATGTCGCTGTACAGGCTACCGACCGATCCTGGACACGATCAAATCGTTCGCAGTGGACGCCAGCCCCGCGCTCTGCAGACAAGTTGAAGACATCGAGGAGCTCACTGCCTGCGTCAAAGACAACGCCAAGATTTGCGACCGAAAGTGTTCTACGTCCAGCGATGGTGACTGGAGTATCATCAACCCTGTCAAAGAACGGGATATGATCATATTAAATTGTGGAGAGACGACCTTTATCAAGGTCTTTGAGGAGGATCAGATATTCAATATGTTGAACACTTATGGTGCGGAATCTTCTATGTTGATTGATGGGAATACTGGGAAGGGTAAGTTAAACACTAAAGTTGTCATCTAAACGGACAATAGAATAGATACTTAACTGTCGGTTTAATACAAATTCACGCCTCACCACTGAACTGATATTGACGAAAATTGGCACAAAGGTAGCATAATTCCCGGAGACTGTTTAAGCTGGTATCTAAATCAAAGTCTTCCCATGGAATTTATGTAAGTATAAAACCTAAAAATCCACGCGGATGAAGTTGCAGGTATCAGCTAATAAAATGATAAGTTGAGTCGCTACTGAGTGTTATTTTTGATAATTCTTATGATACTATACAATGATACTATATATGATACTATATATACTATATACATATATCATAAGAATTTTCTAAACAGCCCATAATATAAAACTCTTGCAGGGGTTTTCCAAGATATGGAGTATCCACGGGTTCTTATAGACATCAGCGATGTGCCATCTCTGAAGCAGTACTATTTTGACCAGAACCTAGTTCTCGGAGCCAACATTTCAATGCAGGACTGCTTGACACTGTTCAAGCGAACCGCATTGACCATGAACCAATTTTCCTATTTAGAACAATTCGCTGAACATTTCGTTATGATCGCACATATTCCGGTACGAGAGGTAGGTTGTGGTATATTGTGTAGAATACATGAAATTTTTATAGCCTTACTAAATTTATTCATACCTACTGGTAAGAGTGGTAAGTAGCTTGCAACATGGAGATGGAAATAGGATGCTTTTGATCATTTTACTGATATCTTTAAGAAAAACAAAGAGTTCCCACGGGAATTTTAAAACCTTAGTAGAGTGTGGCTCTCGACTCGCAATTTTGTGTAACTGATTTTTGTTTAATAATTCGAGTTTGCTAACATTTTCAGTTGGGTTCATTGGCCGGTAACATCATGCTGAAATATAGGAACCGAGCTTATCAATCTGACGTGTTTGTACTATTCGAAGCAATTGGTGCCGTTATCACTATTCGTAAGTAATTAAGCATGTTCTTAATGTTATTGTTTATAAGATAATAAGAACTTAATCAAAAAATAAAAAACCCGTTGGGCTGGCATACCTACTTACTTCTTACTACTGGCATATCGATGAGGCGTTCGACTGAAAACTGAAAGAATAATTAATTAGGACTAAAAGTTCCCAGGGGTGCGGGTAGTGCTCCTAATAGTTGTAGAACAATAATGGAGAACAAAAATGAAGAACAAAATTGTAGAACCTTTGTAGGAAATAATTCCTACAAAGTAAGTAGAAACTTTTGTAAGAATGAAACCTACTTAATTTGCAATTCGTAGATTTTCGAGATATGAGTAATTAATCTAAACAAGTATAAATTAAAAATTTAAAAAACCCCCGACATTTGCCATTTTGTGGCGGCGGCCATCTTGGATTTGCAATATGCTTATGGGAGTTGTGAAAAAATATGTAATCTGCCATTTTGTAGCGGCGGCCATATTGGACCAACACTCTCGACTAATAATTCACCTTTTAACAACAAATAAAACCGCATTCAAATCGGTCCACCCGTTCGAGCGCCACAGGGGAACAGACACACGCACGCACGCACGCACGCACGCACGCACGCACGCACGCACGCACTCACGCACACACACACACACACACACACACACACACACACAGACATGCCAAACTTATAACACCCCGTCGTTTTTGCGTCGGGGGTTAAAAAAGGGTCCTTCGATCTCCCCTACACCCTCAGGAGTCAGGACACTCCTTTGGAGCCTCTTGGTATGTTCATCTGGGCACGTCAAAGTATAATAACTGTACCTAGTTACTAATTTACAAAACTCTTCTCGAAGCCAAATACTTAGTTGAAAAAAAAATCGGCCAAGTGCGAGTCAGACTCGCGCACCGAGGGTTCCGTACTCCAGAAGTATAAGTACAATCTGTTTTTCATTAGTTTGTCTTAAAAGGTAAGGTTTTAATTAAGCTAGGCCTCTAAATTGTATGAGCACTCATACAACTCAGAGGTCTATCTTAATTTGCTCAACTATGTATGTATGTATCGGGACACCCTTTAATTTCCAACTTTTTTTTAGTTTTTGGAATTTTTCCTTTATTTGTGCTGTAAGACCTGGCTTTTTGCCAAATTTCGTAATTCTAGGTCAACTGGAACTACCATTTAGGTTTTCGACTCAAAACCTATAGGGTACTTCCGGTTGACATAGATCTGTCAATTTTTTTCAAAAGCAAGGTCTTACAGATCAAGTAAAGGGAAAATTCCGAAAAATAAAAAAAAGTTGAAAATTAAGGTAAATCTTGGTACTTACAAGTTTTCGTGAAAATCTAAATTTGCCCATATCTTTTTATTATGTGGACTCAGGACCTTAATTTTTATACACCTAATAGGAACCATAGACCTTAGTATCTGGTATAAATTTCAACTTGCTGGGTCCACCCGTTCCTGAGAAAATCGGTGGTGACACAGGGACAGACGGACAGACGGACAAGGAAGTGATCTTATAAGGGTTCTTTTTTTACCTTTTGAGGCACGGAACCCTAAAAGATTATTTTTTATCATTGGCTGTAAACTTGAAAACTTAGGCATGATAAGGAAGTTAGGGACCTTTCAGATAGACCGGCGCGGAGAGCAGAGCAAATTTTAATCGCATTTAAAATAGAATCTGAACAGAAACATTGAAATAAGATTTATTTTTACATTTTATCTCTTTTATAATAAGAGCATGCTCGAGGATGCGCCCAATACGCTCTGTGTGAAACATTAAGAGCAGCCGCTCGGCTGCTCGTCGAGCCGGTCGGCTGCCCCATGCTCGTGCTCTTTTGCGCTCGAGCATCCGACCGGCTCCGTTCGCGTGCTCTTTCATGCTCGCACAGCCGACCGTAGGCCGAATTGCTCTGCCGTCCGGCCCAAGAGCCTACGCTCGGTTCCGAACGCATCCGCGTGTCCGTTCACACAGACCGGCGCGGAGAGCAGAGCAAATTTGAACGGCCGGTCTGTGTGAAAAAAAAAATGCTCTCCGACGCTCTCCGCGCCGGTCTGTCTGAACGGTCCCTTATGGACCATGATTTGCATGGTTAAAATGTATGTAAGGGAGAGTCCGGCAGTACGGGCCGGCATCCAGTACCGGCCAGTTACTATTTCTAAGATTATATAACAGCTAACGCTGACACCATTAGCTCCATTTAAGTAGTTCACTTTGACAAGTCTATGCCCAAAACGGGGGCGACCTGTCAGCTACCGACTAACTGTCAGTGCAAAGAATTGCGTTGCGCGCGGTGACATTCGTTACACAAGTATTGTACCGGGGGTGATAATTGAATATTATTGGAATATATCGACAATAGTTAATCGTGGTATGTATTTATTATTTATATAGCTACAATAATAATGTTTTAATTGATGCTTTATACGTAACATTTTATAATTGAGCGATCTCGAAATTTTATTTCGCTTCCTCCAGTACGGGCCACGAAATTGTCCGTCAGTACCGGCCACTGGTTGAGTTTATTTTAAATGGTTTAATTTCTTTATAGGTACATAAATATGTTTTAAGTAGGCACAGAAATGAATGCGCGTCAGGCTGAGATTCAAAGTACCAAGAATGACTTTAAATGTAGAATTAAAGCTATTGAAAATTATAAAGAGAAAAATAATAAAGCTTTAAGCCTGCTATGGGTCGTTTCCACGACACATTCTCGCCTGAACACGAAAAAGTGTTGGCAGAACATATTAAGGATTTAGACAATAGGCTAATGCCCATAAGCAAACTTTTAGTAAACTTTTCACGGTTAAAGATAAAGAAGTTAACAAAAAAGGCAAGGATGTTTTGCTATCAGGCAACGATACCGACAAAAAAGACAGGAAAAAGAATGAAAACTAGCTCCTTTTTCAAAGAAAGATTTAGGAAGAAACAATATGCCCTCTGTGCCTCGAATCTCATAAAGAGGATTGGATTCAGTGTGGAAACTGCAAGATTTGGGTGCAAAAGGCTTACGCAAACATTTTGGAACTATTAAACCAATAAAATATGTGATTATTGCCTAGTATAAATGGTATTTGTTTCTGGCCCGTACTGGAGGACAATTTTTTTACTATTAATTTTTAGTGTCTTTAGATTTTATTAATAAATTTGATTCTTTCCAAATATATTGATGTTACATTATTTTTATTTATACATTATGAGTTATTTTACATAAATCAGCAAATATATAACATATTACTTTGGAGATTTTAATTTTATACCCAATAAACCTTAGGGTGGCGGTACTGCCGGACTCTCCCCTACACCAAATGACACCAAAAAACAATCACTAAAGAAAGTAGGTACGTAGCATTGGTACGTACATACATTTCATTACATTGCATTATTTATCCCTCAGGTGATAGTCTTGGCGTTACAACTTCCTACTCTATGGAGGATTTTCTCATGACGAACATGCAAGGTAAATTGATCGTGAGCTTTGAACTGCCACCGGTTGGATGGAATGACATATTTAGAAGCTATAAGGTAAGATAGCAGATTTAATTCAATTAAGAATCAGCTCAATTTGTATGGCCATAAGCCTGTGGTCACACTGTGAACACAATCATTTTTACGATTATTTAAAAATGATTCTATTCAGAGTGTGACGATCGCATTCACCTCTGATTTCCCGGCTCGATATTGGCTAAAATGCATTGTTTCTAACAGAATAACAATTTAACCAATAACCGTATTTGAGATTGACGTAGCTCTTAGATGGAGCAGATAAAAGATCGTATACCATAACATTGGCGCCCAACGTGGGGCATGATCCCCTGATCCTGAAATTAAGAGTCTCATGCTCTACCAACCGAGTTAGCCGGTGATATTACAATTAGTCCTTTGTCAATAGAGGTCAGTGATCTCACGGAATGTGTAAAAAAAATTGCTTCAGATTGCACCCAGAAACCAAAACGCATTGGCCATCGTCAATGCGGCCTTCAACATAAAACTAGCCACCACCGGTTTTATAGAGTCAGCCAGTATTGTTTTTGGGAACATCTCAGCTAGTTTCAACCACGCTCGTGTCACCGAAGCATTCTTGAGAGGGAAGGCGTTATTTAGCAACCAAGTTTTGCAAGAAGCGATTCGTTTATTGGATGGAGAGGTTGTGCCTGTGGAAAATCCACCCGAACCATCGCCGGAGACCAGAAAGAAGTTGGCATTGGGTCTATTTTACAAGGTACCTAATTTATCAATCTTATCGTTTTCTATACATAGTATCGGATACCAAAACGCTCAATAGCTTGGCGACATCCATAGGGTAGTATCTAGCCACGGTAGAAGTCTTCTACCAAATGAGGCCAAAGATAAGTTAAGAATTATAAATTCCAAAGTTACCCCTGTGACCACCACTACTTATGAAGCGACTCCAGCGATTTTTCTCTTGTAATTTTAGGAAAAATCTAAGTCCGTCCGTCTTGCCTGACCGCATTTTAACTGCAAGCCGTAAAATCCGAATACCTACGCAGTAGGCGTCCAGTTCTAGTACTAGCACAAACTGCAGTCTATCAGGAACCAACTGCAATTTCAGAGCATCCAATCTGCAATATACAATCATACTTACAGTTCTTTAGACCACGTTTGTTACCAAAAAGTTTCTATTTCAGTTCGTTCTTAGTTTGAGTCCAGCCGGCATTACCTCCCCGAGGTACCAATCTGGCGGTGAACTGATTTTCCGACCTCTGTCCAGCGGCAGGCAGAGTTACCAGACGAATCCTGCGCTGTTCCCTCTCAACCAGCCCGTGATGAAGCTGGAAGCCGTGATTCAGAGCTCTGGCGAGGCTCAGTACGTTAACGGTATACCTCCGTTGCCGTACGAAGTGTTCGGTGCATTTGTGCTCTCTACAGTCCACAATGGTGACGTGGATCAAGTTGATATTGCAGATGCGTTGGTAAGCTCATACAAACATTTTGTAGAAGAACGCATTGTAATGTAAGAAGCTTGAATGTTTTTCTTATTTTTTGTTGATAGAAAAGAAATGTAGGATCACTTCCACCACTACAGCCCTTTAACGTTCCACTGCTGGGCACAGGCCTCTCATAGAAGAGAGGAATTTAGAGCTAAGACTCGCCACGGTGCTCCAAATTGGCTTTACGACTATTGCCACATATTTATTTATTTATTTATTTAATACTTTATTGTACACCAAAAAAAACAAATTTGACAAGAAACATTTTAAAAGAAATAGGTACAATGGGCGGCCTTATCGCTTAGAAGCGATCTCTTCCAGGCAACCTCGTTGTGGAGAATATAAAAACTAGAGAAGTGTATAAGGGTGTACGCTAAAATTAGAGAAAATTAAAAGTATATATACGAATAATAGACATACAAATACTTACATACGAAATTACATAAAATATACATATTAGACATATATATATATAAATACATATATATATATAGAGTAAACATTTGTAAAATAAAGCCCAAAACACGCCAGGAATGATGGTTAACTATTTGTAGTACCTACCTGGGTACTATCTGAGGTAAAAGGTTCAGGGAGGATAAAAATGCGTTTTGACAAGTCTTTTAAATATGGCAGGAGATTGCGCACGCTTGATATGAAACGGTAAGGAGTTCCAGAGCCGAGCGGCTACTATGGAGAAGGATTTAGAATAAAATGAAGTATTATGGGAAGAGATTTTTAACATAAGATTGTTATCAGAGCGAAGAGACAGACTGTGGGTGTTCCCTAGAAACTCAAACCGCTCTTTAAGGTAAGGAGGCGTGGTAGGATTGAATAGTACAGAGTATAAAAGAGAAAGAATGTGGGTGTTCCTGCGAAGGCGAATCGGAAGCCATTTGAGTTTTCTGCGAAATTCAGAAATATGGTCATATTTTCGGAGTCCAAATATGAACCGAATACAGAGATTCTGAATGCGCTCAAGTTTATTTAGCACATATAGTGATAATAACCGAGATCGACTGCTTAGCGTGCTCTTTGAGGCACGGGAGTAAAACACCGCCAATTACCAACTCCGGGCTGACTTAGTGGCACTGAGAATTTCTTGACAGAAAACCCCAATGTTTGCAGAAAGGCATTGATAGTGAAATGCCAAGGATAGAGCGGGGGGTTGGCGCTGCTTGAAAGAGGCCTATGTCCAACATTGGGCGCCCACTGGCATGATGATGATGATGATGATTGATTGTGAAGATATAAAACGATTTAGCTAGCTTAGACTTAGAACAATTTAAATAACAAGTATAAATTAAAAATTTAAAAAACCCCCGACATTCGCCATTTTGTGGCGGCGGCCATCTTGGATTTGCAATAGTGATATTCCACTAGTCAAGCCCTTTCATTTGTTTCCCAAATTAAGGGAGTTGTGAAAAATATGTAATCTGCCATTTTGGATCGATTTTCATCAAACATAGCTAACAGCACTCTCGACTAATTCACGTTTCAACCGAAAAAAACCGCATTCAAACCCGTTTGAGCACCACAGGGGAACAGTCAGACACACAGACACACACACACACACGTACGCACACACACACACACAGTCACACGTCAAACTTATAACACCCCGTCGTTTTTTTCGTCGGGGGTTAAAAATAGACTTATCAGCTGGTGTCAGGTAATACCTACGTAAAAGCGCGCGCGTGTGGTTTTGACTCGTTCCATCAATGCGCGAGACGGCAATTCAATCATGTACTCAACATAAAATTGTTAAGTATATTGATATTATTAATTTAAAAAAGAGCAATCGCCGAGTTTCTTACTGGTTCTTCTCGGTTGGAATGGCATTCCGAACCAATGGTAGATTCAATTGACTATTCGAAAGTAAACTTGTAAAACTTGTAAAAGTTTATTTGAATAAAAAACATTTCTATTCTATTCTATTAAAGATAAAGTATTTATGAATAACAAGATAAATGCATTTAAAAACATTGTAATCACTATATAGCGTAATCAAAATAAAGTATCTAAATTCAATATAGTACGATTTACATTTATTTTTATATATTATGAGTTTTCTATGACACAAATGTAATTAGCATTTAATAAATCAAATTTTTAATTGAAAAAAATTGCAGCAGTCACATTTTTGATGAAATTGTATATCACTACATAGTATAAAACAAAGTCGTTTTCTCTGTCCCTATATCCCTTTGTACGCTTAAATCTTTAAAACTACGCAACGGATTTTGATGCGGTTTTTTTTAATAGATAGAGTGATTCAAGAGGAAGGTTTATATGTATAATAACATCCATTAAATTGTGGAGAAATACTGTTATTTTTGAGGTTTCTAATGTGATGTCGTAAATAATTACATTTTTTCCGCTTACATTGCAAACGCAGGCTGAACCCTACGAGATTTATCAAAATAATGTACTAAGTATTGTACACATTGAAAAGGTCTACAGAAAAGTCCGCGATGGTATATGTCTATCTCTTATGGATATCCCACAATAACATTTTTTTGTCATTTACTTTTTACGACAAATAATGGCTAATTTTCGAAGCGATTTCAACCAATACAGCATTAATCCTTATCTAATTAAATACCTTAAATGCATTGTTGATTTTATATAAATCCATATGGTCCTTTACAGCATATGATTTAAATGAATACTTTCGAAGATATTACAGATTTAAAAATTGCGGCGGCGCGGGAGCGTGCCTATAAGCGCGTCGGCGGCCGCGGTTCTCCCTATAGCCCATTGTCGATAATTTTTGAAACCAAAAAAAAAATCACAGTACGTAGGATGAAACCCATTGGAAAAGGAGGAGAATATTATAAAATACAAGGAAAAATAATTTACGGGCGATCTGAGCTCGGGAAAAAAGGGGGGGAGTTTTAAGGGTAAAAAACGGTTTATCTCGATTTCCGGCAAAACTAGAAGTCCTATGGAAAAAAATTAAATGGCAAAGTTGTAGGTAATAAAAAGATCTACAACTTTTATATTTACACTTTTTTCACATAACCTCAAAATTTATGTGAAAAGTTCAAAAAACCAAGTTTTTGGTTCTTTATTTTTATCTTTTAAAATAATTTTTTTTTTCACGGAATCTGGTGAAAACTTACTTTCTTATGTCCCAAATACACTAATTTATTTGATTTGAAATATTTAGTTTTTCTCCTTATTTTTGACTTAATATCGACTTAATTCTGACAGCTGTCATTTTCATTTACAGATGAGTTATTTATATGGAGAACAGGGTTAACATCTACGAAGTACGATTTTACCCCAAACTACTTTAATTCCCTGTCAACATATAAAGCTCTAAGCCGCTTAATAATATTAATTGTTTCGCCCTAAAATAGAAATTGCTAAGAATGGAAACTAGAAAGTCATATCTACATGCAGCAGTTGATTTGTATTTGCATAAGTTTTGAATTTTTCATCTTTTTTGTGGGAATTGTTTTATCTCTGGTAACATTATGAAACGTCAGAATTCCACGGAATTAGTAATTCGGGTATAAGGTGAGATATAGTAAGTTCATTGTGGAAAATATCGTAAAAAGTCGTAAAAGCCGCCTGGGAGCTTTCATCGAAAACGCTGCCTAATCCCTGAGCGGGTAGTACCTACGCATAAAATGCTCTACTACCCGTGCGAAGCCGGGGCGGGTCGCTAGTAATGATTAAAATAAATTTCGAATTCTGGTTTTTCGATTTTTTGCATTTTCTGAAAACATTTACTATCGTAATATATATATTTTTTAACACCATCGGAAAGTAGAGATTTCAGCGAACAGAAAGCACACCTACTTTTTGAAAAAAGCTGACATTTTGACGGATGATTTTTCGATTGAAAATTAGGGTGCTTTTTCGATATTAAGTCAAAATAAGGAGAAATAATAAACATTTCAAATCAAATAAATTACAGTGTATTTGGGATATGAAAAGGTAAGTTTTCACCAAATTTCGTGAAAAAAAAAATGTTTTTATAAAAGATAATAATAAAAAACCAAAAACATGGTTTTTTGAGTTTTTCACATACATTTTGAGGTTAAGTGAAAAAAGTGTATTTACAAAAGTCGTTGAACTTTTTATTACCTACAACTTTGCCATTAGACTTTTCTCCATAGGACTTGTAGTTTTGTCGGAAATCGAGATAAACCGTTTTTTACCCTTAAAACTCCCCCCATTTTTTTTCCCTAGCTCAGATCGCCCGTAAATTATTTTTCCTTTAATTCTTATTATATTCTCCTCCATTTCCAATGGGTTTCCTCCTACTGTGATTTTTCTTTGTTTCAAAAATTATCGACACTGGGCTATATGTTATATACTTATTTATAAATATTTACCTATAGTTATTAAAGTAGAAACTTATTTAAGGCTACCTTTAAATTGTTGCAAGTGTTGCAAGTGCAACGCGTGTAGCGTTTGATGCAATTTAAAAATGCAATCAAATTTGCAACGCGCCACTGACGAATGTTTGCAAAATGTTTGACGCACTTATGTATCAAATCTGGTATTTATTTTGTAACGCGCGTAGATCCTGCTTCAGTTTGAAGTAAATGAATAAGTTATTGGAATGAAGAATGTCAAACTAAAAATGATCAAACATGAAATGACCTATGAATGACCATGAATTACCTAATTCTGAGTATAATGAATGGTGTATTTGCGCACTTTCCCCCACACCTACCTAATCATCATCTTCTTTTGCAGCCTTTTGTGGGCCCCTGATCATCATCATCGTCATCAGCGCTGCAGCCTCTTGTGACCGTGGGCTTGCTCTAATCCTCCATCATTTTCTATTGTCTTCTTGATTTACTCCATCTAGCCATCGAAGTTTTGGCCGACCAATGCTCCTGCGTTCTTCTGGGTGTGATGGCATTAGTTTATTTGACGATGCTCATCCATTCGCTCCATGTGTCACAATTTTGCGATTTCAATGTTTCGGATAACGTTTGGCTCATTAAAGATGTAATAGAGCTCATACAATGAACACAAAATTACTTTGCTATAATCCGCTAACAGTGACAAATTTGTAGGCACAACACCACACAAATTCACCACAAAAACTCGACGATCGTTTCGCTCCGACACCGGAGCATCTTCAGGAGTTTGCAATCATCCGTTGTGAAGTCGACATCTCCTGAAGATGCTCCGGTGTCGGAGCGAAACGATCGTCGAGTTAAAGTGGTGAATTTGTGTGGTGTTATGCATACAAATTTGTCACTGTTAGCGGATTATAGCAAAGTAATTTTGTGTTCATTGTATAATATCATGGAATTCCGCAAAGTAACGCCTGCTTCTATTCAACATTTAATAGAGCTCAAACTAATGCGACACATCCCATTGACCAGTGCACCGTAGATTGATCTCAGAACCCTAGGTACTTCTTTTGAATATAATAACGGATTCTTCAACATTTTTACTGATGGACCAACACTCACTGTCATCCATACCTATAGGCAGACCGCGATACAGTTGACCCTTCTGCGGGGGTTAGTGGAGTACGAGGGGAAGATATGTTCATTCATAAGTTCATTGTTAAATTGACGTAGTTCAGGAAAAAGGATTCAACTCACACGACTTGTCATAGCAAAGTTCTGCCGTCATAAGGAAAAAGGGCACAACTAACATTTTTTCCGAAATTGAGTTATATACATATTCGGAATCAGAAAAAAAAGGCCCATCTGCCAATATTTTTTGTACAATTTTAGGAACAATATAAACAAAAATACCATAAGCTTAAAAGGCACAACTGAGCCACTTTTTATGTTTGTGTACGTAAAAAGGTCACATCTGACATGCATTAAATATTAAAGGCATAACTACGACAGATGTGCTCTTTCGTTTAAAGATTACCAACTAGACCTTCACATTTAATTTAAAAGAAAAGTCATAACTAGCAGTTATGCCTTTACTACCAAAAATCTTTGACTATAGAGGTGAAGTGAGGAGGTCGAGGTACGAAGCGAATCCCGCCAGTTGTGCCTGACGTATCTTGGTGAGTCTACGTTTGTCTGTGCTGCGATGGTAAGATTAATTAGTTTTTGTTACATTTTCATGCTTTTATTATATAAAACTTCTTTTGTGACACATCAATATGATTAATTGGCGAAATTTTTGAGTGATTAATTGCGATTTAGTTTTAAAAATATGACGACATTTTTAGTAGCACGCAATAATTGTTAACTGGTTTCTGTCCGTTTATACTACAAAATAAACTTGGTTCTTTTATCAGCAATATGGAATCACGAAGCGCAAGATTAGTTAGTGCTGCTTTACGCAACTATAATTCTGTAGGCGAATGGTCTCCCGCGCCGTCAACAAGGCGTGGCGTTCAACACTCGGTGCAAGCATCAAGCTTGGAGCATGTTGTAGTGCCGCACTCTGTGTTAGATACAGGATATACAATGAACACAAAATTACTTTGCCATAATCCGCTAACAGTGACCAATTTGTAGGCACAACACCACACAAATTCACCACTAACTCGACGATCGTTTCACTCCGACACCGGAGCATCTTCAGGAGATATCGACTTCACAACGGACGATTTCAAAGACGACTTTGCAATCGTCAGTTGACAAATTTGTGGTGAATTTGTGTGGTGTTGTGCCTACAAATTTGTCACTGTTAGCGGATTATAGCAAAGTAATTTTGTTTTCATTGTATATCATGGAATTCCGCAAAGTAACGCCTGCTTCTATTCAACATTTAGATACAGGGTCCGATTTTGATTCTGATGACACAGTATTGGATAAAAATCACGGATTACCAAAAGTACGGGAAAAAAGCAGCGATAGTGATAGTTCTGACTCAGACTTTATACCATGTTCGCAGCCAGTTTCAGGAAGAACAATTTTAGAATCATCGGAAGAATCAGATAAAGAAACAAACCATGTTTGACTGACTAAGAAAGAAACTATTAGAAAGCGCAAAACTTATAACGTTAGCATAAAAGAACGAAAAAGATTGAAGACGGAGGAAATTATTTTTATTAAAAAAAAACCAATTAAGTTCCTTGATGACTGATAATTACAGTTAATTTATGTTAATTTGTTAAGTTACACTTAATAAATGTAATTTTTTTAAGTTTTGAGACGATAATTTTTGTTACCTTTTTAAAATAAAAGTTTTATTTAAATGCTAATTGTTTTTTTAACTGTTTTTTGTATAATTATTATCAAAATGAAAAGGCAAATTGTAATAAATATGCCTTTTCATTGAATAATTTCATATTTTTTCACAAAAAGTTAAAATGAAAAGCCACAATTGGGTAGTTATGCCCTCTATTCGTAATATTATTAACTTTAATTTATTTTTTATGCTACGTTGAAAGAGAAAATGATGATCCTACTAATATTATAAATGTGAAAGTGTGGATGTTTGGATGTTTAGATGTTTGTATGTTTGTATGTTTGTATGTTTGGATGTTTGGATGTTTGTTACTCAATCACGCCGCAACTACTGAACCGATTTGGCTGAAATTTTGAATGGAGATAGCTTATGCCCTGACTTAAAACATAGGCTACTTTTTATCCCGGAAAAGTATTCCTGTGGGACTAAAATAGATATAATCTTCCAAAAACGCCATAGAGGGCGCTGACTGTTCTTAGGTAAATCACGTTCACATAACACATTATTGCAATAGTTTGCTGTGTTGCATGCATTGGCAACACATAGGCTACTTTTTATCCTGGAAAAAATGCACAGTTCCCATGGGATTTTGAAAAACCCGAAGTCTATATCTACAACTATAGGTAGATTATTATAGCGAACTTCCTTGATAGAAAGTATAAAGGTTGGAAAAGGGATCGGGAACGGGAACCGGGAATCAACGATTCCCTCGGGATTTGTTCAAAACCGAAATTTACGCGAGCGAAGCTGCGGGCAGAAGCTATCACACATAATCACAATACCAATCCTACTAATCCTACTAATCCTACTATCCTACTAATCCTACTAATCCTCCTACTATCCTACTAATCCTACTATCCTACTAATATTATAAATGTGAAAGTGTGGATGTTTGGATGTTTAGATGTTTGTATGTTTGTATGTTTGGATGTTTGGATGTTTGTTACTCAATCACGCCGCAACTACTGAACCGATTTGGCTGAAATTTTGAATGGAGATAGCTTATGCCCTGACTTAAAACATAGGCTACTTTTTATCCCGGAAAAGTATTCCTGTGGGACTAAAATAGATATAATCTTCCAAAAACGCCATAGAGGGCGCTGACTGTTCTTAGGTAAATCACGTTCACATAACACATTATTGCAATAGTTTGCTGTGTTGCATGCATTGGCAACACATAGGCTACTTTTTATCCTGGAAAAAATGCACAGTTCCCATGGGATTTTGAAAAACCCGAAGTCTATATCTACAACTATAGGTAGATTATTATAGCGAACTTCCTTGATAGAAAGTATAAAGGTTGGAAAAGGGATCGGGAACGGGAACTGGGAATCAACGATTCCCTCGGGATTTGTTCAAAACCGAAATTTACGCGAGCGAAGCTGCGGGCAGAAGCTATCACACATAATCACAATACCAATCCTACTAATCCTACTATCCTACTAATCCTCCTACTATCCTACTAATATCATAAATGTGAAAGTGTGGATGTTTGGATGTTTAGATGTTTGGATGTTTGGATGTTTGGATGTTTGTTACTCAATCACGCCGCAATTACTAAACCGATTTGGCTGAAATTTTGAAAGGAGATAGATTATACCCTGACTTAAAACATAGGCTACTTTTTATCCCGGAAAAATCTACAGTTCCCACGGGATTTTGAAAAAAACCGAAATCTCTAGCTACAACTATAGGTAGATTACTATAGCAAACTTCCTTGAAAGTAGGTGTAAAGGTTAGAAAAGGGAGCGGGAATGGGAACCGGAAATCCACGACTCCCTCGGGATTTGTGAAAAACCAAAATTCTCGCGGGCGAAGCCGCGGGTATTCTCTAGTTATTTAATAAATGCAAATAAAATAAAAAACTTCTATTTCAGTAATCGTATAGGAATCGTGAAAATGAATTTAATTTAATTCATCTTTTTTCGAAAAATAATATTAGAATCGATATTTTTCGCCGAAAACAAATAAAAACTTTAAACTTGATTTTCTCCGTATTTATAAAATGTTAGATGTGCCTTTTTTCATTATGACGGCAGAGTTAATCTTAATTCAGCAATATTTAGGTATATATTTGTATGACAAGTTGTGTGGGTTGAATCCCTTTTGCTGAACTACGTCCATTATTCATTGATAAATCGGCTGCCCTAGTGATAAACAAAGTAACTACATTCAGAACAATTTTACAGGACAAGCATAAACATTGAAAACTCTTATTTAAAGGCAACCTTTCTACAAAATACCTACTTATTTATCTTTAAAAAGATGTTAAGTCAAGTCAATTTCTTCCAAAAATATTTTTCAATTTATTACAAAGAGTTTAAGTAGGTACTTTGTTATTCAGATACAAATAGTTACCCCAAAAATTAATGTTCAAATGTGTGTGTGCGTGTGCGTGTGTGTGTGTGTGTCTGTCTGTCTGTCTGTTCCCCTGTAGCGCTCAGCTCAAACGGGTGAACTGATTTGAATGCGGTTTTTTTTTTGTTTGAAAGGTGAATTAATCGAGTGTTGTTAGCTATGTATGTTTAATGAAAATCGATCCAAGATGGCCGCCGCTACAAAATGGTGAATTACATATTTTTTCACAACTCCCTTAATAAGTTTATTTATTTATTTATTTATTTATTTATTTGACACACAAAACAGCTAGCAACCAAACAAAAATAGCAAATAACAGAACAGAGACCTCAAAACCGGCTGCTTAATATGAAAGTTAATATGGGTATCAAATGAAAGGGCTTGACTAGCAGAATAGCATTATACAAATCCAAGATGGCTGCCGCCACAAAATGGCGAATGTCGGGGGTTTTTTAAATTTTTAATTTATACTTGTAAAATTAGTTTCGGATAGGAATAACAGATGGCACCACTAGCTGCTTGCCCCGCGCTTTTGCCCACTAAATTATTATTAAATTATTAAGCGTAGTCGGGTTTTAGTTCACGAACTTTACTTGTATTTAGTAGATGTATTAAATAAATTATTTTATTATGAGTATAATATGTATAAAATTTAAAAAATGGGGTATAAATTATATTTAATAACGTATCTTCTTCTTTCTTGGTTATGGAAAATCTTTTTTCCATATCCTGAAACGTACCTACTTAACTTTAAATGTATAGTACTAACTATAGAAAAGTATTGAGCAAACTTAAAGAGATCAAGATGAAAGACTAAATTGCGATTACGCAAATAATAGAATAATTATGATAATTAAAATTATTATAATTATAAAATTTCTTTTTCCCTAATTTAGTGTCATGTCCTTACAGTAGCAATACACACACACACACACTCACAATGACGCAAAGCCGCGCCAAAAATGCTTGTCATACATTATAGTACGAGCACATACATTGATTATTAATTTATCAATGAGAATTTCCTCCCGTCCCGCGTCCCGCAGACCATGGAAGAGCCAAGTATATAATGGTTTTACTATAAGAACAAGTTATGGACTAGGTTTACCTATCTACCTAATGGCATGATTTGTGCATATTGATAAAAAATAAAAATTCAACCAATATTATTTTCAGAGTTTGAAAGGTGTTTTGGCTTTATTTACGGCAAAAGACATACCAGGCATAAACTCTTTCACCTTTCCTGGAATACCACTTGAAACGGAAAACGAAGAGATATTAGCTGATACAAACATCAAATACTACGGACAACCCGTGGCAATAATAGCAGCAACTACACAGGAACTAGCTATCAACGCAGCTAAAAAAGTTAAAGTTACATACAAAAATGTTCTAAACACACCACCGGTTCTAACTATTGATCAAGCTAAGAATTTTAGCGATAGAATTATAGCAGGTCCAACGATAGAACCCAAAGGCAGAGGTTCAAATGTTAGGAAAGTAATCAAAGGTGTGTTTGACCTGAAAGCGCAATATCATTACTATTTGGAGCCGTTATCGTGTGTAGTGATTCCTCTGGATAAAGGTCTGGAAGTGTACGATGCGACACAATGGATGGATTTGACGCAAATCGCGGTGGCGCAGTGCTTACGTATGGCGGAAAGCGAGTAAGTTCAAAATTCGAGCCAAAACTTAACCACCTACCTAAATCTGGTGTCAAGTAAACAGAGCCCAACATAACTTGCGCTGTGGGTGATGTGCTTCGTATTTTATTTTACAACACCACTGACCTATATCCAGATCGTCCAATCAATCAACATTCTCACTGGACTTAGGTCTGTCGCAAAGATCGCTACAGAACACGATCTTGTGCAGCTTGTGTCTAGCGACTGGGACTTGGGAGTTGCTTGACTAGATCAGACTCACTTGAGATCATCTCTCCGCCTTGGAAGTTGCGTTTTTCGGTGCGCGGGCACCGCTTAAGCCTTGGGACCCAAATGTCGGTTTTTCAAACTGTCCCCCTGCCATTTCTCAATTCAGCTTAGTGACTTAAGCTGTCAGAAACTCTTGTTCTTCTACTAAAATCCTTAGTTTTACTGAATTGTACCAAACTCCTTAGTTTTTGCTGAATTTGATAGCGTAAGAACTCGTCAGAAGATGTCATCTTTAAATTTCAGTGTCCATGTAAAAGTCCGCCGCTTAGGAGGTGGTTTCGGTGGAAAGCTGAGCCGTAATGTGCAAGTGGCGTGCGCCTGTGCAATAGTTGCCAAGGGATTGAATCGCCCTTGCAGATTCATCCTGCCCTTGCAGACCAATCTTACTATTGCTGGAAGGAGATTGCCTGCCCAGTGCGAATATGAGGTAAGATTGATTGTTTAGAGGATCTAAGTAACTGAAACTGTCATACAATATTCTAAATAATACAATATCGGAAACCTTAAGCGAATCCGTACCTAATAAAAATGTTTCAAATAATTTCGAGTTAAAACGAAGATTTAAGATTGGACATTATGTTCAGTGACTCCGTGTCATCTAACGGAAGTAGTCTGTTGATCTAGTGTGGGGGGTCTGACGTCTTACCGGTGCGAGGTCACCGTTCTAACACCTTGGGAAGCCATGTAATATTTATCTATTCTGAGCTCATATGATAATATGATGATAGATGAGGCCAATAGTAATATTTATCTATTCTGAGCTCATATGAGCTATCATAATATATCTATCGCTTCGTCGAACTATGTAGGTGTGTGCCCCGGCTATGGGCAGGGCCCATTACCACAAATATATAGATATGTATCAACAGGTATACTTAATAATGGTAAAAGCGATAACCTAGTGGTTAATAATTTAGGCTCCCTTTCGAGGTGACCAAGTTTGATCCCGGGCATGCACCTCTAACTTTTCGGAGTTATGTGCGTTTTAAGTATTTAAATATCACTTGCTTTAACGTTGAAGGAAAACATCGTGAGGAAACCTGCATGCTAAGAGAGTTCTTCATAATAATATTCTCAAAAACATGTGAAGTTTACCAATCCGCACTAGGCTAGCGTGGTACGTTCTGAGAGGAGACCCGTGCCTGTAGGGGGCCGGTAATGGGTTGATGATGAGGTATTATAAATCATAGGTAAGTATTGTTTTATTAGGTCGGTGTCGACGACATCGGGAAGATCCAATACCTAAACGCTTCGATCACTGACGACGATGGCTTCACTCACAACGAGAACATTCTTGACTACGTCGCGGGCGGCTTCCCCAACTGTTATAACACAGATTACTTTAACTTGAAGACGTACGCCGTTCTTACCGATCTGCCTGGTAACTCGTTTAACAGAGCACCTGGTGAGTTAGTCCATAAACCATTGATGATTTCCCTGATGAAGGATGACGACCTCTAGTAGTGGCATAGTGGTGAGCGCTGTAGTCTTATAGTCTTAGTGGGGGAGGTCCTGGGTTCGTTTCTTGGCTGGGGCAATTTGAGATTTTATAGTTTCTAAATTGTCTCTGGTCTGGCCTGGTAGCCTTCAGCCGTGGCTGGTTACCACTCTACCGGCAAAGCCATGCCGCCAAGTGATTTAGCGTTCGGGTACGATGCCGTGTAGAAACCGCTCAGGGATAATGCATACCTCTTCCAAGTTAGCCCACTTCCATTTTTTTTTTTTTTTAATCTATTTATTTATTGTAATACCCAGGGAGACATTACAGATAACCAATTCATTTTAGACTACATCGTCTCAGCTTTGCAACTAAGCCCTCATACGCATTAGCGGTCAACCGCGTACGCGTGTCCACTCTTATGTTTCATCTTTAGGCAAAAATCGGATTGTGTAAGCAACAATCGATCATACTAATTACGATTTGTGTAGGACGGTTATTTTGTGATCTTAAATTAGAACGTATAAGTTCTAAATAACATGTATTCTATTTTCGCCGATTTTTGTCGGACCGATTTCTGTCGAACTCTGTACTTGGTCTTCAGCAGTAGCGATAGGCGTAAGTCGTAACGCAGAAGACCGCTAACTTGTCCAAGACTCATTTTTAACCGACTTCAAAAAAAGGAGGTTCTGTATTCGACCCGTATGTATGTATGTATGTATGTATGTATGTATGTATGTATGTAAGTATGTTCGCGATTATCTCCGCAACTAATGAACCGATTTTGATGATTGTTTCACTATCGTTATCTACATACTTTCAAGAAGGTTTTAGTATATAACACATCGAGTTATCATTCTTACGTACGAAGTTATAAGCATAAATGTACACATATGTCACTAATATGTTCTCTGAGATTGCCAGACCTATTGCTGAAGTCTGATATAGCTATTCTGTCCAAAGCTTCACTCTGCTACGCCTACGTAACATTGACCTTTTGCAAAAAGTTTTGGGCCGAAGTCAGTACAGTTGCATATAGAGTGATTCCTTGGAGTTTGTGCACGGTTACGTGTATTTCCATTCTATACAAAGTCAAACCGCAAGGGTGTGAAACTAGTCGCGTATAGATTGTAAATTACGGTCTATCCAAATTATACAAGAGTTGTACGCATACAAACTAATCTTTTATAGATCAGAAGTTAGGTTAGGTTGGGTTAGAACATAATAAAACCACTCACCTATAGTATGACACATAAAATGCATAATTATGTCACAGGATATTTAATAATAATTAATAATATATAGGTCATAATCTATTTTACATAGTTCTCGTTTATATTATTATTATTATTATTACCTAATATAAAGAAAACAAATCACAAAAAAGCATAAAATAATTTTTTTCAAAGAAAAATGAACCGACTTCAAACGAATCGAACTAAAAAGTTTAAAATAATTTTTTATTCATTTAGATTGACGATTAAACTACCTAACTCAAATGATATATAATTTTTTGAAGTCGGCGCCAAACCACATTCAATTCGTGTAAGTAAAATCAGAATATCCACTTTTGAATGCGAGCGCGGTGAACCTAGTCGCGGAGGGTGAGTCTGGGACCCGGGGGGCACATTTTCGACTTGAAGTGAACTTGAAGTAATTTGGCGCCGACTTCAAAAAAATATATATCATTTGAGTTAGGTAGTTTAATCGTCAATCTAAATGAATAAAAAATTATTTTAAACTTTTTAGTTCGATTCGTTTGAAGTCGGTTCATTTTTCTTTGAAAAAAATTATTATCGTCTAGATCTAATTTTTTTAAACATTTTAAGGTACACTAGAGGGCATCATGAGCATAGAAAACATAATGGAACACATAGCCGTTGCCGTAAAAAAAGATCCCACTGACGTTCGTTTAGTCAACATGAGAACCGAAGACAACGATCTACCAGAGCTTATAGAACTCCTGAAAGCCAAGACCGACTATGAAAAGAGGTTGAGAGACATTAAAGCGTTCAACAAAAACAATAGGTGGATAAAGAAAGCCATCAAAATCAACGTAATGCTGTTCCCCGTCATATATTTTGGGAACTACACAGCCATGGTGTCCATCTACCGTGGTGATGGTACCGTGACAGTTACGACAGGCGGTATCGAAATGGGTCAAGGCGTTAACACTAAAGCTGCTCAGGTGTGCGCTTACGAACTGGGAATACCGCTCGAGAGCGTATCAGTTATTCCTAGCTACTCATTCGTAGCAGCGAATAACATTTTCTCAGGATCGAGTATCGTGAGCGAAAGTGTTTGCTACGCGATCATAAGAGCGTGTGGCATTCTGAAGCAACGCCTGCAACCTGTAAGAGCTGAATTGGCGAATGCTACGTGGTTGGAGGTGATACAGAGAGCCGGTGAGGAGCAAATCGATCTCACCGCCTCGTATATGATGACCGATAAGGAGCCAGATTTGCAGGGCTACAGCGCGTTCGCTGTTGCGATTTTGGAGACCCAATTGGATGTGTTAACGGGCAAGTTTCAACTGGACAGATGTGACATACTGGAGGATGTTGGATTGAGTGCCAATCCAAATATTGATGTTGGACAGGTAAAATAACAAATTACGAGTAGGTGTAGGTAGTTTAAGTAATTTTATACAATGTAAATAACTATGCAATGCGATCATAAGAACATTTTCTATTTCTGTCGAATCACGAGTGCTCTTCACGGAGCAAGAAAGAAATAGAAAATGGCGACTCCAGGAAGAATATCAGATTCGAAAGATTTATTTCAAAATAAATGTCAAACAGTTTTACAAGTAGAAGTAGAGGTGATAATTTTTAAAGCTTAAAGCTGCGAGGGTTCAAAACGCGTGCGTCTGAGAAGACACAACTCCGTATTCTATTAATTATCACCATCTCTATCACTTAAAAGTATGTAGATTAGGAGCTAAAGATTCTATGTAGGTACTTAGTAATTTTGTTTTCATTAATTAATTATCATCATCTCTATTACTTACAAGTATGTAGATTAAGAGCTAAAGATTCTATGTACCTACTTAGTAATTTTGTTTTCATTAATTAATTATTATCATCATCTCTATTACTTAAAAGTAGAGCTAAAGATTATTTGTACTTAGTAATTTTGTTTTAATTAATTAATTATCATTATCTCTATCACTTAATAGATTAACTAAAGGTTCTATGTACCTACTTAATAATTTTGTTCTCATTAATTATTATCATCATCTCTATCACTTAGTAGATTAACTAAAGATTCTATGTGTTAATTTTGTTATCTAGGTAGAAGGTGGTTACGTCCAAGGTCTGAGTTATTTGACATACGAGGACTTTGTGTACGACAAGCGGACCGGCGAACTTCTCACGAACAACGCACTGAACCACGAAGTGTTCCTCGCAAAGGACATTCCCGTTAAATTCGGGGTCCACTTTAGATACAATTCTAAAAATCCTAAAGGAGTTTTAGGTTCAAAAGGTAGGTGGACCAACCTAACTGCCTATAGTTATCTGTTTAGTATTTTACTAGTGACCCGCCCCACTTCGCACGGGTAGTACCTAGAGGCTAGAGCATAATGATTATATGTTTTTCCTGTCTAGCTTCAGTTTTGTTATACACTGAACTCAAAAATGCGGCTTGATTCTTTCCGACATTTTCAACAATTATCGTCATATTTCAACCAATTTACACGAGACCTTAACAAATTACACACGTAAATCTTCCTCATGAATCACTCTGTCTACTGATGAAAACCGTATGAAAATCCGTTTGGTAGTTTTAGAATTTATCGCGAACAGACAGACACATAGACAGACGCCGCGGAGTCTTTGTTTTATTATATGTAGTGATTTCGTGCTACCCTACATAGCGTGGGATAAGGACCTTAAGATGATGACCTACCTATTACCATATGGAGAGCACTAAGGAGGGCTCGAGAAAAACCTCTCAAATATCTGTGCAAAGACCGAAGATATCACCACCTACCACCACCTCCACTACAGCCTTTTAACGTCCCACTGCTGGGCACAGGCTCTCCTCTCTCATTGGAGAGAGGGATTTAGAGCTTAGACCCGGCACGCTGCTTCAATGCGAGTTAGCGGGCTTTAACGACTATTGTCATATATACCTAGTGATAATAACCAAGATCGACTGCTTAACGTGCTCTGCGAGGCACGGGAGCAAAACACCGCCAACTACCAACTCCGGGCTGGCTGAAAATTTCTTGACAGAAAAACCTATTGGGTTTTTCTTACCTAACCTACTTACCTAACAATTATTTGCCCGACCCGGGAATCGAACCCGGGACCTCGTGACGTTGGTCTAGTGGTTAGCATATTCGACTGCTGAAGTCGAACATGCTAACCACTAGACCAACGTGGCAATTCGAAGACCTCCATAATTACCGGAACCACGTCATTACGAGGTAGGTAGATAGGGATAGAGTAGGAGACCTACATACTCAAGTATGTACCTAAATTATGTTTCAGCCGTGGGAGAAATGGGCATCTGCACTTCACACGGGATCCTTTATGCGTTGAGGCAGTGTATCATGGAGTCGCGCAGGGAGTCGGGCTACGACCCGCACGAATGGATTGATATAGGTATGAATTTTATTTTTATTTTTTTATTCAACTACAAGTTAGCCCTATCTTAGATGGAAGCGGGCTATGATGGAAGCGGGCTAACTTGGAAGAGGTATGTATACCCCTGATCGGTTTCTACACGGCATTGTACCGAACGCTAAATCGCTTGGCGGCACGGCTTTGCCGGTAGGGTGGTAACCAGCCACGGCTTAAGCCTCCCACCAGACCAGACCAGAGACAATTTAGAAATTATAAAATCCCAAATTGCCCCTGCCGGGAATCGAACCCAGGACCTCCCACTTATAAGATCACAACGCTCACCACTGCGCCAGGGAGGTCGTCAAAAATGAATTTAATTGCACACAAGGTGATATTCTAATTATTCTAAAAGATTGAAAGTTAAACCGACTTCACCACACAATTAACAGTTCATACCTTGAAAACTACTGAACCGATTTTGATGAAACTTGCACTGTTCCCTAAGTTGATATAAAAAGCTAATAAAAAAAGAATGGCCATAATCCGATTAATAGTTTCGGAAAATCCGCGGACAAACATACGTATGTATGTTTGTCCTATGAAAAAGAGACGGAATTAAGTACAGTCCACAAGAGAGTAGAGCTCAAGTACAATATTCAAGCGCATTTTCGTGGATTGCGTTTATTACGGAAAAGCCTATTTATATTATGTGATCTACCTACAATCTACATCCTATATCGATGATAGAAATTATTAAATTGATAATTACATGAAACTTCTCTTTCCAGAAATACCTCTCACTACGGAATCGATACTAAAAGCTCTGGATGTCAAACCAAGTGAATTCATTCTAAAATCTAAGTAGTAGATATTCTTCTATTGGTGATAGGTGTGAAATGAGAGCTAAGAAGGTACTTAAGGCCAAATTAGACGGTGCCCCGTTCATCGTTCATTGTTGCGGTGAACGATGCACGATACGATATTTAGGTAATATGGCAAAGTGTCTGTGAACGATGAACGGTCGGTGTTTAGACGGTTCATTTTCGACGATTCACTTAAGAAGCCTCGGAAATAAAAGCAAAAATCTCGAAAAATTTACCGTCGAATTTGGCCTTTAGGTACCTACTTAAAACGAGACCTTTTTAAGTGCCTTCTCGCATTGAATGTTTTTGAGTTGTCCCAGATATTGTACCTACATATACTTAATTATTAAATAAGTATGTATTAAGTACTTAATTGTGTTTAAGTTGATTTACCTTAACCAAAACCCAGTTGCAGTCTGCTGACTACGGTCTACTTGAATTGACCTTTAGCACAGAATATATAATAGTACTACGTCCTGTAGGTATAGTTAACGCCAAACAAAATATTAACCTCTCAATCTATGTTCTATAACAAAATTCCACAAGCAATCTTATACTTGCCTTTACACAAGTTTAAGAACTCTGTTAAAAGTATGCTCATAAAAAAAGCTTATTATACAATTGAAGATTATATAAACGATAAAAAAGCATGGACTTAGCTCGTTCCAGCAATGCGCGAGACGGAATTTCAATCATGTATATAAATAATTGTTATATTGTTATTTTTAAAAAAGAGCAACCGCCGAGTTTCTTGCAGGTTCTTCTCGGCTGGAACTGCATTCCGAACCTGTGGTAGATTCAAATTGACGATTCAAAAATACTTGTAAAAGTTTATTTGAATAAAAAACTTTTCTATTCTATTCTATTCTATAACCGCAAAACGCATCGCAATAGCATATTTTACTTAGATATCAGTGAGCGGACAGAAAAGAGAGCTCCGAGCTAGCACGCACCTCAGTTTATAGACGAATATTTGTTTGGCGTCAACTATGCTATTATTAGTATAATAAAAGTACCTAGTTAGGTAGTACTTGAAAGCCTGTAGCCACACAAAATGAGCTACCTACCTGATTTTTGTAGTACCTAATTCAAAGCGCCCGCGCCGCATCGAAGTAACAAGTATAAATTAAAATTTAAAAAACCCCCGACATTTGCCATTTTGTGGCGGCGGCCATCTTGGATTTGCAATAGTGCTATTTTCTACTAGTCAAGCCTTTTCATTTGATACCCATATTAAGGGAGTTGTGAAAAAATATGTAATCCGCCATTTTGTAACGGCGGCCATCTTGGATCGATTTTCATTAAACATAGTTAACAACACTCTCGACTAATTCACCTTTCAAACAAAAAAACCGCATTCAAATCGGTCCACCCGTTTGAACGTTACAGGGGAACAGACAGACACACACACATACGTCAAAATTATAACACCCCGTCGTTTTTGCGTCGGGGGTTAAAAACAAGGAATTTTTGACCTTTCCCAATAATATAATTCTTTTATCCCTTTTTCGTGATTTTATCACAATTCGCATTAGTTCCGGGTACCTTCACTCTCACTTTTCTCAACCATCAGCGCCAAAGTGGCGGTAATTACAGTTCAACTAATTTTTTTTTTTTGAGTTTTGAGTTCAAATTGTGCATTGGTAGCACTTAGCAGTGCTTATTAAAATTATTAGCGAAAAATAAAACGAAATATTCGCTTCGATATTACACGTTTATTGTTGCATCATAAAAAACTCATTCAAATACAATCAATCGTACAAAAAAATTAGGCCTTTACAACATCACATCGACGCCTTTAACAAAATAGTTGAAAAAAAAAAAGTACCATATAACCAAATTTCTACTAATTAAACAACCAAAATACGTTTATCAATTAAAAATTACATTAAAAAAAAAAACAAATAAATACCTAAAATAAATTATTATTGAATCACTATACAACCTAATTCCGCTTAACAATTTCCTACGTAATAAAAAAAGAAAGTTTCGTACATAATACAAAAAAGTCATATGAAAAACATACATAATTAGGTATAATATTATAATATTCTATACACATTAATATCAACAGTTTATTAGTATTTTTTGTGTTATGCAAAAAGTGCAATCGAAATATTGTATCACCTGCGAGCTTACCTACTAAAAATCAGATTTTATAGAGACTGCCTGAATTCTGGAAGCAAAATTATTTTCATCTATCATAGTTAATTATCATAAACTGCTAATATTTATAAGTTACCTGTGGTTTTCTTTGTCTTTGAACAGAAATAAAATATTAATGCAAAACGTTTTTCCTGTTAAAAATAAAACATTAATCTGCATAAATAAAGTGCTTGTACTGATTATTTTCAAGTACCTACTCAACGTAGGTAAATTTGTTGAAAATAAAGTTTGTTCTCATAGACTGGCAATTTCTATAAAATCCACGATCTTGAACTGATAGTAACAAATACGCGATTTCAGATCTTATAATACCTACTTAGCATTACTATTCAGGAATCCATTCCGCGCGAAACTTGACTAAGTTTAATTTTTATTTAAATAATTATTTTTTGTTGTTTGTTGTAATGTTTAATGTTATTCCAGATTTAACATTATCAACATAATATTGTGTAAAAATTTAGCGAAGCAAAAAAAAATATACCATCTGTCTGGTATGGTATATTCCTAAGTTTATTTTTTAAATATACATGAAACTTGAAAGGTGTGTCAAGATACTTAATTTGAATGATTTTTAGGAACAACGTAAAATGATAATTTCAAAAATAGAACTCCAAAAATCTAACTCTGAAATTAACTCGCAATAATATTGTATGATAGTTTTACAGAGCTTCCCAAACTCTAATAACCCCTTGCGAATATTTATCAAAAAATACTAAGCGCCCAATTGAAACCAAATCATCCATTACCATTATTCAGTCCTTATCAAGACATTATATTATTTACAACGTTTTGTTGATACCTACCCCATTTTACCAACTTTGCGCTAATAAGGGAATGACATTGCAGTTTGAGAAACACTGCGCAAAAAAGGTGAATTGGTAGATGCAAACTGTATTACAATCGGCGTAGTATAATTTAATTTTAACAATTGAAGCATTTCGTCGATTGTAAAACTGTCAGATTCAACTGCCAAAAAAGAAACACTATACCAAATAGCCACATGAAAAAATTTTGCGGCTACCCTCCAGATACTTGAGCGTAAGTTTTCAAGTAAAACTTAGTACTTGACAAATCTATTAAAATGTTACAGGTTTGTATACAACTAGCATTTTTTACTTAATAATTTACGCTCAGAACAGTCTATTTCTATACAGGATTTCTCACAAACATCAAGCTACACTCGCATATTAAATACACATATAAATCGGCCTATGAAGCGATTTGGTCGAAACAGTTCATACTTTACCTATATGGACAACGTACCCTAACTATTTAGAAAACTACATCTAATTAGTGGCCATTTTGTTTTGTAAATGTTTACAATTAGCCCGTATTGACGCTTCTTTATCACACAGTGAAAAGTTTTTAGGTGAAATATTTTGCCTTTGAAGATTAAGATGTCATTTTGGTCAAACATGGCCCATTTTTTTTCGATAGCAGATAGACTAACCGGTAACTGTTTAACAGTAGTTGAAAGGCGTTTGTGTAACTTTTACAACTTCTTTGGTTTAAGTGATAGAGGGTTATACACGGTGCTACTTTGAGAGCGGCTGGTGAGGCGACAATTTAAAATACCCAGACAAAGAATGCTCAAAAGAAACATGGCGTCGATTAAAATGAAATCTGCATTCAAACGTAAAAAAAATATTTCATGTACACTAATGTCATCATTCGAAATTTAAAAAAATGTTAGTGATTTTACTGTAGTTATCGACAGTATAATTAGATATGTGGTAACATAAAATCACTCTTTACCACAGTAAAATCACTTAAATTTTTTTTAAAGAAAAGTGCGGGTTTGTCAAATTTTATTGAAAATCTTTGAATCCTGTTTTATATTCTTCAAAATTAACGGTATAGTTCCTCAGACTAAATATTCTCTATATCTCATAGTTTCAGTTTACGCTTTCAAAAAGTGAACTCAACCAAATATTGAACGCTCTCATAATATCATTCTGTAGATAAGATACAAAGGCGGTCCTTCGCCCAATAGGGGTCAGAAAGTTAAATTATTAAAGGCCTGTTTCACTACCTTTTGATAAATGTTGGATACCTTAAACGTAAGTTTTGTCACTTTCTTACTTTATGTCAAGTGACAAAGTCAAAAGTTGTGAATAAGCTATCTGACACTTATTAGAGGGTGGTGAAACAGGCCCTTATTATTGTAAAATTTACTATGTAATACATTTCCTTAAACACTTTAACTAGCCACCTCCATCGCACGGTATTGTGCGAAACAATTAAACGATAATATTCACATAGCAAGCTGGTAACATGATTTTATTTATTAATATAAAAATCACTTACATTTTTACAGCATCATCGTGTACATTTCGACTCATATGCATGATTCGTGGTATACTTTTTATTAAATTTCTTTGCATCTATTGACCTATGTATAATGTATATGATTGAAAAATACAAAGTACGCATTCATCATAATATTGGTAAATAGCACTATATTTGTGACATTACAAACGTGCGAACTGAGCCATAAAACATTACAATCACGGGGTTGTTGAGGGCTCTCCCTAACTCTTCATAACCTGTTATCGACTATCGACAAATCCTTTTTTACTGTTACACACAACACCAGAGAAACAGGCTCCAGTTCCATAAGGCCTGTAAGTGCGAGCGAGAAGTCCGATAAAAATGAATTATGACTCAGTTCGCACGTTTGTAATGTCCCAACCATAGTAAGTATTCTGTGGGTCAAACGGTAGGCCGACTATAAAAAGCTTTGCACTGTATTACATTCCCGCCTAATCACGCATCAACTATAAAACACTTAGCGGCAGAAATAACTTTTTGGTACGTTAATTTCAAATAACTACGACCTGAATGTTACAATTCGAGTATAAGAGATTCGTTGCAGATCCTAGGATATTAATTGTTATCAGTCGACATTAAATTGTAATTTTCTTTAAGGCCTAATATTTTAACTACATTGAGCCTTTATTCCTACGACATTTAAAATCTTTACTCTTCATCCGCTTTCACTAAATTATCCCCACTCTGATGTTGGTAGCGCGTATCTATATACTCTGATTTTTAATTCCGTGGAATTCTGACGTTTCTTAATGTTACCAGAGATAAAACAGTTCCCACAAAAAAGATGATAAATTCAAAACTTACATAAATAAAAATCAAGTGCCGCATGTACGAGTAGATATGACAAATGCCTGACAGATACGTCAGGTATAGATCGACCAGAATCTCATGAAAAATAGGGAAATTAAATTTTGTAGTAAGCAACACTAGGTTAACTCGGCTGCCCTAGTGATAAACAAAGTAATTACCTACATTCAGAACACCTTACCTGCAGGGCTAACATGCGACACACGAGAAAATTATCTCTACACTTTTTCTCGTCAAATTCTATTGTATTCGTCGAGAAAAAGTGTAGAGATAATTTTCTCGTGCGTCGCATGTTAGCACTTCTGGGATCGTTTCACGAAACGAAAAATCCAGCAACTGCATTTTAAATACAAAAACAAAGTAATCAACATCCATTTACTTCGTTTTTGTGTTATGCTTGTTGTTTATTTGGTTTTTGCATTTATATTCCGGGTTAGTGAGTGCAGTTACTTTGTTTGGGCAATTTAAATTTCAGTAAACGGTTCAAGTTATTTGAAATATTAAACTGTGGTAAAAAACTACTCGACATAAAACTTTTGTTAATGCAAAAAGTCAATTTCACAAAAAATGTCAGTTACTTTGTTTATCGCTAGGGCAGCCGTAGTGTTGCTAACCTTGGAATTTCATTTCCCTATTTTTCATGAGATTCTGGTCGATCTATACTTTAGTTTGGGGTAAAATCGAACTTCAGGTGATTGCTGCGACATAGTCGGCAGAAAATATCAGATAATCTGTACGATTTTTGAGCCTGGTTGGAAAGATAAAAAGCATCGAACCAAAGTTGGTTGGTTAGAAGTCGGCACTAACTAAATTGGTTCGTTTAGTCGAATTCAATGGAAAAGTCGATTCTATGATAAAATATTCACATTGAGTCAGAACCACAATGTATTAAGTCTACAACTCGACAATATGGTACAATGGTGCTTATTATGTTGTACATAAAGGTCTAAACTAAATTGACAACTCTAAATGTAATATGCTATCCTTTTAGTAAAATTATGAAAAGGATATCACTATTTTTAAAGCTGTCACTTTAATACATATAGTTTAGTTTAGGTTGTGTTACAGTAGAACAATTACAACATGTGTTTAGTTTCGACGGGCTATAAAAATAATGATACGACCTTGAATAGGTTCTAATTCGGTTAAACACAAAACAGAATTATTGACTCGAAAGGACTTTGAATTTTGAGAATGTCGCGCGCCATTCGTAGCTAAATTTGTTCCTGGTCTTACCCGCAATAGATGTGGTCGTTTTCAAACGCATAGAGTAGTTTCATCATCATCATCATGATCAACCCATTACCGGCTCACTACAGAGCACGGGTCTCCTCTCAGAGTGAGAAGGGTTTTGGCCATAGTCTACCACGCTGGCCAAGCGGATTGGCAGACTTCACACACCTTTGAGAACGTTATGGAGAACTCTCAGGCATGCAGGTTTCCTCACGATGTTTTCCTTCACCGTTAAAGCAAGTGATATTTAAATACTTAAAACGCACATAACTCCGAAAAGTTAGAGGTTCGAACCCACGAGACCTCCGATTAGAAGTCGGTCGTCCTAACCACTAGGCTATCACAGCTAGAGTAGTTTACGAGTAGTTTAATTGTCGTGTGCCACCGAATTAGCACCTAGTCGTTTCACATTGAAAATCCTCGCTTATTTAGATAGCTTTAATGTTGTGATTCTAATCTTTGGTGTACTACTCGATTCTATATCGTAGCTAGTTTATAAGGTATTATATCATATTCTAACGTTATTCGTTCCCTACATAGCATACTTTTTACTATACCCTGCACACATGTATATCACAGTAAGAAAAACCATACAGTGATCCAACGCGTCTGAAGTTTGTTGAAATGCCGGCATCACTGGTCGTAGCTTAAACAACTATCATCGTACTTGCCTCTAAAGTGGCGTGGCGTGGCGATTGCTTTGTTTTAGATGTCTCCGTTGGTCGACTGTATTGGTCTCTTTAGACTGTGTATTTCTCATCAAGCCAACATATTCAAATTGGTCATAAAACGTAGACGAACACATAATATTTGTCAGTATGAGACAGATTTTGGATTTTGGAAATTTTGTTAAACATTCCAAATAAAAGGTAATTAGGTACTTAATTACTCAGGAAGTTAAAAATTCAGATATTTACTAAAAACTGGAACTATAATATATACTGTGCAAGTAATTATGACCAATCGGAATATAATCGCTCGATATTTTATTTGCGTATATATATTAGCTACAAAATTATTATCTAAGCAGGCGATTGGACTGCGTTACAAAAAAATACATTCGTTCACAAATAATTATAATATAAGCACTCGAAGCGATGTAGCGACCGTTTGCAACTTGTTACGATCATTGTCACCGTGCGGTTACCAGTGATGCGGTCAGCCGCGCGGTTGACCGCCGATAAATTGACCGCAAATAACAGCGAACGCGGAACTCTAGACCGCTGGCAGTGGGAACGTGACCTTAAGGGATCGTGTGAATCATGTGAAGCTCGAAAGAGGGGGAGACAGTTCGGAAAATTCATGAAATATCACAAGGGGGATGGGGGTGTAGTGAGATATCACGTGTATTTATTTTTTCGTTGAGCGCGCGATTTATAAGCCGGAAGCCAGTGCATGTCCTTGATTCACCGTTGCAAAGCAACGATTTTTACTAAAAATGAAATGAAGCTTAAGTTTCTAGAATTAAATTAGATTATACCGGTATTCAAAGATAATATTCTAAAAAAATACACCAAAAAATACATGACGTGATTTTCATTTAGTTTAAAAACTCCCCCGTGGAGGGGATGTTAACTTGTTAATTCTTTCACGTTCAGGGGGGTTAACTTCTTAACTCCCCTAAAAAACGTGATGTTTTTTACCAACTTGTTGCTAAAAACATCACATAAAATTAATGGACGTCTCGTACGGTTACTGTTGTACGCACTGCCGGTTGCAGCGAGCCGCGCGGTCGTCGTTCTGACTATGCGTTTAATTGCGGTTTGCGGCAAGCCTGTTTTACCGCATGCGGTTAACCGTACACCAGCCGCATCACGGGCGACCGCCTAATGCGTATGAACACTTACATACGTATATTTAAAAAATAAGGTATATAACTATAATATACAAGCCAATTATATAAAGAGGCTGAATCGTTAGAACGCTACAAAATATGAGGTATATTCAAAATGATCATGTTACATCGTACGGGAATGGTATATTTCGTTTATTTTTAATTTATAACGCCACAACTGTTTCAAATGTTAATTATTATTTATTATTTAAATGAAAAGATGAGAGTCCATTTCTTTATTTAATCAAAAATTGCTATTAAAATTCAATGAAGAATTAAATATGTATATATCCTGTTACAATATTATAAATAATGAGTTGGAAACATAAAAATGATAGTTATTAATTTAATAAAGTAAATTAAAAATAAGTGTCAAATAATTGAAATAAACAAAAGTTTGATATCCAATCAAAACTAAAAAATAATTCATCACATTGAATTAACTCATTGAAATTTCTTTCTCATTTAATTTAATTTTCTTTTTTTTAATATTGATTTCGGTAATAAACCTCACAATATTATAATCTCGCTTTTTGTCATATTTTCACCATTTATGAATATTGACGTAGTGTATAATTACATATTAAAAACAAATCAACGAATAAAAAGTCCTCATTAGCCCAAAAACGGACCCAAAAAAATCATTTCTACCCACATTATGAAAAAAAAATCCAAATCAACGCAAACTTTGTACAGCGCGAACACAATATAACCAACATTTCAAACAGCCGCGTCCCACTCACCAACACTTAACAAACATTTAAAGTCACTCCACACGTCCCGACCTAGAACCTGAATCACGCCACCCCGCTGTCCTGCGTGTGACTTCTCTTCTTCTCACTTCTGTGATGGTCCGGTGTTGATTTCAATATGTCCGGCTGTCCGTGCGACAGTACCCTGGCTTCTACGTGTTGGTTGAAGGTTGACGTGTGGGAACTGAGTGTCAAAGTGGCGTTCCTGTCCGAGCCCAATGTCATTGTCGTGGCGTGTGAGTTTAGGGTGTTGTGATGATGGTGGTGTGATGTTGTCAGGGGGTGGGGGAGGGTGGATGGGGTCGAGTGCGGGAGGGTGGAGGGGGGTTTCCTCACGCTGCGATGGCTTCCGTTACGTGTGAGGGAGTTCATCTGAGGGGTTCCGGTGCCGCCGGTGCGTAGGAGCGCGTTTTTGTAGTCCGCTATGAGATGGGTTAGCTCCACCATCTGTGGATGAAAGTCGTACGTTGGTACTAGGGTAAGGGCTTTGAATACCGTTAAAAATTGGTAACGTCAATTCGGCTCGACAGGAATAAAGATAATATAAACACATAACGGTATTTTGCCTACGGGCTTAAAAACCCTTAAACGGTCAATAGATTTTACCACTAATATTTACCATTACTAATTAACTTTAAAATACTGTTAATTATACCAATTAACGTTAATTACCGTTAATAAAGTATAATTTCAAAATTAACGTTAATTATAACGTAATTTATTTAATAACTCACTTTCGGCTTGTTGAGGCTGATCAGCATCTTGTGCACGGGCCCGGCGGCGTCGTCCGCGTCGATCAGCATCATGAGGTCGTCCTGCAGCCCGCCGAACAGCCCGATGGAGTTGAGCGCGTACCGCCCGATCACCGCCATGGACGCCAGCTCCAGCACCGTCACCCCCTCCTCCGACACCGCCAGCCACGCCATCGACAGGTCCGGTTGCTTTATCTGGGAAAATGGACACAACTTGTATCAACAAACAAAGCTTTCCTAACAAACATAGGACACAGCTAACCACGTCATTGGTTTTTAACCCCCGACGCAAATACGACGGGGTGTTATAAGTTTGACGTGTGTGTGTGTGTGTGTGTGTGCGTGTGCGTGTGCGTGTGCGTGTGCGTGTGTGTGTGTGTGTGAACTCAAACCTCAAAAAAAAAAATGAGTTGAACTGTAATTATCGCCACTTTGGCGCTGATGGTTGAGAAAAGTGAGAGTGAAGGTACCCGGAACTAATGCGAATTGTAATAAAATCACGAAAAAGGGATAAAATAATTGTATTATTGGGAAATGTCAAAAATTCCTTTGGCTCAATATGGTGGTAGTAGAACAGCACTTTGCAAACACCAAGATGGCCGCCACCACAAAATGGCGAATGTCGGGGGTTTTTTAAATTTTTAATTTATACTTGTATCTGGTAAAGTAGACCCAACTTATAAATATTATGTATTAAGCAAGCACGCTGGACAGACTGGCCAAACAAAATGAGCTGATTCTGTACAGATTCTAAGCGTCTCACTGACGGTACTCAGGATCACATTTGACATAATTCCCAATACTTTATTTATCACAATTTAAATTACTTTTTCTGGAGACGGACATATAATACTTCTAATCCCATCGAATTAAAGTGTACCCACGGGAAGCAAATACATGCTGACGAAGTCATCATCCGATATTGAATAAAAACCACAAAACATACCCTGGCCTGGAACAGCGTAGCGCCGAAAAATGGCCACTTCCTCGTGCAATTGAGGTATATTCTGACACAGTCGGCCGTGCTGCGCCCCTTCAGCGCTACCCACTTCGAACGGAGCTTCTCCTCGACATCTCTGCAAAGGACAGTTTATTTTATAAAATAAAAGTGTACAATGAATTATTTGGATCATATGAACTTATTGGTGGCCGAGTTATCACGCATATCTAGCTGAGACATCAAAGCGCCGAGCTCAGCCCTAGGTCCCTGCCTCACTTTCATTTATCACTTATCACGTTATCAACTTAATAAAATATTGTAATAGAAACAAGATGTCGCTGCACATAATACAATCAAGCTAGAGAATTTCATCCACAATCGACCCAGCAGAACTTTTCAGAAGTTCTGATCGGTTGTACAAAATGACACACTTCAAGTCGGCTCGTTCCCACTACACTAGCGGCACGCTATGATGCCCGGTTTGACACATTACAATAGTGATGTGGAATGTCAATTTATTCTCGAACAAAAAACAATTAAGTTTTGTTTTTGTACCTGATTAAATAGGTTTAATAAAACAAAAATGTATATGTTTATTTAATTTATTTGAACGAACTGAATATTTGAACGAAAATGAATATACATACTTTATATGCACACAAGAAACATATGAATACAAAAGATACCAAAAAAGGTGCCACAAAAGGCCATAATTAATCAGATTCGTCCATACTACTATTTTCACTGTCGTCACTGCTATCATCACATACATTAATAATTATATGTTCGTTTTCTATAATATTATCTATTTTCACATCTCTTTCATAATCTTCCCTTATTAATTTAACAGTTCTATTCACAACCTTTTCCCAGTCTCCTTTAGTCACATGTTCACAAGCTTCTTCTAATAATTTTAGCATTTTTTTTGTGGTAAATGGGGGTTCTGTATTGTGTCTTGCAGCATATCCCTTAATTTGAGCCCACACCAACTCAATCGCATTATACTCACAATGGTAAGGCGGTAACCGTATAACTCTGTGCCCATGTTCTAATGCTATTTCGTCAATGACGTATCGGATCTTGGTTGGTTTGTTTTCTTTTAAAAGACGTACTAATTCCGCTTTTAACATATTCATGTTTGCATCTACGCCATTTTTACGAAGCCATGCGACGATATCAGCTTTCTTTTGGGATTGGGCAGGTGGCTTGTCAATTTGCATCGAGTGGTATGGGGCGTTGTCCATAATTATAATAGATGGTTCAGGGAGGCTACACAACATTGAGGTAAACCATTCAGTAAACTTTTCTCCATTCATGTCTTCATGATAGTCTCCAGTGGTTTTTGACGCAAAAGCCATGAGAGAACCTTCGACAAACCCGTTGATGGTTCCGGCGTGACAAATTATAAGTCGCGATCCTTTTCCTACAGGAACTTTGGAAGTAGATGCTGCTGTGTCATCGTTCCAAGAACGGCCTACAGTATGGTTAGCATTAAGCCATGTTTCATCCAAGAACACAACATTTTGCCAATTTTTGATTTCTTTCACTTGCCGTAAAAAAGTATACCTTGCCATCGCTATATCAAATCTTTCCATCAATATTTTGCGTTTGTTACATTTTTTGTATCGAAATCCAATGGTCTTCAAAATCTTCGTTAAAGAACTTTCCCCACCGAAGAATAATCCAGCTTCCTTCAGTGAATGCACCAACTTTTTTCTTGTTGGATACTCCTTCTGTAAATAGTAGCCGTAACCATGTCTTCGGATAGCATCGGCATCAAAGCTATCGATGCCTACGACTGGTTTTGCTCGTTTTCTCTTTTTTGGTGTGTGAAGTTTATTTTCTTCTGTGCCAGTCTCGCCATATTTTTTTTTAGTTATCCGTCTAACAGTTCGTTGTCCAATATTAAGCGCATCAGCTACGCGTTCAACCACTGACGTTATAGGTAAAATTGGCCCTCCATTTTGAGCTTCACGATCGAAATAGTTACGAAGGCGTATTACGAACTCACGTGTCTGACTATTTAGAACAGTTCTCTGCGTACGTTCGGTCATATCGACGAAATCCACAACAAAGGGCTTGAACAGAGTCCAAATTAACGAGCAAGGGTCAACAGTAATGCAGTATCAATATTTGAAATCCAAAGCCAGGTCAAAACTATATCACAATCGCATTGCACTGACAGTTTATACTTTTCGAAGCAACGTCAATTCGAAACTGCTTTGTTTTGCATTGAGCATTGACGCGAGTTTGCCGGAGGTAGTAGTTGTGCTAGCCAGCGATCCTATGTGACGATCGTATTAGATTCCATTTTTAAAAATTTATTGATATTTTTTTGCGATTTCAGAGGTTTGTCCACATAGTGAAAATTGTTCATATTCACAAGTACATTCACCCCTTAAATGGTGCAAACTGATTTTTCTACACTTGTATACATTTAAGAAATCAATTTAATAAATAAATTTTGAGTCCTAAACCTAAAACTACATTCGATAAAATTTATGAATCTCTGCACATCACTATCGTCAATAAAGTAATACAATTATTTCCTTCAAAGTCGTTATCAATTAATACGGAACTTCATGAGCGGACAAACGTCAAACCGGCCATCATAGCGTGCCGCTAGAGTAGTTCACGTCACGTTATTTAAACGTCTCACCCATAGACATAATAAATAGAGTTGATCGGTGATCATCACTGTTTACTAAGAATTCACACGTGCCAAAATAAACACTTAACATGTGATAGGAAATACCTCATTTTTGGCCAGAATTTGGCACGCGTTTTCCTCTCACTTCGCTTCTAAGCTTAATAATTGAATTGTATGGTCTCACCTAAGTTCGTCGTTGCTGAGGCCGGCTCTGTACCGGTAGGGGTAGAACCTGTGCGCCAGGGGCTGGTTGTGCTGCGTGTTGGAGGCGGAGTAGTCGCCCATGTCCAGCTGAGCCATCAGCGCGCCGAGCTCGGCCGCCAGCTCCCGCGTTACAAGTGTGTCAAGGTCATGGTATATAACCGTCTCACCTGAGTTCGTCGTTGCTGAGGCCGGCTCTGTACCGGTAGGGGTAGAACCTGTGCGCCAGGGGCTGGTTGTGCTGCGTGTTGGAGGCGGAGTAGTCGCCCATGTCCAGCTGAGCCATCAGCGCGCCGAGCTCGGCCGCCAGCTCCCGCGTTACAAGTGTGTCAAGGTCATGGTATATAACCGTCTCACCTGAGTTCGTCGTTGCTGAGGCCGGCTCTGTACCGGTAGGGGTAGAACCTGTGCGCCAGGGGCTGGTTGTGCTGCGTGTTGGAGGCGGAGTAGTCGCCCATGTCCAGCTGAGCCATCAGCGCGCCGAGCTCGGCCGCCAGCTCCCGCGTTACAAGTGTGTCAAGGTCATGGTATATAACCGTCTCACCTGAGTTCGTCGTTGCTGAGGCCGGCTCTGTACCGGTAGGGGTAGAACCTGTGCGCCAGGGGCTGGTTGTGCTGCGTGTTGGAGGCGGAGTAGTCGCCCATGTCCAGCTGAGCCATCAGCGCGCCGAGCTCGGCCGCCAGCTCCCGCGTTACAAGTGTGTCAAGGTCATGGTATATAACCGTCTCACCTGAGTTCGTCGTTGCTGAGGCCGGCTCTGTACCGGTAGGGGTAGAACCTGTGCGCCAGGGGCTGGTTGTGCTGCGTGTTGGAGGCGGAGTAGTCGCCCATGTCCAGCTGAGCCATCAGCGCGCCGAGCTCGGCCGCCAGCTCCCGCGTTACAAGTGTGTCAAGGTCATGGTATATAACCGTCTCACCTGAGTTCGTCGTTGCTGAGGCCGGCTCTGTACCGGTAGGGGTAGAACCTGTGCGCCAGGGGCTGGTTGTGCTGCGTGTTGGAGGCGGAGTAGTCGCCCATGTCCAGCTGAGCCATCAGCGCGCCGAGCTCGGCCGCCAGCTCCCGCGTTACAAGTGTGTCAAGGTCATGGTATATAACCGTCTCACCTGAGTTCGTCGTTGCTGAGGCCGGCTCTGTACCGGTAGGGGTAGAACCTGTGCGCCAGGGGCTGGTTGTGCTGCGTGTTGGAGGCGGAGTAGTCGCCCATGTCCAGCTGAGCCATCAGCGCGCCGAGCTCGGCCGCCAGCTCCCGCGTTACAAGTGTGTCAAGGTCATGGTATATAACCGTCTCACCTGAGTTCGTCGTTGCTGAGGCCGGCTCTGTACCGGTAGGGGTAGAACCTGTGCGCCAGGGGCTGGTTGTGCTGCGTGTTGGAGGCGGAGTAGTCGCCCATGTCCAGCTGAGCCATCAGCGCGCCGAGCTCGGCCGCCAGCTCCCGCGTTACAAGTGTGTCAAGGTCATGGTATATAACCGTCTCACCTGAGTTCGTCGTTGCTGAGGCCGGCTCTGTACCGGTAGGGGTAGAACCTGTGCGCCAGGGGCTGGTTGTGCTGCGTGTTGGAGGCGGAGTAGTCGCCCATGTCCAGCTGAGCCATCAGCGCGCCGAGCTCGGCCGCCAGCTCCCGCGTTACAAGTGTGTCAAGGTCATGGTATATAACCGTCTCACCTGAGTTCGTCGTTGCTGAGGCCGGCTCTGTACCGGTAGGGGTAGAACCTGTGCGCCAGGGGCTGGTTGTGCTGCGTGTTGGAGGCGGAGTAGTCGCCCATGTCCAGCTGAGCCATCAGCGCGCCGAGCTCGGCCGCCAGCTCCCGCGTTACAAGTGTGTCAAGGTCATGGTATATAACCGTCTCACCTGAGTTCGTCGTTGCTGAGGCCGGCTCTGTACCGGTAGGGGTAGAACCTGTGCGCCAGGGGCTGGTTGTGCTGCGTGTTGGAGGCGGAGTAGTCGCCCATGTCCAGCTGAGCCATCAGCGCGCCGAGCTCGGCCGCCAGCTCCCGCGTTACAAGTGTGTCAAGGTCATGGTATATAACCGTCTCACCTGAGTTCGTCGTTGCTGAGGCCGGCTCTGTACCGGTAGGGGTAGAACCTGTGCGCCAGGGGCTGGTTGTGCTGCGTGTTGGAGGCGGAGTAGTCGCCCATGTCCAGCTGAGCCATCAGCGCGCCGAGCTCGGCCGCCAGCTCCCGCGTTACAAGTGTGTCAAGGTCATGGTATATAACCGTCTCACCTGAGTTCGTCGTTGCTGAGGCCGGCTCTGTACCGGTAGGGGTAGAACCTGTGCGCCAGGGGCTGGTTGTGCTGCGTGTTGGAGGCGGAGTAGTCGCCCATGTCCAGCTGAGCCATCAGCGCGCCGAGCTCGGCCGCCAGCTCCCGCGTTACAAGTGTGTCAAGGTCATGGTATATAACCGTCTCACCTGAGTTCGTCGTTGCTGAGGCCGGCTCTGTACCGGTAGGGGTAGAACCTGTGCGCCAGGGGCTGGTTGTGCTGCGTGTTGGAGGCGGAGTAGTCGCCCATGTCCAGCTGAGCCATCAGCGCGCCGAGCTCGGCCGCCAGCTCCCGCGTTACAAGTGTGTCAAGGTCATGGTATATAACCGTCTCACCTGAGTTCGTCGTTGCTGAGGCCGGCTCTGTACCGGTAGGGGTAGAACCTGTGCGCCAGGGGCTGGTTGTGCTGCGTGTTGGAGGCGGAGTAGTCGCCCATGTCCAGCTGAGCCATCAGCGCGCCGAGCTCGGCCGCCAGCTCCCGCGTTACAAGTGTGTCAAGGTCATGGTATATAACCGTCTCACCTGAGTTCGTCGTTGCTGAGGCCGGCTCTGTACCGGTAGGGGTAGAACCTGTGCGCCAGGGGCTGGTTGTGCTGCGTGTTGGAGGCGGAGTAGTCGCCCATGTCCAGCTGAGCCATCAGCGCGCCGAGCTCGGCCGCCAGCTCCCGCGTTACAAGTGTGTCAAGGTCATGGTATATAACCGTCTCACCTGAGTTCGTCGTTGCTGAGGCCGGCTCTGTACCGGTAGGGGTAGAACCTGTGCGCCAGGGGCTGGTTGTGCTGCGTGTTGGAGGCGGAGTAGTCGCCCATGTCCAGCTGAGCCATCAGCGCGCCGAGCTCGGCCGCCAGCTCCCGCGTTACAAGTGTGTCAAGGTCATGGTATATAACCGTCTCACCTGAGTTCGTCGTTGCTGAGGCCGGCTCTGTACCGGTAGGGGTAGAACCTGTGCGCCAGGGGCTGGTTGTGCTGCGTGTTGGAGGCGGAGTAGTCGCCCATGTCCAGCTGAGCCATCAGCGCGCCGAGCTCGGCCGCCAGCTCCCGCGTTACAAGTGTGTCAAGGTCATGGTATATAACCGTCTCACCTGAGTTCGTCGTTGCTGAGGCCGGCTCTGTACCGGTAGGGGTAGAACCTGTGCGCCAGGGGCTGGTTGTGCTGCGTGTTGGAGGCGGAGTAGTCGCCCATGTCCAGCTGAGCCATCAGCGCGCCGAGCTCGGCCGCCAGCTCCCGCGTTACAAGTGTGTCAAGGTCATGGTATATAACCGTCTCACCTGAGTTCGTCGTTGCTGAGGCCGGCTCTGTACCGGTAGGGGTAGAACCTGTGCGCCAGGGGCTGGTTGTGCTGCGTGTTGGAGGCGGAGTAGTCGCCCATGTCCAGCTGAGCCATCAGCGCGCCGAGCTCGGCCGCCAGCTCCCGCGTTACAAGTGTGTCAAGGTCATGGTATATAACCGTCTCACCTGAGTTCGTCGTTGCTGAGGCCGGCTCTGTACCGGTAGGGGTAGAACCTGTGCGCCAGGGGCTGGTTGTGCTGCGTGTTGGAGGCGGAGTAGTCGCCCATGTCCAGCTGAGCCATCAGCGCGCCGAGCTCGGCCGCCAGCTCCCGCGTTACAAGTGTGTCAAGGTCATGGTATATAACCGTCTCACCTGAGTTCGTCGTTGCTGAGGCCGGCTCTGTACCGGTAGGGGTAGAACCTGTGCGCCAGGGGCTGGTTGTGCTGCGTGTTGGAGGCGGAGTAGTCGCCCATGTCCAGCTGAGCCATCAGCGCGCCGAGCTCGGCCGCCAGCTCCCGCGTTACAAGTGTGTCAAGGTCATGGTATATAACCGTCTCACCTGAGTTCGTCGTTGCTGAGGCCGGCTCTGTACCGGTAGGGGTAGAACCTGTGCGCCAGGGGCTGGTTGTGCTGCGTGTTGGAGGCGGAGTAGTCGCCCATGTCCAGCTGAGCCATCAGCGCGCCGAGCTCGGCCGCCAGCTCCCGCGTTACAAGTGTGTCAAGGTCATGGTATATAACCGTCTCACCTGAGTTCGTCGTTGCTGAGGCCGGCTCTGTACCGGTAGGGGTAGAACCTGTGCGCCAGGGGCTGGTTGTGCTGCGTGTTGGAGGCGGAGTAGTCGCCCATGTCCAGCTGAGCCATCAGCGCGCCGAGCTCGGCCGCCAGCTCCCGCGTTACAAGTGTGTCAAGGTCATGGTATATAACCGTCTCACCTGAGTTCGTCGTTGCTGAGGCCGGCTCTGTACCGGTAGGGGTAGAACCTGTGCGCCAGGGGCTGGTTGTGCTGCGTGTTGGAGGCGGAGTAGTCGCCCATGTCCAGCTGAGCCATCAGCGCGCCGAGCTCGGCCGCCAGCTCCCGCGTTACAAGTGTGTCAAGGTCATGGTATATAACCGTCTCACCTGAGTTCGTCGTTGCTGAGGCCGGCTCTGTACCGGTAGGGGTAGAACCTGTGCGCCAGGGGCTGGTTGTGCTGCGTGTTGGAGGCGGAGTAGTCGCCCATGTCCAGCTGAGCCATCAGCGCGCCGAGCTCGGCCGCCAGCTCCCGCGTTACAAGTGTGTCAAGGTCATGGTATATAACCGTCTCACCTGAGTTCGTCGTTGCTGAGGCCGGCTCTGTACCGGTAGGGGTAGAACCTGTGCGCCAGGGGCTGGTTGTGCTGCGTGTTGGAGGCGGAGTAGTCGCCCATGTCCAGCTGAGCCATCAGCGCGCCGAGCTCGGCCGCCAGCTCCCGCGTTACAAGTGTGTCAAGGTCATGGTATATAACCGTCTCACCTGAGTTCGTCGTTGCTGAGGCCGGCTCTGTACCGGTAGGGGTAGAACCTGTGCGCCAGGGGCTGGTTGTGCTGCGTGTTGGAGGCGGAGTAGTCGCCCATGTCCAGCTGAGCCATCAGCGCGCCGAGCTCGGCCGCCAGCTCCCGCGTTACAAGTGTGTCAAGGTCATGGTATATAACCGTCTCACCTGAGTTCGTCGTTGCTGAGGCCGGCTCTGTACCGGTAGGGGTAGAACCTGTGCGCCAGGGGCTGGTTGTGCTGCGTGTTGGAGGCGGAGTAGTCGCCCATGTCCAGCTGAGCCATCAGCGCGCCGAGCTCGGCCGCCAGCTCCCGCGTTACAAGTGTGTCAAGGTCATGGTATATAACCGTCTCACCTGAGTTCGTCGTTGCTGTAACCGTCTCACCTGAGTTCGTCGTTGCTGAGGCCGGCTCTGTACCGGTAGGGGTAGAACCTGTGCGCCAGGGGCTGGTTGTGCTGCGTGTTGGAGGCGGAGTAGTCGCCCATGTCCAGCTGAGCCATCAGCGCGCCGAGCTCGGCCGCCAGCTCCCGCGTTACAAGTGTGTCAAGGTCATGGTATATAACCGTCTCACCTGAGTTCGTCGTTGCTGAGGCCGGCTCTGTACCGGTAGGGGTAGAACCTGTGCGCCAGGGGCTGGTTGTGCTGCGTGTTGGAGGCGGAGTAGTCGCCCATGTCCAGCTGAGCCATCAGCGCGCCGAGCTCGGCCGCCAGCTCCCGCGTTACAAGTGTGTCAAGGTCATGGTATATAACCGTCTCACCTGAGTTCGTCGTTGCTGAGGCCGGCTCTGTACCGGTAGGGGTAGAACCTGTGCGCCAGGGGCTGGTTGTGCTGCGTGTTGGAGGCGGAGTAGTCGCCCATGTCCAGCTGAGCCATCAGCGCGCCGAGCTCGGCCGCCAGCTCCCGCGTTACAAGTGTGTCAAGGTCATGGTATATAACCGTCTCACCTGAGTTCGTCGTTGCTGAGGCCGGCTCTGTACCGGTAGGGGTAGAACCTGTGCGCCAGGGGCTGGTTGTGCTGCGTGTTGGAGGCGGAGTAGTCGCCCATGTCCAGCTGAGCCATCAGCGCGCCGAGCTCGGCCGCCAGCTCCCGCGTTACAAGTGTGTCAAGGTCATGGTATATAACCGTCTCACCTGAGTTCGTCGTTGCTGAGGCCGGCTCTGTACCGGTAGGGGTAGAACCTGTGCGCCAGGGGCTGGTTGTGCTGCGTGTTGGAGGCGGAGTAGTCGCCCATGTCCAGCTGAGCCATCAGCGCGCCGAGCTCGGCCGCCAGCTCCCGCGTTACAAGTGTGTCAAGGTCATGGTATATAACCGTCTCACCTGAGTTCGTCGTTGCTGAGGCCGGCTCTGTACCGGTAGGGGTAGAACCTGTGCGCCAGGGGCTGGTTGTGCTGCGTGTTGGAGGCGGAGTAGTCGCCCATGTCCAGCTGAGCCATCAGCGCGCCGAGCTCGGCCGCCAGCTCCCGCGTTACAAGTGTGTCAAGGTCATGGTATATAACCGTCTCACCTGAGTTCGTCGTTGCTGAGGCCGGCTCTGTACCGGTAGGGGTAGAACCTGTGCGCCAGGGGCTGGTTGTGCTGCGTGTTGGAGGCGGAGTAGTCGCCCATGTCCAGCTGAGCCATCAGCGCGCCGAGCTCGGCCGCCAGCTCCCGCGTTACAAGTGTGTCAAGGTCATGGTATATAACCGTCTCACCTGAGTTCGTCGTTGCTGAGGCCGGCTCTGTACCGGTAGGGGTAGAACCTGTGCGCCAGGGGCTGGTTGTGCTGCGTGTTGGAGGCGGAGTAGTCGCCCATGTCCAGCTGAGCCATCAGCGCGCCGAGCTCGGCCGCCAGCTCCCGCGTTACAAGTGTGTCAAGGTCATGGTATATAACCGTCTCACCTGAGTTCGTCGTTGCTGAGGCCGGCTCTGTACCGGTAGGGGTAGAACCTGTGCGCCAGGGGCTGGTTGTGCTGCGTGTTGGAGGCGGAGTAGTCGCCCATGTCCAGCTGAGCCATCAGCGCGCCGAGCTCGGCCGCCAGCTCCCGCGTTACAAGTGTGTCAAGGTCATGGTATATAACCGTCTCACCTGAGTTCGTCGTTGCTGAGGCCGGCTCTGTACCGGTAGGGGTAGAACCTGTGCGCCAGGGGCTGGTTGTGCTGCGTGTTGGAGGCGGAGTAGTCGCCCATGTCCAGCTGAGCCATCAGCGCGCCGAGCTCGGCCGCCAGCTCCCGCGTTACAAGTGTGTCAAGGTCATGGTATATAACCGTCTCACCTGAGTTCGTCGTTGCTGAGGCCGGCTCTGTACCGGTAGGGGTAGAACCTGTGCGCCAGGGGCTGGTTGTGCTGCGTGTTGGAGGCGGAGTAGTCGCCCATGTCCAGCTGAGCCATCAGCGCGCCGAGCTCGGCCGCCAGCTCCCGCGTTACAAGTGTGTCAAGGTCATGGTATATAACCGTCTCACCTGAGTTCGTCGTTGCTGAGGCCGGCTCTGTACCGGTAGGGGTAGAACCTGTGCGCCAGGGGCTGGTTGTGCTGCGTGTTGGAGGCGGAGTAGTCGCCCATGTCCAGCTGAGCCATCAGCGCGCCGAGCTCGGCCGCCAGCTCCCGCGTTACAAGTGTGTCAAGGTCATGGTATATAACCGTCTCACCTGAGTTCGTCGTTGCTGAGGCCGGCTCTGTACCGGTAGGGGTAGAACCTGTGCGCCAGGGGCTGGTTGTGCTGCGTGTTGGAGGCGGAGTAGTCGCCCATGTCCAGCTGAGCCATCAGCGCGCCGAGCTCGGCCGCCAGCTCCCGCGTTACAAGTGTGTCAAGGTCATGGTATATAACCGTCTCACCTGAGTTCGTCGTTGCTGAGGCCGGCTCTGTACCGGTAGGGGTAGAACCTGTGCGCCAGGGGCTGGTTGTGCTGCGTGTTGGAGGCGGAGTAGTCGCCCATGTCCAGCTGAGCCATCAGCGCGCCGAGCTCGGCCGCCAGCTCCCGCGTTACAAGTGTGTCAAGGTCATGGTATATAACCGTCTCACCTGAGTTCGTCGTTGCTGAGGCCGGCTCTGTACCGGTAGGGGTAGAACCTGTGCGCCAGGGGCTGGTTGTGCTGCGTGTTGGAGGCGGAGTAGTCGCCCATGTCCAGCTGAGCCATCAGCGCGCCGAGCTCGGCCGCCAGCTCCCGCGTTACAAGTGTGTCAAGGTCATGGTATATAACCGTCTCACCTGAGTTCGTCGTTGCTGAGGCCGGCTCTGTACCGGTAGGGGTAGAACCTGTGCGCCAGGGGCTGGTTGTGCTGCGTGTTGGAGGCGGAGTAGTCGCCCATGTCCAGCTGAGCCATCAGCGCGCCGAGCTCGGCCGCCAGCTCCCGCGTTACAAGTGTGTCAAGGTCATGGTATATAACCGTCTCACCTGAGTTCGTCGTTGCTGAGGCCGGCTCTGTACCGGTAGGGGTAGAACCTGTGCGCCAGGGGCTGGTTGTGCTGCGTGTTGGAGGCGGAATAGTCGCCCATGTCCAGCTGAGCCATCAGCGCGCCGAGCTCGGCCGCCAGCTCCCGCGTCACGGGGAACCGACCAGCGACCACTGGCAACCATTTTGAAAATATTAAAAAAAGTGGTGTAGGTGCGACCCTCGAGGTCCAGATGACTAACTTCCCAGTGGGGGAAAAAATGGTTGGACCGATAATTTTGCTGAGCATGTAATAAGACTCAGATTACGTAATCATGCGTCGAATGAACTTTGATCCGTGTCGATATCATGTTTCGAGACGAAAAATAATTTCAAACGCACATACATCACACACACAGACATCCACTTTAAACAAAACTGTACCATTCGACTTTACAAGCGTTAAAAGGTGGAGATATGTTAAAATTTGGAAATCACAAAATAGGTCCCAATAGAAAGCATTCCCATCTTTAGAATATAACTAGCGGGCCCGGCAGACGTCGTCCTGCCCGCTATTAGCGCCACCTACCGGATCCAATTTTTCTACTTATAACTTCCTCTTGAATCACTCTATACATTAAAAAAAAAAGCATCAAAATCCGTTGCGTAGTTTTAAAGATTTAAGCATACATAGGGCCCTTGGACATAGGGACATAGGGATATAGGGACAGAAAAAGCGACTTTGTTTTATACTATGTAGTGATAGAATATAATAACCCAAAGTTAATAACCTGATATGGGTGGCCAAATATCCCTACTAATATTATAAATAGTTTTAAAGCTATCCAATCATACCTTGTTGGTTGACTTGATAGCAGAGTAGCAATCTTTCCTTGTCGGTTTCAGTTCGGGTGGAGTTCTTGAAATACAACCGGTTGCGGTACGTCAGTCGGATCACTCGAGAGTTCTCGAACTTTCCAGACCCCTTTTCCCTTAGCGCCGTTTCCCATTTCGATATGACGTCACATAACTGTAAATAATGTTGCACTTATCTATTTAGCTCGCTTCTTTCCAGACTTTGAACAGTCAATGCGATCAATCACATAATCTGCCTAAACAGCCTGTCGGTTTCTATGTCAAAAATGTGAGTAGGTACAATATATTTAACCAATAACAACAAATGCAATAAACAAATTGTAATGATTCAATATCCTGAAAGGCTCTAGTACACTTGATAATTTGCGTCTAGATTAAGGACGAGAGAATTTATCCATATCGAAAAATTTACGATTTGACGTTACTGAAAATGTTTCGAAAAACCTTTCCTTTTGGAAAGGTTAGGGAATTTCGGAATAATAATATTCCTTTGACGTTTGTATGAAAACCCACAAAAGTCGATGACCGTACACTGAAAATATACAAGTGAATTTGCACCCGTTCACCGAATGTATTAGCCGAGCGTCATGGGCCTATCATAGATTCTTAAAATCCACTAAAAATCTCGAGTTTTTCATTTAGGGAAAACAGCGCGAGAAAAATATACATTGAAATTTATCAAAACACTTGAAGACGAACACAAATTCCTCTCTGGAATAGCGTAAGGATTTCAAGCAATATATCCCTTTTAGTCGTCGGAGAAAAACGGGATAGAAACACTTATCTTAGGCCCCTATCCCACTGCCGTCTGCTGCGCAGACGTTGGAGAAGCGTTGGCGTTCCTCCAACGTCTGCGCAGCGTTGTCGCGACGTTAACGTTGCGTTGACTCGCAATGTCACCGCAACGTTAACGTCGCGTGAAGTCGAGGCGTGAACGGTTGCCATTATAGTAGAGAAGCCGAGGATGCTAAATGTGGATTTACTCGAGCGTCGTCGGGACCATGTAGATTTTATAGATTAGTTGATAGGAAGAATAAAAGGTTATATAAGGTTTTCCATTTCAGTGGTGGGGAAAGCTAGCTGCACGCTTTCATCTTCAATAGACGATTTTTATAACTTCGGCTTGTGAAAATCGGCTGATTACATTTTTTTGTTATTTTTGCATCATTTCCTTCAAAATAGAAAAAAATTCAACCACCCTCGAGATTCGAGGTCAAGATAACGTTTTTTTTTGCAACTGTAACGTTCCCATTCTCGTACGTAACGTTCAAATAGTCTGATTTTCTAAATATACTTCTCTTAGCTCGTAATTAGCCTACCATATCTTAATCTGACGTTTCTGAGTATTTCTTTCCATCATTTTTTTTATTTTGCGCGCGGCTTTACTAAAAGGGATTAGGGAGATGGTAGAGGGTACTCAGCAGGATGCAAGATGCCTCGCCTCTCTTATCTTAATCTGACGCGCTCGAGTAAATCCAAAAATCCCCTCTTGGGCTCCCCTACTATTAGACACTCTCAACGTTGACGTCGCGTCAACGCGACGTTGTTGCTGCGCAGACGTTGGAGAAACGCCAACGCTCGCAAAACGCCAGTGGGATAGGGGCCTTATAGGGCTCAAAACACTTGGACCGTTGGAGCTTTACCTTTTTGTCGGGTTTGATGTGATGCTCCAGGTCCTTTTCAATGGGATCGTCACTGAACAACGCGAAGCCCGACGAAGCCGACTCCCTGCAGCCCAGCTCAGTGCTCAGGGTCGATAGGAACTCCTCCACCGTAGTGGAACCGTCGAAGCTTATGACCTGCAAAGAATTACAAGTCACGGCAAATAAGTCTAGCGTTGACCTTCAATGCGCAAAAGTCGAAAATGAGGTATCGCGGAGTGTGAGGGGGTCGCGAGGAGGGCGTGGGGATCGTTCGTAAGCACTGATTAGCTCTCGCGGATCCCTCGTAAGCGCTGATTGGATCTCCAATCGTATTGTGTCCCGCTCACTCGTACGCTGCGCGCACTTGAAGGTCACCGCTCGACTTACGTGCCGGGGGTTATAGTTGCACTCAGAATTGACACACGACCTGTATGACACATCGCTATGGGCCTTATGGGAAAGCGCAAGATAACTCAATGGGCGATAGAGAAATACGCTCGGAGTTTCTCTACGTCGTCAAATTAGGAAACACGAGGTCCGTAGGAGAAACAGTGGAATTAGGTCACGATCTGCTCTCTTCGATTTGCTGAGCTAGGAATGTGAGTGAGGAGATACACACCTGATAAGTGTTATTGAGCATATGCACTGGAATGGCGTGAGGTAGACAGTGGTGGTAAGGGTTCTTGAGCAGTATAGATAGCACCTCCATTCTAGAAGGCTTGTCGGTTCGACCGCCGTTGCGTAGTGTGCGCTCCAGTGCGCGGGAACAGTACGCTGCGTATTTACCACATTCTGTCCTAAAAACGTAAAAAATATAATTAAAAAAGTTTAAGGTGATGTGACATAGTTATGACACATAATTAATTAGTAGTGTACTGCGCTTTCAGCAATATTGACGAGGTTTTTAACCAAAGATCGATCTTTGGAGGACCACATTTAGTTGTTAATTCGTACCACAGCATGCAAGGGTTTCAATCCCGGTTATCATTTATAGCACAGATCCTTCAGAATCAAGAGCTTTTCGTTTATCTTTAACCGATGGCAAGAGATGAATTTATGAAGAGTCTTGAGATGTTGTCAAATATCGATTTTTACTAAAAAGGTAAAATTTGTCCTAACCTTGGAAAATCTCAGGCTATAATGATAAAATAAAACAAATGAAAAAAATTGTAACGTTCATGTAACTCACTTGGAATCAGCATGCCTGCTCAGGTGCAGTTTGAGATACCACAACAACCTGTTATTCCGTGGCACAAACAAACTGACGGCCAGCGCTAACAACTGCCAGCCCTGGACGAAGCTGTACGTCGGCGGGTTACTCTTACAGTCCACTGACAGTAACGGCGCCTGAAATGTTCCCACACATTATACGTAATGCTTAGTTTACAACTGACACAACACACTTGCACCAAAAGTGATTTTTCGACTTTTTTAGTCGAAGTACAATTTGAGGAAAATGTTCTTGAGCTTTGGCTTTATGTCATGTGACAGCAAACACCGTCAACTTGGTGTAGGTGTTAAAACAAGTTGCTGCTTAAAACAAGATGTAGCACGGGGTTTTCCAGAACCTAAGAACATTTGGGATGGTTATACGAGCTTTGCAAACTTTCACTCGGTAGCGTGTGCGTAAAATCTTGTAGTTAAATTCTTCCGCAACGACGGGCCAAAGTCTATCGAAGTAAAGGACTGAGCCTCCTGGTCTGGGCTTGTATTATTAACACCATCTTCATCACTAAAACTACAGTCCTGGCCTGGGCTTATAAGATGATGTTATCATATTCATCACTAAAACTACAGTTCTGGCCTGGGTTTATATTAACATCATCTTCATTGGTCTACAGTCCTGCCCTGGGCTCGAATTAACACCATCTTCATCATCAAGAAGGGTGGACCTTGGCTTGGTCCAACAACTTCTCTAGTAGAATTGGTCAGATGTAGCCTTTTTCCAGCTCCGAACCCACGAAACCTTCATGTCTTTTCCAATATGTCAATCCACCGGCCTCTAGGTCTACCTTGGCTTATACAATCGTCCAGTTTGCTGTCCAAGAACTTTTTCGGAGCTTTTAAGGACATGTGCAAAGCATGGACGGTATAAGAATATCGTCCATGCTTTGCACATGTCCTACTACATCGCATTCTTGATAGTTTTAATGCTTTTGACAACATTCAGTTCTCCAAAAAGTTCAAATGCCCTCAAAATCCATTATCCTCAATGATTTGTATTACCGTCAAATCAATCTAACCAAGTTGTGATTATTTTATGCTAGCCTGGTCCTCGAATCTGAGCGAATAATTATTATTGTATATTTTATGCACACGCTAGCGAAAAAAGTGCACCAAATTCACACTAGTCCTGAACAAATATTAACAGATTTTATGGAGAATAAAACCAATACATTAGAATAATATTCATAATAATACTCTTCTTTTCTTCTAGTTGATCGTTTAACCTATAAAAAAAAGGTTACCCTGAAAGTACTTATCATGTTGTTACATCAAAATTTTACAAAATGTTTATTGTTTTGCCTTTCTCATATGATTAAATGGATTTGTGTTTTTACAATAGATATAAAAACGTGAACTATCATTCATTGGCTTCTAAATTATTTGGAATCTAAAAATGTTAATGGAAAAAATTGCTAAAAAATTAGGGGGTTAAATTCTTAAAAATAGTAGAAGATAATTTCATGTAAAAGTTTTATAATATTATTATGGTACGTGCACATGTATAACACACCACCAGATCCAACACGTCAAGTTGGCGCATCTCAACAGCGTTGATAGATATAGAGTCAGGAGGAAAATGAACCTAAAGTCTGTCGCTTTAAAGTCGTACATGTCTGTCGATTTTTGTTTCGTAAACTTTCCAATGGCTGTAAATGTATGGCCAACTTAATCTTATAACAAGGTTGTTTAGGTCCATTTTACTTAGAAGTTATTGTGTTTCGTTACTCAAAATCTATCTACTCGTATGCAAGGTCATAGAAAATATTACGATTGGAACTGACTGAACACGGTTAGCGTGGCGTCGGGTTCGGTGGCGTGTTACAAGTGTGTTTCTGGTTTTTGGCACTGGTGTCAATGTGTACGTCAATATGAAGCAGTGTTAAGGATTTGTGCAACAGAGTGTCTGTGACGCACTTTCCAAGCACACATCTTCCAATTTCAAATTGGTCCAATGTTTAATAATGCGATCAAGGACAGGAATGAGAGGCTGCCATTTTGTATTTCTGTCTTGCCCAGCGTACGTTATGCGTGAGCAAGACAGGAATAGAAAATGGCGGTGTAGCATTTAATTAAAGTTATGCGTACAAAGTACGTGCGGTAACCAGCTTCATATTTCTATATTAAAGTCATCTGTTAATTTATTGTTATTAATCTCGGACTGGCTTTCAATGTTTTAATAAAGCGGTCATCTAACGACAGGACAAAAGTGCCTCACGGACGCTCGTGACACGTGAACCACCAGACAGACGGTGAGCACGACTGTCGCATACCTGTATCGAGCTTGGCGAACCGGCAGAGTTCTGCGGGAGGTCGCTCTTGTTGTCGCCGCCGACTGAGGACGCGCCCGTGTCGCAAGTGAACAACGACTGGGTCGCGCACAGTAGCAGTTGCTGTACAAATGAAATGTTGGTGTCGGATCGTCAGTGGGGGGCTTTATGGCTCTATGGGGAGTTGTGATGTTTGCTTCTTTCGTTGTAAGTTAATTGGGTCCATTTTCAATAGTACCAGTGTAGTGTGTGTACATTTGTTTGTGTTTCAGGTATTTAATGTAGGCTAATAAGTGTTGTATTTGACATTTCCTAAAGGACAACTATCCAAGAGAAATATATCAGCACACGCATAATATAGGGATTTCTTCTCAATATTATGAATACAAATTTACTATGGTGAATACCGCCTAATAATTAATCTAGCCCCGTTTTTTCTCCAATAATTATTGAACCGGCTAAAACCTCTCGAAGTTCCCACTTGGCACCTGTCAATGGAGTTACAAAAACGCCCACAAATCCGCCGAAGCAGGCCTGCCTTGGGGGACACTATGTACCCCCCATAATTGTAAGAAACCGGAACAACTCGAGGACTGTACTATGATCGACGGACAAAATAAACCCACTTTGTGGTGCATCAAAATGTACCACTAAATGGTCTATAGGTCTGCCTATGAAAGAACGATAGCGTACAGGTTTATTGCAACTGAAAATACTGTATTATTTAACGCTAGCGACCCGCCCCGGCATCGCACGGGAAGTAATTACCCGCTACTATCCCACCATACAATGTTTTGCTGTATCTCAAAAGGCAGCGTTTTCGATGAAAGCCGGGCAGCTTGACTTATTTCGAGATTTTCAACAGTAATTATCGTCACATTTCAACCAATTTACACAAAACCTTAACAAGTTATACACCTAAACATGAGGAACATTAATCACTCTGTCTATTGGTGAAAACCGCTTGAAAATCTGTTCAGTAGTTTTTGTGTTAATCGCGAATAGATAGTCAGCCGAAGCGGGGGATTTTTTTATATAATATACAGTGAAATAAACGTTAACCATTGAGTATAATTTTTACAGAAATACACAAAAAGATAAGTATGTTTTTCGAATACCCTCACCCAAAAAGATCTAAGCCATGATGTATATATATGATTTACAAATCTGTATATGCGAATATCTATATGTATTGTTGATATATGTGATGTTTTTCTTGATACTGTATAATATATAAGTGTTTTATGTACCCAAACCAATTATGTCCAGTGATGGTGCTTTCTATATCCTAAAAGAGTGCTCTAGATAGGAAATCCTATTTACAAATTGAGTGAAGTTGGTAGTTATTTTACATTGTAATATTATTTTATAGAAATTATAGTACAACTGCATAGTGAAACAAGAATTGTTCTTGCTTACAAATAAAACGATCGCCGCAAATAATCATTATGTACTTTATTATATAACACCAATATTAAAAAGGTTCCATGAAGTAGTTTTTAACACTTATCAATTTTTTTATGTTATTCCATTTTTACATTAAATCGGAACAGATTCTAATTTTTTCATTCTTGAAAGGGTACTACCGAAACAGAGGCTGGTGTAGTCTAATTAGACTGAACCAATCGATTGCGCTAGTTAATTGAGTTAATTGACGTCGACCTCAGTCAGTATCTGGGTGGTTGACTGACTTTATTGGATTGAGCCCTTACTCCCGTGACTTTGACGTCACATTAAGCCGCTGTTTCCGGTTATTCTTACTAACATATTTTGATGATTCTAGCAGTATTTTAAAGAGTTTAGCAAATTTTATACCTAGTTAATTAATGTTCTACAATAGTTATTAATGAATAAAATATTTTTTAACACTATGCAGTCATACGAATCTTAAACGTTAAGGTCTCCTTATCTTACCATTTCTAAACTAAATCCATACAAGTTCAATAAAGTTTCTAGAACAAACTTGCAACGTCAACCTTTTCTTTCAAAGGAGATCGTTAAGTGCTAAAGGAGCTAGCTATGAGTATATGAATGATATATAAAAATAGGTAACAAAAACATTCCCTAAAACTATATGGAAAAGACGGCAAACATTCTTGGATAAAAGGGGTAAAAAAAAAAATAGGGGTAATTTACACCAACATTCCATTTGAAGGTAGCGACAAGAATAACATAACCGCTTTTTTCGTTATGGCAACATTTTAATAACAAAGCTCAAAAAGGCCAATACCCAGAGCTGTGTTAGTTAAAAAAAATCAAACTCATAGATAAAGTCATCTCTAATTTTGCTACAATGTTTATATTGTGGCTAATTCTGTTGTACCCAATCTATAAACTAAACTAAATTGACAGCCCTAAATCTATTGCTATCATTTTCCGCAGGGAGCTTTGAGAAAGAGATAGGAATAGATTTAGACTTGTCATTTTAGTTTATTTTAGAGATTGTGTACAACAGAATTAGCCACAATGTCGTTGTCTATTTTATGAAATCAATTTTTTTTTTCAATGTTGCCAAAACTCGGAGATCAAGTTGGAATAAAACCTTTTAGTAAATGGTTCATAATAACAAAGGTTCATTTTTGTTCATTACACATTCATTGTTTACAAAATATTACAATACTTTTAGAAGCCAATAAAAATAGTGTTCACATACACAAATTCCAAATTGATCAACCACGTGACACGAAGCCATTTTATTTTACAGCGACACACAAAGCTGTATAATATAATCTATGGTTTGTTAGTGTATATTTAAATTTCGAAAGCAAAATAATCTTTTTTTAAGCAATATCGAGTATAGAAAAAAGTGCTCAGTACATCTTCCTTATTTATGATTATATAGGACATAGAAATAATGCGATCAAGATAAGAATTAGAATGCTGAATCGCCATTTTATATTCCTGTCTTGCTCAGTGTACTGCGCACGTAAGTAGGATAGAAATAGAAAATGGCGGTTTAACATTCCTTTTTTAAACTGATCGCATTGTATGAAAAATTATGGACTGTGTGATTCGTATCTTAAGCATAAGTAAAAGTAAAGGAAATGGCAAATGAAAAATAGTTGATTTGAAAATACGTGTAGTCCTGTATAGTTATTCTGAGTTTGCGCACCTCCAAAACTTAACCAAAGACTAAATATCGAAAAACTGTAATATGTAGTGTAAAATGAACCCAAAGTTTCTTATTTTAAAGTCGTAATTCAATACTTCGAATATTTATATTACAACATTTATTGGGTGTTGGCTGTAGACGAATGGTGAATGTATTAGCGCACTCAAACCTTAAAATAAGCCAGTTTAGGTCCACTCTAAAGACATTCGATATGTACTTAGTATTTAGTAAAGTTTTTGAGGTATGCAAACTGAGACTAACCATACTATTCACAATATTGTCTGCAGATATATTTCATATCTGTACTTATAATAAATATTTTAGTCTTTGTGAAACCATCACACAATCCATTATTTTATATTTATTATCTATGACAAAGGGCCTTAGCACACCTGCGCCGCGATAGGACTTGCACCACTTGTTCTAACATCACAGATATTTTACTCTTTCCTATGCGATTTCGGTGACGTGTTTACATCTCGACCGTCTTAGTACATCGCTCAAATCGTGTAGGAAAGAGATAGACTCAATTGTCTGTTTCAATTAGAACAAGCAGTTTCAATTGTTTCGTATATTTTGTGGCGGAAGTTTAGCGGATCCGCTGTTATAGTTCCGTGGCGGAGGTGTGCTAAAGGCGTAAAACTAAATATACCCGAATTACTGATTCCGTGGAATTCTGACGTTTCGTAATGTTACCAGAGATAAAACAATTCTCACAAAAAAGATAAAAAATTCAAACCTTATGCAAATACAAATCAACTGCCCCATGTAGATATGACAAATGCCTGACAGACACTTCATGGTGATAATGTCATTCGACATCCATTTTTGAATAAATTTTTTCAATGTGCTTCTTTTGTTTTCTTTTGCTGTTAGTGTGCACTTTCTAGTTTCCAATCTTGGTGTTTTCTATTTTAAGGCGAAACGAGTAATATTATTACGCGGCATATGGCTTTTTATGATGACAGGGAATTAAAGTAGTTTGGGGTAAAATCGTACGTCGTAGATGTTAACCCTGTTCTCCATACAAATAACTTATCTGTAAATGACAATGACAGCTGTCAGAATTCCACGGAATTAGTAATTCGTGTATAGCAGGAAGAGTTTTATACACTTATCTAGCCGACACCAATAATAACTATTAAATTCTTTAGCCTAAAGTGCTAATGTAAAAGTATAAACACACCCGTGTACAATTGAGTGGTAAATCATATATGAGTATATTGACATATGAGAAAAGCATTGCTTGAAGCTTAGCCGGCAAATAGAAGCCAATTCTAGACCGCACGTTGGAATATCAACTTTATTTATAAACTATTTAGAGCTACCATCGTTTGACCGTTTCATAGGTGTATTAGCGAATCTTATCTATAATAGTGGTACCACCAAAAGCCATGCTATGTGTTTTTGTCAAGTTTATATTACTATGAATAGATTTTTATGGGGTCATCATCATCATCATCATCATGATCAACCCATTACCGGCTCACTACAGAACACGGGTCTCCTCTCAGAGTGAGAAGGGTTTTGGCCAATTGGGTTTTATGGGGTCATATTATAGAAAATCTCTTCATAGAAATTAGCAAACTATTTTTTATTGTACCTGAAATGACAACTTTTATTAAAATTCCGCAATATTTTTCCGAGTCTTAGCAAGCTTGGGGGTTGGAAAATTCAATTAGTGAATTTGATAATAAACAAAATGACTGCTGGAAATATCACTCGACGTTTGATGTTGAACAGCTAGTGGTACGTATAAATACAGTGTATACACTACACTACTGTCAGTCAGTCAGTTGTATAGGACACAGACAACGACTGATTATCATAACAATGACGATTGTTGGTTGTAGTTGACAACGTTCGACTCACGTAACAAAAAAGTTATCGGCTCGCGTAACAAAAAGTTTTCGGCTCGTCTAACTAATAACGGTCGGATTGCGTAACGAAAACCGTTCTGCTCCTGAACCGTTCGGCTTGCGTAACAAAAACCGTTTAGCTCGCGTAACAACAAACATTCGTCTCGCGTAACAAAAACCGATCGGCTCGCGTAACAGAAACCGTTCAAAATATTTAACAAAAAACGCGTATTAGCCTTGCGTAACAAAAACCGTTCGGCTCGCGTAACAGAAACCGTTCAACACGCGCATTAGCCGGTGGGCAGTGGTGGTATAGATACAGTGTAGCTAGGCAAGCGGCGCACTCACGCGGTGTCGGGAGCGCGCGCGTACCTGCACGCCGTGCTTGGAGGGCGCGTGCGGCGCGGTCTGCTTGCACAGCGCGGACGCCAGCTCGTCCTGCAGCTCGCCCACCTCCAGGCACTGCTGCAGCGCGTTCTGCGCGAGCACCACGTGGTAGTCGATGCCCGCGTGCTCCACCGCCACCGACATGAACAGCTGCACGCACTGGAACATCGTGTCGTATAGCGTTAACGTTAACGTTATCTATTAGCGTTATCTGTTAACGTTAAATAAGTTACTATATGTAGCACCATAGCGTGTCACGTGGTGTTTGTCTTTGACAAGATTTTTGGTGGTGGTGGAATGAGTCAGTTTGAAATTCACTTTTAGAAAGGAACTTTGGGTGGGGGAGAATTTGTTTGATTGTCAGTTAGGTTTGTCGTATTTTATATATATTTTGGGTGAAATGGTCCTTACAAGGACTGATCACCCGCCTGGCGATGGCAGGCGTCTCCTCTATATAAAAAAAATAGGTTTGTCGTAGCCTGGAAGCAGTAGGTGTGTAAAGATCTGCTGTTCGGTGAGTCTTTTTGTGTCTGTTACAATTTTAGAATGGTTAATAATTGTGATGTTGGTTTGTCATTGTGCGGCCTTATGGTGGTGCAGGGCGGCTAAAAGGGGTGGTTGGAGGCCATCGTCAGGTAGGATAATTATTTCCATCGTGCCACGAGTTGGCTAGGTTAGCGAATTCTTCACAATTATACTACTTACCTTAAATAATTTGAGTGCCTCGGCTTGTAAAGCTTCTGAATTCAGGGATGTGAGCGGCGTTGTTATATTTTCCTTTGAGTAAAGCAAA